>JAKZJZ010001046.1:0-32565 GCA_022702705.1 Papilionanthe hookeriana x Papilionanthe teres | reverse complement strand
CTGTGTATGAGAGAGCGAGAGATAGAAAGAGTGAGTCATGTAGATAGAAAGAGAGAAGAGAGGAGAGGAGAGGAGAGGAGAGGAGAGAAAGAGATTGGGAGTGATTCAAGAGCGGAGGAGAAAGATGGGGCGTGAGTGAAATGAGAGAGCAAAAAAAGAGAAAGAACAGAGTGAGAGGAAAAGAGAGATCACATAAGGGTGAGAGATAGGAAAGGAGAAAGTAAAGGATGGAGGAAGGTCGGGCAGGAGAGAAAGTGTGTTTGTGAGAGAGAGGGAGAATAAGTGTGAGATGGACATAGAGAGTAGGAAAAAGTGAGAAGAGTAAGTGAAAGGGAGAAGAATTGAGAGAGATAAAGAGAGTGAGAGAGAGTGGAGGGCACGAGCGAGTGATGGAGGGAGGAAGAGTGATTGAAAGTATGAGAAAGGGATAGAGAAGTGAGAGAGAAAGAGGAAGGGAAAGAGAGAGTGAGAAAAAGTAGAAAGAGGGAAAAAAGAGAGAACAAATATGTGGGGGAGATTAAGAGAGTGAGAGAGGAAGCGACAGAGAAAGAGATAGTGAAGATAAAGGAGCACAAGGAGAAAAATAGTGTTTATATATATATGAGAGAGAGGGAAAGAGGTGGGGCAAGAGAGAAAGTGAGAGGGAGAGAGACAATGAGTGGGTGTAGAGAGGAGAGGGAGAGAGCAAAAGAAGGGGAAGGAGGTGGAGATAGAAAGAGAGACATAGAAAATAAGGGATAGGTAGAGAGGAAGAAGATGCAAGAGAGAACGTGAGCGAGAGAGATGGAGATAAAGGATTGGAGGGATAGAGAGGGGAGATATAGAAAGAGAGTGAAATAGAAAAGACAGAGTGAGGATGAGAGAGGGTGAGTGAGGCAGGGAGGAATGGATTCAAGAGAGAAGGAGAGAGTGGGAGTGAGTGAGAAGAAAGAATGAAGAGAGAGCGTGAGAGAGGGCAAGAGTAGAAGAAAGTGAGAAATACAAAAGTGAGAGAGGTAGTATATGATAAAGTGAGTGAAAGAGGGAAGCAGGCTAACAGAGAGGGGGGAGACTAAGAATGAAAGAGATAAAGGGGACAAAGAGAGTGAGATAGAGGTAAAGAGACGTAAGTAAGAGAAAGCAAGAATTAGAGAGAAAAGTGTGAGAGAGAGTAAGAAAGTGAAGAACTCCATCAGCAAGAGCGAGAGATGGAGGGCAAGAGAGAGGGAGGTATGGAGAGAGAAGATGAGAAAGAAAGAGTGAGAGAGAGAAGCTAGAGAAGAGAAAGATAAGTTAGAGAGAATGGAGAGAGGGCAAATAAACATGGCAACAGAGTAAGACAAAGGGGGAGAGAGGGAGATAAGTAGGGGAAGATGGAGTGAGAGATGTACAAGAGCAAGTGAGACATAGAGACATATAGGAAATGCGAAAATGAAGTAGAAAGAGAAATAAAAATTGAGGAAAATAAGGGGAATAGAGCAAGCAAGAGAGGATGAGAGAGATATATAGGGGAAAGATAAAGAGATTGAGAATGATAGAAAGAGTGAGAAGATGAGAGACATAGTGAGGCAAGGAGAGATGGACTCAAAAAGGAAGGAGAGATACGGGGAGTGATTGGGAAGAGATAATGAAGAGAGCACGAGAGAGGGCAAGAGTAGAAGAAAGTGAGAAATATATAGGTGAGAGAGGTAGGAAAGGATAGAGTTAATGAAGGAGGGAAGGAGGGTAAGAAAGAGAGGGGTAGAGTGAGAAAGAGTGAGATAAAGTGAGAGAATGAGAGTGAGATATAGGTAGAGAGAAGTGAATGAGAGAGCAAGAACGAGAGAGAATGGAGTGAGAGAGAGTGAGAAAGAGAAGAGCTCAATGTGCGAGAGAGAGAGATGGAGGGAAGAGAGAGGGAGGTATGGAGAGAGAAGAAGAGAAATAAACAATGAGAGAGAGAGAAGTGAGATAAGAGAATGATAAGTTAGATAAAAGAGAGAGGACAAATAGAGAAGGCAACAGAGTAAGACAGATCGAGAGAAGGTAAGAAAGAGAGAGAGAGGGAGATAAGGAGATAAGCATGGAAAGATGGAGTGAGAGATATAGAGAGAGAAAAAGAGAAGTAGAGAGAGAACGACATATTGATAATGAGAGATCGACGTGAAAAAGAGATTGAAATAAAGAGAGAGAAGAGAGAGATGAAGAGAGAGAGTTGCAAGGTGAGAGAGAGCAAGGAAGGAAGCAAGAGAGAAGGAGAGAGAGGGCTGGAAAGAGTGAGTCAGAGATATAGAAAATGCGAAGATGAAGTAGAAAGAGAAAGAGACACAAAGGGGTAGAGGGAGTGAGAAGTGTGAGAAAAAGCTTGAAAGAAAGAGGAGTGAGAATGATGGAGATGTGGAGGTAGATAGAAACTGTGTGTGAGGGAGTAAGAGTAAGGGTGAGGTAGACAGAAAGATAGATGAGGTGAGAGGAGAAGATAGGAGAGGATAGAAAGAGGTAGGGAGTGATTCAAGAAAAGAGTAGAAAGATGGGGAGTGAGTGAAATGAAATAGAAAAGAGAGAAAGAGGAGAATACATCAAGTAGGGGTAGGAAAGGAGAGAGTGAGAGAAGGACAAAAGGAGGGCAAGAGAGAGAGTGTTTGTGTGAGAGAAGGATGATAGACGTAGAGAGTGGGAAAAAGTCAGCGAAAGTAAGTGAAAGAGGGAATTATGGGAGAGAGTGAGAGAGAGAAAGAGAAGGGCTCCATGACAGAGAGATATGTAAAAAGGAGGATACGACAGAGTGATGGAGGGAGAGAGAACAAGAGAAAGAAAGGGTGATAGAGAGAGAGCAGAAAGAGAGAAGACAGAGACAACAATAGTGTTGTAGGGAGAGAGAGAGAGATGGTAAGGGAGGAAGAGAGGGGGACATAGAGATATATTGATGAAAAGAAAGAAGAGAGAGCGAGAGAGCAAAATATAGGCTGATAGAAGAGGCACATGTAGAGAGAGGTGTGTAAGAAAGATCATGAAAGAAAGAAGAGAGAGCGAGAAAGAGATTAACCATAATATAGGTTGAGAATGATAGAAAGATAGAGAAGAAGAGAGACGGAGTGAGGCATGGAGGGATTGATTCAAGAGAAAAGGAGAGAGAGAGAGAGTAAGAGAGGGCAAGAGTAGAAGAAAGTGAGAAAAATACATAAGTGAGAGGGGTAGGAATGGATAGAGTGAGTGATGGAGGGAAGGAGGATAAGAGAGAGGGGGAGAGTGAGAATGAGAAAAAGAAAGGGGAGAATGAGAGTGAGATAGAGGTAGAGAAAATTAAGTGAGAGAGAGGGATGGGAGATAGAAAGATAGAGGGCAGGGGAGAGAAAGAGGAGGGAGTGAGAGGGAGAATGAGGGAGTGATTTAGAGAGATTAGAGAGACATCAAGATAGAGATGGGGAGAAAGAGAGAGTGAGAGAGTGGGAGAGTGAGATCTCTCTCTCTCCCCTGCTATTCCTCTCTTACCATTTCTCTTCCTACAACTCTCTTGCCCTCTCTCTCTCTCTCTCTCTCTCTCTCTCTTTCACTCTTTCTTTTTCTTATTCTCTGTCCCTCCCTCACTCTTTTATGCCCTCCATCTATCTCTGTAATAGAGCTCTACTCTTTCTCTCTTCTCTACTTCTCTTCTATCTTTCACTTTCTCTCACATTTTCCCACTCACTATGCCTATCTCACACTTATTCTCCCACCTCATACAAACACACACTGTCTCACTTGCCCTCCCTTCCTCCTTCCCTCACTCACTCCTTTCCTCCCTCTCTCCCTTATGTATTCTCTCTCTTTCTCTCTCTCTGTTCTTTCTATTTTGTGAACGGAGAGATAAAGAGAACAATCAATAAAAGAGTAAGTGAGAGAGAGATAGAGAGAGTTTGATAAAAAAGAGAACAAAGAGTTGGAGGGAGAGAGAGATAATGAGAGTGTAACAGAGAGCAAGAGAGGAAGAGAGAAAGAGAAAGATAGAGATAAGGATCGATAGTGGGAAAGAGAGAGAAAGGGAAATAAGTGATGGAGAGAAGAGAGAGGCTGAGACAAAAAAGAGAGTATGAGAGATAGAGAGACTGTGTGAGAGAGGGAGGGTGGGAGTGAAAACAAGAGCGAGGTGAAAGCAAGAGGGAAGATTGATGGGGACATATCAAGTGAAGGAGTGAGAGATTGAGAAAACAAAAGAAAAGAGAGAGAGGGATGAAGGTTGATAGAAAAAATGAAGAGAGAGAGAGGGATGAAGGTAGAGAGTGGGAGAAGAGTGAGAGAGGAAGAGAGAGGAAGTAGAAGAAAGTGAGGTAGACAGATGCAAGTGACAATAAACAGAAGTAAGAAAGATGCAAAGAGAAGGGAGAATGGGAGGGAGACATAAAGAGAAAAAGAAATATAGAGAGAAATAGAAAGAAATAGGGAGAAAGAGAGAATGGGATCGAGGTGTGAGGGAGAGAGTGGAATAAAGAGAGAGTAAGAGCTGGAGATAAGAGAGCAGGAGAGAGGGAGAGAAAGAAAGTGAGAGCAGATTATGAGTGCGAAACTGTGGGAACAACAAGAGAGAGTGTGTAAGAGAAAGTGAGAGAAATAGAGCAAGCAAATAAAGAGTGAGTGAGAGAGGGAGGGAGAGAGAGGGAAAGATGAAGAGAGATAAATTGAGTACGAGAGATAGAGTAAAAGAGAGAGGGAGTGAGACAGATAGAGAGAGAAGTAAAGTGAGAGGGAGGAAGGGAGAGAATCTGAGAGAAAGGAGAGACAAGCATGGAAAGATGGAGTGAAAGATAAAGAAAGAGCATAAGAGAAGTAGAGAGAGAAAGAAAGAGAAGGGCATAGAGATAAAGAGAGAATGGTGTGAGAAACATATTGAAATAAAGAGAGAGAAGAGTGAGAGAGAGGAGGCAAGGAGTGATGGATTCAAGAGAAGGAGAATTATGGGGAGTGAGTGGGAAAAGAGAATGAAGAGAGAGCACGAGAGAGGGCAAGAGTAGAAAAAAGTGAGAGAAATACATAAGTGAGAGAGGTAGGAATGGATAGTGGGTGAAGAAGGGTAAGAGAGAGAAGAAGGGCAAGAGTGAGGTAGGTATGAAGAGAGAAGAGAAAGAAAGAGTGAGAGAGAGAGAAGAAGGGCAAGAGTGAGGGAGGTATGAAGAGAGAAGAAGAGAAAGAAAGAGTGAGAGAGAGAAGAGGGAGAAGATAAAGATAAGTTAGAGAGATGAGAGAGGAAAATAGAGAAGGCAAAAGAGTAAAATAGGCAAAGAGAGAGTGAGGGGGAGAGAGGGAGGGAGAGACAGGGATAAGCACAGAAAGATGGAGCGAGAGATATAAAGCGAGCAAAAGATAAGTTCAGAGAGAAAGAGAGAATGACATAGAGATAATGAGCGAATGGTGTAAGAAAGAGATTGAAATAAAGGGAGAGAAGAGAGAGAGCAAGAGAGGAAGCAAGACAGAGGGAGAGAGAGGGATGGAAAGAGTGAGTGAGAGATATAGGAAATGCGAAAGAGAAGCATAGAGAGAAGAGAGAGAAGGGGTAGAAGGAGTGAGAAGAGTGTGAGAAAGAGCTTGGAGGAAAGAGGAATGAGGAGGCAGATAGAAACTGTGTATGAGAGAGCGAGAGATAGAAAGAGTGAGTCATGTAGATAGAAAGAGAGAAGAGAGGAGAGGAGAGGAGAGGAGAGGAGAGAAAGAGATTGGGAGTGATTCAAGAGCGGAGGAGAAAGATGGGGCGTGAGTGAAATGAGAGAGCAAAAAAAGAGAAAGAACAGAGTGAGAGGAAAAGAGAGATCACACAAGGGTGAGAGATAGGAAAGGAGAAAGTAAAGGAAGGAGGAAGGTCGGGCAGGAGAGAAAGTGTGTTTGTGAGAGAGAGGGAGAATAAGTGTGAGATGGACATAGAGAGTAGGAAAAAGTGAGAGAGAGTAAGTGAAAGGGAGAAGAATTGAGAGAGATAAAGAGAGTGAGAGAGAGTGGAGGGCACGAGCGAGTGATGGAGGGAGGAAGAGTGATTGAAAGTATGAGAAAGGGATAGAGAAGTGAGAGAGAAAGAGGAAGGGAAAGAGAGAGTGAGAAAAAGTAGACAGAGGGAAAAAAGAGAGAGAACAAATATGTGGGGGAGATTAAGAGAGTGAGAGAGGAAGCGACAAAGAAAGAGATAGTGAAGATAAAGGAGCACAAGGAGAAAAATAGAGTTTATATATATATGAGAGAGAGGGAAAGAGGTGGGGCAAGAGAGAAAGTGAGAGGGAGAGAGACAATGAGTGGGTGTAGAGAGGGAGAGGGAGAAAGCAAAAGAAGGGGAAGGAGGTGGAGATAGAAAGAGAGACATAGAAAAGAAGGGATAGGTAGAGAGGAAGAAGATGCAAGAGAGAACGTGAGCGAGAGAGATGGAGATAAAGGATTGGAGGGATAGAGAGGGGAGATAGAGAAAGAGAGTGAGATAGAAAAGACAGAGTGAGGATGAGAGAGGGTGAGTGAGGCAGGGAGGAATGGATTCAAGAGAGAAGGAGAGAGTGGGAGTGAGTGAGAAGAAAGAATGAAGAGAGAGCGTGAGAGAGGGCAAGAGTAGAAGAAAGTGAGAAATACAAAAGTGAGAGAGGTAGGAATTGATAAAGTGAGTGAAAGAGGGAAGCAGGCTAACAGAGAGGGGGGAGACTAAGAATGAAAGAGATAAAGGGGACAAAGAGAGTGAGATAGAGGTAAAGAGACGTAAGTAAGAGAAAGCAAGAATTAGAGAGAAAAGAGTGAGAGAGAGTAAGAAAGTGAAGAACTCCATCAGCAAGAGCGAGAGATGGAGGGCAAGAGAGAGGGAGGTATGGAGAGAGAAGATGAGAAAGAAAGAGTGTGAGAGAGAAGCTAGAGAAGAGAAAGATAAGTTAGAGAGAATGGAGAGAGGGCAAATAAACATGGCAACAGAGTAAGACAAAGGGGGAGAGAGGGAGATAAGTAGGGGAAGATGGAGTGAGAGATGTACAAGAGCAAGTGAGACATATAGGAAATGTGAAAATGAAGTAGAAAGAGAAATAAAAATAGAGGAAAATAGGGGGAATAGAGCAAGCAAGAGAGGATGAGAGAGATATATAGGGGAAAGATAAAGAGATTGAGAATGATAGAAAGAGTGAGAAGATGAGAGACATAGTGAGGCAAGGAGAGATGGATTCGAAAAGGAAGGAGAGATAGGGGGAGTGATTGGGAAGAGATAATGAAGAGAGCACGAGAGAGGGCAAGAGTAGAAGAAAGTGAGAAATATATAGGTGAGAGAGGTAGGAAAGGATAGAGTTAATGAAGGAGGGAAGGAGCGTAAGAAAGAGAGGGGTAGAGTGAGAAAGAGTGAGATAAAGTGAGAGAATGAGAGTGAGATATAGGTAGAGAGAAGTGAATGAGAGAGCAAGAACGAGAGAGAATGGAGTGAGAGAGAGTGAGAAAGAGAAGAGCTCAATGTGCGAGAGAGAGAGATGGAGGCAAGAGAGAGGGAGGTATGGAGAGAGAAGAAGAGAAATAAACAATGAGAGAGAGAGAAGTGAGATAAGAGAATGATAAGTTAGATAGAAGAGAGAGGACAAATAGAGAAGGCAACAGAGTAAGACAGATCGAGAGAAGGTAAGAAAGAGAGAGAGAGAGGGAGATAAGGAGATAAGCATGGAAAGATGGAGTGAGAGATATAGAGAGAGAAAAAGAGAAGTAGAGAGAGAACGACATATTGATAATGAGAGATCGACGTGAAAAAGAGATTGAAATAAAGAGAGAGAAGAGAGAGATGAAGAGAGAGAGTTGCAAGGTGAGAGAGAGCAAGGAAGGAAGCAAGAGAGAAGGAGAGAGAGGGCTGGAAAGAGTGACTCAGAGATATAGAAAATGCGAAGATGAAGTAGAAAGAGAAAGAGACACAAAGGGGTAGAGGGAGTGAGAAGAGTGTGAGAAAAAGCTTGAAAGAAAGAGGAGTGAGAATGATGGAGATGTGGAGGTAGATAGAAACTGTGTGTGAGGGAGTAAGAGTGAGGGTGAGGTAGATAGAAAGATAGATGAGGTGAGAGGAGAAGATAGGAGAGGATAGAAAGAGGTAGGGAGTGATTCAAGAAAAGAGTAGAAAGATGGGGAGTGAGTGAAATGAAATAGAAAAGAGAGAAAACGAATATAATGAGAGAAAGAGGAGAATACATCAAGTAGAGGTAGGAAAGGAGAGAGTGAGAGAAGGACAAAAGGAGGGCAAGAGAGAGAGTGTTTGTGTGTGAGAGAGGGATGATAGACGTAGAGAGTGGGAAAAAGTCAGAGAAAGTAAGTGAAAGAGGGAATTATGGGAGAGAGTGAGAGAGAGAAAGAGAAGGGCTCCATGACAGAGAGATATGTAAAAAGGAGGATACGACAGAGTGATGGAGGGAGAGAGAACAAGAGAAAGAAAGGGTGATAGAGAGAGAGAGCAGAACGAGAGAAGACAGAGACAGCAATAGTGTTGTAGGGAGAGAGAGAGAGAGATGGTAAGGGAGGAAGAGAGGGGGACAGAGAGATATATTGATGAAAAGAAAGAAGAGAGAGCGAGAGAGAGCAAAATATAGGCTGATAGAAGAGGCAAATGTAGAGAGAGGTGTGTAAGAAAGATCATGAAAGAAAGAAGAGAGAGCGAGAAAGAGATTAACCATAATATAGGTTGAGAATGATAGAAAGATAGAGAAGAAGAGAGACGGAGTGAGGCATGGAGGGATTGATTCAAGAGAAAAGGAGAGAGAGAGAGTAAGAGAGGGCAAGAGTAGAAGAAAGTGAGAAAAATACATAAGTGAGAGAGGTAGGAATGGATAGAGTGAGTGATGGAGGGAAGGAGGATAAGAGAGAGGGGGAGAGTGAGAATGAGAAAAAGAAAGGGGAGAATGAGAGTGAGATAGAGGTAGAGAAAATTAAGTGAGAGAGAGTAAGAAAGAGAGAAAAGAGTGAGAGAGAGTGAGAAAGATAAGCGCTCCATGAGCAAGAGAGAGGAGGTATGGAGAGATAAGAAGATAAAGAAAGAATGAGAGAGAGAGAGAGAAGCGAAGAAGAGAAAGATAAGTTAGAGAGAAGTGAGAGATGGCAAATAAAGAAGGAATTAGAGTAAGATAGAGTGAGAGAGAATGAGGGGGAGAGAGAGGGATGGAAGGAGATAAGCATGGAACGATGGAGTGAGAGATGGATACAACAAAAGAAAAGTAGAGAGAGAAGGGTGTAAAGATAAAGAGAGAAGGGTGTAAGAAAGTGATTGAAATAAAGAGAGATAAGAGAAAGACATGGAAAGGAAAATAGAAAGTGTGTGTGAGAGACCGAGAAAGAATGTGTGAGGCAAATAATAATAGAAAGGAGAGGCGAGGAGAGAAGAGAAAGAGAGGGAGGGATTGATTCAAGAGAGGAGGAGAGAGATGAGGAGTGAGTTAGAAGACAGAAAATTGTGAGAGTGGAAGAGAGAGCAAGAGTGAGAGAAAGAGAGATAATTCATAAGAGAGATTGGTAGGAATGGTGAGAGATAGAGGAGGAAGAAAGGGAAAAATGAAACGAAGGAGGGAGGGCGAGGGAGAACGAGAGTGAGAGGGAGGTGGAGAGAGAGAAATAAATGAGTGAGAGAGGGAGAGATGGAGGGCACGAGAGAGAGGGAGAGAGAATGAGAGAAAGAAAGAGTGAGAGGAGAAGAAGAAGAACTGAAGGAAGAGAGAGAAGGTAAAGAGTGCAAGAGAGTTGTTGGATGAGAGAGAGATGGTAAGAGAGGAATGGTGAGAGAGAGAACGAGAGAGAGAGAAATATACTTGAATGGAAACAAAGATTGAGAGATATAAAGAGGGCAAAATAGAAGTTGAGAGAATAAGTGTTAGGATGGAAAGAGAGATGGAGAGATATAAAGAGGGGAAAATAGAAATAGAGAGAACAAGTGGTAGAAGGAGAGAGAATATTATGAGAGAGGTTGAAATAAAAAGAGATAGAAAGATGAAGAGATAACTAGAGAGTGTGAGAGAGAGATGGATAGGAGAGGTTGAGGAAGATAAAAAAATGGAAGCTGGGAGAGAGTGGAAAGATAAAAGAGAGAAGAGAAAGGTGAAGAAGAGAGTGAGGGAGTTAAAGAAATGGATTCAAGAGAGAAGTAGAGAGAGGGGGAGTGAGTGAGAAGAAAGAATGAAAAGAGCGGAAAACACAAAAGTGAGAGAGGTAGGATTGGATAGAGTGAGTGAAGAAGGGTAAGAGAGACAGTGGAAAGTGATAATGAGAGAAGAAATGGTGGAGAATGAGAGTGAGATAGAGGTAGAGAGAAGTGAGAGAGAGAGAAAGAAAGAGAGGAAATAGTTAGAGAGAGCGAGAAAGAGAAGAGCTCCATGAGAGAGAGAGATGGAGGGCACGAGAGCGAGAGGATGGAGAGAGAAGAAGAGATAGAACAAGTTAGAGACAGAAGCAGAGAAGAGAAATATAAGTTCGAGAAAAGGGAGGGAGGGCAAATAGAGATGGCAACTAAGTAAGATAGAGTGAGAGAGAGTGAGGGCGAGAAAGGGAGGGAGAGAAGGACATAAGCATGGAAAGATGGAGTGAGAGATATAGAGAATGCAAAAGTAGAGAGAGAAAGAGAGAGAAGGGCATAGAGATAAAGAAAGAAGAGCGCGAGAAAGAGATTGAAATGAAGAGAGAGAAGAGAGAGAGTTGTATGGTGAAAGAGAGCAAGGGAGGAAGCACTAGAGAGGGAGAGAGATGGAAAGAGTGAGGGTTAGGTAGAAGGGAGAACAAGAGAGTGTTTATGGAGAAGAACGATGAGGAGTGAGTGAAATGAGAGAGAGAAGAAAGAGAAAGAGAGAAATAACAGATTGAGAGAAAGAGAGAATAGATAAGGGAGAGAGGTAGGAAGGGAGAACAAGAGAGTGAGGGAAGGAGGAAGGGAGAACAAGAGTGTGTGTGTGTGAGAGAGCGAGGCAGAATAAGTGTGAATAGACGTAGAGAGTGGGAAAATGTGAGAGAGAAAGTGAATAAGGGAATAATGGGAGAGAGTTAGAGAGAGAAGGAGAAGAGTTCTATGATTGAGAGAGAAAAGGAGGGCACGAGAGAGTGAGGGAGAGAGAACATAAGAAAGAAAGAGTGAAAGAGAGAAAAGAAAAAGAGAAGATAAAGAAGGCAAGAGAGTTGTAGGGAGAGAGAAAGAGATGGTATGAGAGGAAGAGAGGGGGAGAGAGATATTTATATATTGATGAAAAGATAGAGTGAGTGATATAGAGAGCAAAATAGAAGTAGTTAGAAGAGGTACATGTAGAGAGAGGCTTGTTAGAAAGAGC
Organism: Papilionanthe hookeriana x Papilionanthe teres; assembly: GCA_022702705.1. Lineage (NCBI taxonomy): Eukaryota > Viridiplantae > Streptophyta > Magnoliopsida > Asparagales > Orchidaceae > Papilionanthe > Papilionanthe hookeriana x Papilionanthe teres. The sequence continues at coordinate 21,352 of JAKZJZ010001046.1, read as the reverse complement.
ATGAAAGATAGAGAGAGATGAAGAGGCATATAGAGAGGGTGAGAGAGATATATAAATAGAAAGAGGTTGAGAAAGATGGAAAAAGAGAGAAGAGCAGAGACAGATTGAGGCACGGAGGGATGGTTCAAGGGAAAGACAGATTGGAGAAGTGAGTCAGAAGAGAGAATGAAGAGAGAGTACAAGAATGGGCAAGAGTAGAGGAAAGTGAGAGAACTATACAGGTGAGAGAGGTAGGAAAGGATAGAGTGAGTGAAGGAGGGAAGGAGGGTAAGAGAGAGGGGGAGAGTGAGAATGAGTGAGAGAAACAGGAAGAATGAGAGTGAGATTAAGGTAGAGAGAAGTGAGTGAAAGAGCAAGAAAGAGAGTGAAAGGAGTAAGAGAGAGTGAGAAAGAGAAGAGCTCCATGAGCGAGATAGAAAGGAGAGAAAGAGGGCAAGAGAGACGGAGATATGGAGAAAGAAAATGAGAAAGAAAGAGAGAGAGAACCAAGAGAAGAGAAAGATAAGTTAGAGGGAAGAGAGAGAGAGGGTAAATAGAGAAAGCAACAGAGTAAGATAGATCGAGAGAGAGTGAGAGGGAGAGAGGGAGGGAGAGAGAGATAAGCATGGATAGATGGAGTGAGAGATATAGAGAGCAAAAGAGAAGTACAGAGAGAAAGAGAGAGAAGGGTGTAGAGATAATGAGAGAAGGGTGTGAATAGAGAGAAGAGAGAGATGAAGAGATTTGCAAGGTGAGAGAGAGAAAGGAAGTAAATGAGAGGGAGAGAGAGGGTTGGAAAGAGTGAGTGAGAAGAGTGTAAGAAAGAGCTTGAAAGAAAGAGGAAGTAATAAAGATATAGATGGCGAGGAAGATAGAAACTGTGTGTGATAGAGCTAGCGATAGAAAGAGTGAGGGTGAGGTAGATTGAAAGAAGGATGATACAAGAGGATAGGAGAGGAGAGAAAGAGAGGGAGTGATTCAAGAGCGAGGAGAAAGATGGGGAGTGAGTGAAATGAAACAGAAAAGAAAGAGAAAGATAAGAGTGAGAGAATGAGAGAGAATACAAAAAGAGAGAGAAAGGAAAGGAGGAAGGCAGGGTGAGAAAGTGTGTGTGTATTAGAGGGGGGCTGAATAAGTGTGAGATAGATATAGAGAGTGGTAAAAAGTGAGAGAGAGTAATTGAAAGAGGAAAGAATGGGAGAGAGTGAGAGAGAGAAAGGAAGGGATCCATGACAGAGAGATGGAGATCACGAGAGAGTGATGGAGGGAGAGAGAAGAAGAGAAAGAAAGGGTGACGGGGAGAGAGAAGAAAGAGAGATGACAGAGTGGGTAAGGGAGAGAGATGGATGGTGAGAGAGGAAGAGTGGGGGAAAGAGAGAGATATATTGATAAAAAGATATCGTGAAAGATATGAAGAGAGCAAAATAGAAGTAGATATAAGAGGTACATCTGGAGAGAGAGATAGATAGGAAGAAGGTGAGGCAGATTGAAAGGGTAAGTAGAGGAGAAGGAGGGGGAGTGGCATGGATTCAGAAGAGGAGAGAGGAACAATGAGTGAGAAGAGAGAGAAGAGAAAAAGGATATAGCGAGAGATAGGCATGAGTGAGAGAGAGAGAGAGAGAGAGAGAGAGAGAGAGAGAGAGAGATAACACATAATAGAAAGAGGTAGGAAAGGAGAGGGAAAGGCGAAGGGGCAAAAAGGAGGATAGGGAGAGTGAGAGGGAGAATGAGAGTGAGATGGAGGTAGCGAGGAAGTAGTGGGAGAGAGAAATAGAGAAAAAAGTATGAGAGAGAGAAAAAAGAACCATGAGAGAGGCAGAGAGAATGATTGAGAAAGATGGAGAGAAATTATATTAATAGAAGAGAGAGGAAGAAATAGATGGAGAGATAGAATGATAGCGAGTGAGAGAGAGGTAGGGAGGGAGAGAGGGAGAAACAGTGGTTGAGAAAGTAAAAGAGATACAAAAGAAATAACAAGTGGAGAAAGAACAATAGAGTGATTGCATAAAAGAGAAATAAATAAGAGCAAAAAATAGAGAAAATAAATTGAGAAGTGAGAGTAAGAGAGAGAGAGATAGAGGGCACAGGAGAGGGGGAGAGAGAATCAGATGAAAAAATAGTGTGTGTGTGTGAGAGAGAGAGAGGAGTGAGAGAAGAGAAAGATTTAAATGGGAGAAGTGAGGAGGCAAGAGAAAGAGAGAGAGAGAAAGAGTGAGTTAGAGATTGGGATGGAAAGACAAAGAGACATGGAGAGAGAAATAAATAAGTAAAGAATGAGATAAAAAGAAGGTGAGTAAGAGAGAAAAGGTAGAAAGAGAAAGAAGCGTGTCAGAAATAGGTTCAAGGGAAGAGATAGAAGAGGGAGAGGGAGAGTGATGATAAGGCGATAGAGACTAGAGAGATTGATGGAGAGAGAGAGGTGAGATAGATAAAGATGAATAGAGGAGTGAGGGAGGGCAAGAGAGAGGGCGAGATAGAGAGAGCGAGAGAGGAAGGGAGGGAGAATGATAGTGAGATGGAGGTACAGAGAGGAAGAGAGTGAGAAAGAAAAATGTGTGCGATAGAGCACAGAGATATGAAAAGAGAAATTCTCCACAAGAGAGAGAGAAAGAGAGAGAGGGTTGGAGAGCATAAGAGTGGGCCCAAAGAGAAAGAGTGGAAGAAAGAATAAGAGAGAGATGAGAAAGAGAGAATGGAGAGAGCAAGAAAGTTGCAGGGTGAGATAGTGCTAGCAGAAGAGGAAGAGACGGAGATAGAGAGTATGTGTGAGAGATAGAGATTGGGATGGAATGAGATAATGATAGATATAGAGAGAACAAAAGAAAGATAGAGAAAATAGGAGGTTGAGGAGAGCGAAGAGGATGAGAAAGAGCTTGAAAGAAAGAGAGATGATGAGACAGATAAAGAGTGTGAGAGATATATAGATAGAGAGAGGGTGATCATAAGAGAGAGGAAAGGAGATGAGAGTGGCTGAGGGGATGTATTTAGGAGAGGAGAGAGTTAGTGAGTGAGGGGAGAGCATGATAGAGTCAAGAGTGAGAGAAATAGAGAGTTAGGAAGGGAGAAAGGGGGGAAAGGAGGGAGGGCAAGAGAGAGGAGGGAAAAGAGAGAGAGGGAGGGAGAGTGAGAGTGAAATGAAGGTAGAGAGAGAGGGAGAGAGTGATAGATTGAGCAAGAGAGAAGATTCAGAGAGAAAAGAGAAGAAAAAAGAGAAAAGCTCTACGCGTGAGGGAGATATGGAGGGTAGAAGAGAGGGAGGGAGGGAGAAAAAGAGAGAAAAAGTTTGATAGAGAGGAGTGAGTGAAGAGAAAAATGAGAAAGAGAGGAGTGTTTTTAATTGAGAGAGTTGTGGCAAGAGAGGAAGAGAGAGCGAGAGAGAGAAACAAAGAGAGAGTGAGAGGGAGAGAGAGAGATAGAAAAGGAGAGAGAGGGAGGGTTTGATCGGGAGAGGGAGAGAGAGGGGGAGTGGATGCAAAAAGAGAAGAGAGGAAAAGATTTAGAGAAAGAGAATACATAAAAGAGAGAGCATGAAAGGATGCGTGAGATAATAGAGAAAGAGATGTAGAGTTTAATAGAGAGAGATAGAGATGTTTAGGTGGATAGAAAGGGAGAAATGAGGAGAGAGACATCAAGAGCAGTAGAGAGAGATGGTAAGAGAGGTAGAAAGGGAGATTGAAAAAGGTGGAGTGAGAGAGCAGATAGAGTAAGTAAAAGAGAGAGAACAAGTTTAGGCAATGAAGAGAATTTAAGAAGAGCTAGAGAGAGTGAGAGAGGGACATATGGAGGCATGAGAGAGGGAAGGAGAAAGAACGAGATAAAGAAAAGTGTGTGAGAGATAGGGAGAAGGAACAAGATAAGAGAAAGATGAGAAAGAGAGAAGTGAGGAGTTGCAAGGTGAGAGAGAGAGATAGCAAGGGAGGAAGAAATAGTGAGGGATGGAAAGAATGAGTGAGAGATATAAAAAGGGCTAAAGAGAAGTAGAGAGAAAGAGAGAGAAAAGGGAGAGATGGAGCTAAGAGGGATGGAGGGAGGTTGGGCAGAGAGAGGCGGAGGACTAAAGGAGGGACAAAGAAAATTGAGGGAGTGAAAGTGAGAGAGAGAGAGAGAGAGTGAAGAAGAGAAATTGAGAGAGATTGAGATGAGGGCGAGAGATTAAGAGAATTAATGAGAAAGTGAGAGAGAGGAAGAGAAATAAAGAGCAAGAGAGGGGGAGAGCGAGGTAGAGGAAGAGGGTGAGAGTGGAAGAGGGTGATGATGAGAGAGAGACGGAGAGAAGAGTGAGAGAAATGAGAGTTAGTGAAGCAGATTGAGACGAGAGAATAATAAAATGAGAGAGAGTGCAAAAGAAAAGAGTGGGGGAGGGAGATAGAGTGGTAGAAAGAGTGACATAGAGATAATGCGAGAAAGAGTGAGGGAGATAACAAAGCAATTAGTTATTATGGAGAGATTCAGTGGGAGAGAGTATGCGAGAGGGAGTAAAGTGAGAGAGAGAAGAGATATATACAGAGAAAAGGGAGAGAGAGTGAGATAAAGTGAGAGGAATGGAGCGTGAGTTATATACATAGAGCTAGAGGGAGAGAGCAAGGAGAGTGAGTTAGAGATATAAGAAGAGAGAGAAAGAGTAGGAGAGTGATTATAAGAGAGATTTAGAGGAAGAGAGTGGGAGATAGAGTGAAGGGTAGAAGATAGGGAGTTGATAGAGATAGAGAAGAGTGAGAAGGGAGAGTGAGAGCAAAAGTGATCCATAAATAGAGATCAAGAGTGTGGGGGTGGAAGCAAACGAGTAGAAGGGGGAGAGTGGGGGGACACAGAGAGAGGGGAATAGAAAGAAGAGCATGAGAGAGATGGAATAAAGAGTACGAGCACTAGAGAGAGCGAGAGAGGGAGGAGAAAAATGGTAAAGGGAGATAATGTACAGAAAGAGAGAAAATGGTGAGACAGGAGGGAGCTAGAGAAGGTTGAGGAGAGAGAGTGAAGATTAGAGTGAGGGAGAGAAAGCCAGACAAATATAAGGTGTTCGACATTTAAGGTGTATGAGAAGAGAGAGTGAGAGAAAGAGTAAGAGAGCGGAGAAGAGGGGAGTAGTGGGTAAGGGTGAGAGAGAGAGAATGTCAGAAAGTAGAGAGGGAGAGTGAGATGGAGAGAGAGAGTGAGATGGAGAGGGTAGAAGCAAAGGGAGAGGGAGAGCGAGAGGGAGAGTGAGATGGAGTGGTAAGACTAAGATATCAAGAGAGAGATAACAAATGAAAGAAAGCTAGAGAGTGATTGTGAGAGAGATTCAACGTGAAGGGAGTGATTGTGAGAGATATTCAGAGCAAGAGAGAGGGGGCAGAGAATGACATAAAAGAGAAAAAGAGAAAAGTGAGAGATATTGAGAGTGAGTGATAGAAAAAGAGTGAGAGTACGAGAGATGGAGCTATAAAGGGTGGAGGGAATAGAGAGTGAGAGGAAGAGAGAGGGAGAGATAGAAAGAGAGAATGAATGGGATAGGGAGGGAGAGAGCGAGAGAGAGATAGAGAGAGCACAAGAGAGAGAGGAGAAAAGATTAGAGTGAAGAGAGAGAAAGAGAAAGAGGGCAAAAGAGAAAAACCAGATAGAAAGTGTGTGCGTGAGAACGACCGAGAGGGAGAGGGAAAGATAATGGTTTAATGAGCAGCAGATAGACAGAGAAATAGAAAAAGGGAAAGGGATTAATAGAGCTATTATGAGAGAAATTCAGAGATAGTGAAAGAAGAAGAGACCGAGTGAAAGAGATGGAGAGAGAAATATAAAATAGTGCAGGTGAGAGTGAGAGAGAGAATGAGAAATAGAGATATTGAGGAATGTGTGAGAGAGAGTGATAGGAAGTGATGGAAAGAGAAAGTGAGAGAATGAGAGAAATGTGGGAGAGGGATAAAAAGTAAGAATAAGATTTTGAGAGGGAGAGAGAGGCATAGAAAGAGAATGAGGAAAAGAGAGTGAGGGTGGAGGGTGAGAGATGAAGGAATGGAGAGAGAGAGAGAGAGAGCAAAGAAAGAGAGGGAGAGACATGTTGAGAGAAAGAGAGAGAGAAAGAGAGATAGTGAGAGGAGATAGAGAGCAAGATAGAGAGGTGGAGTATGACTGAGATAGCTAGATAGAGATAAGTTAGAGAGATATATGAGAGGAAAGGTTAGAGGGAGAGAATAGAGTGCATGAGAAAGAGGAAAGGGGCAGAGCAAAAGAGGAGGAAGGTAGAGGGATGGAAGACAGAGTTAAAATACTTTGAAGAGAGGAAGCTGGGAGAGAAAGGGAAAAATAAAAGAGAGAAGAGAAAGATGAAGAAGAGAGTGAGAGAGTTAAAGAAAGAGAGAGAGAGAGAATGAGGGAGAAAATGTAGGAGAGAGTGTAAGACAAAGGCAAGGAGGGAGAGAGATAGAGGGAGTGAGGGAGCAAGGTTAAAAGAAGAGAGTGTTTTTTTGAGAGATGAGGTCTTAGCAAAAGGAAGAGAGAGCTTTCCTACCTCTCTCCCCTATGTATTCTCTCTCTTTCTCTTACTCCCTATTTCTTTCTCTCCTCTCCTCTCCTCTCCTCTCGTATCTCTTTCTATCCGCCTCACCCTCACTCAATCTATTTCTCGTACTATCAAACACGGCTTTTACTTGCCTCATCATCTCTATTTTTCTTAATTCCTCTTTCACTCGAGATCTTTCTTCTGACTCCCTCCACCCTTTTCTCACTCTTTCTCTCTACTTCTTCTTATATCTCTCACTCACTCTTTCCATCCCTCTCTCTTGCTTCCCTCCTTGCTATCTCTCTCTCCTTTCAACTCTCCATTCTCTATTTCTCATCATCCTCTTATCTTGCTCCTCTGTATCTCTTACACACTTTTTCTTTATGTAGTTCTTTTTCCCCCCTCACTCATGCCTTCCATATGTCCTTCTCTCACTATGTCTGCTCTTCTCACTCTCCAGCCCTTTCACTCTCTTTTTCTCTGCATCTCTATCTTGAAGTCTCTCTATCTCTCTATATCTCTCCCTCACTCTCCCTCTCAGTTACTCCCTCCAATTTCTCACTCTTGCTCTCTCTTTCTCTCTCCCTCAATCTCTTTTTCATCATTCCCTCTCTCCCACTTTATCTGTTTTGCTCTCCTTTATCTTATTATGTCCCCTCCCTTTCTCACACACTCCTTTTTCTCTTTCGTTTGCTCTCTCTACCTTTATTCTATGTTTTACTCTCTCTCTCTCTCTCTCTCATTATCCCTCTTTCTCTTTATATCCCTTTCTTGTTATTTCTCTCCATCTATCTCACTCTTTTTCTCATTGTATCCCCTCCCTTTCTCCCTCTCTCCTTGCCGCTTTCTTTATCCTTCACATTCTCTCACTCTTCTCCTCACATTTTTTTGGCTCAATCTCTCTTATCTATCTCCGTCTCACACTCTCTACTTATCGCTTCATCTTTCACACTCTCTCTTTCTTTCAAGCTCTTTATCATACTCTTCTCTCTCCTACCACTTGTTCTCTCTACTTTTATTTTGCCCTCTCTTGTATCTCTCAATCTCTCTTTCCATCCCAATATTGATCTCATTCTCGCTTTATCTCTCTCACCCTATCTTCCTCTCTTACTGTCTCTCTCTCTATCTCATCAAATAATTCATTTTGCTCTTTTTATCTTCTCTATATCTCATCACTCTCTTCCCTCCCTTATTCTTCTCTCTCACTTTTTATTTCTCTCATTCTCTCTCCCACTCTCCCTCTCTCCCACTGGTGCCCTCCATCACTCCCTCTCTCATGGATCGCTTCTCTTTCACTCTCTCTCATTCTTTTATTTCTCATACCCTCCATCACCTCCCTCTCACTCTCACTCTCCCTTCCTCACTCATTTCGTTTGCCCTTTCTTCCACTCTCTCTCCTCACAGCTTTCCTACCACTCGCACATATGAAGTATCTCTCTTTCTCTCAATCTTGCCCTTTCACTCACTCCCTCTTTTCTCTCTCATCTCAATCACTGCTCATCTCTGTCCTGCTCTCTTGAATAAATTCCTCCCTCTCTTTCTCACTCCTCTCCACTCGTCTCCTCTCATTTATCTTATTATTTGCCTCACTTATTCTTTCAATCTCTCGGTCTCTCACACACACTTTCTATCTGCCTCTTTGTCTCTCTCTCTCTCTTCACTCATTATTTTAATCTCTTTTTCACACCCTTATCTCTTTATCTCTACGCCCTTCTCTCGATACTTCTCTTTTGCTCTCTCAATATCTCTCACTCCATCTTTTCATGCTTATCTCCCTCTCTCCTTACCTCTCGCTTCCTCACTCACTTTCACTCTGTCTTACTCTGTTGCCTTCTCTATTTGCCCTCTCTTTCTTCTCTCAAACTTATCTTTCTCTTCTCTTGCTTCTCTCTCTATCACTCTTTCTTTCTCTTCTTCTCTCCCATACCTCACTCTCTCCATATGAGAGAAAGGGAAAGTGAGAGAGTGAGAAAAAAGAGTGAAAGTATGTGTAGTGTGAGAGATAGAGTGAGATAGAGAGAGCAAGGGAGTCAGAGAGATTGAGAAGAGAGTGAGAGAGAAAGAGAGAGAGAAAAAGACAGCATGATAAAGGGAGAGAGATCGAAGAGAGAGTGAAAGAAGAGGAAGAACAAGATAGAGAGAGGGAGGAAGGGAGGGAGGATGAGTAGTAGAGTGAGTGAGATATATACCAAAATAAATAGAATGGGGAATAAAACAAGAGAGTGATTGTGAGATAAAGAAAGGTAAGAGAGAGAGAGAAGAGGAGTAGGGAAAGAGCTAGAAAAAAGTGAGATTAGAGCAATTCAAGAAAGAGCTAGGAAGTTAACCTTCCCCTAAGCTGTTAATCTCTTTCTCGCTCACTGGTACTCGCTAACCTTAACTCCCACTATATCTATCGGTCTCACTGTTGTCCTTCCCTCTAACCCGTCGTCACTCTTCTTCTGTCTCTCTTTCCGTACCCTCTCTCTCTTTCTCTCACACTCTCTATCTATCTCCCTTAGTTTTCCTTTAACTCCACTTGCTCCCACTCTCTCCCTTCCTCTGTCACTCCCTCCCACCCACTTCTCTCTGCCTTTCTCTCTTGCCCTCTCTTCAATCTCTCTCCCTCTTTTCATCTCTTTAACTTTCTCACTCTATTTTTCATCTTTCTCTTCTCTCTTTTTTCTTTCCCCTCTCTCTCAGCTACCTCTCTCTCTTCACAGTATTTTATCTTTGTCTTCCATCCCTCTACCTTCCTCCTCATTTGCTAAACCCCCGTCCTCTTTCTCATGCTCTCTATGCTCTCCCTCTCACCTCTCCTCTCATATATCTCTCTTTCACTTAATCTCTATCTAGCTAACCCATTCATACTCTACCTCTCTATCTTGCCCTCTATCTTCTCTCACTATCTCTCTTTCTCTTAACATGTCTCTCCCTCTCTTTCTTTTGCTCTCTCTCCCTCTCTCTTGCTCTCTCCATTCCTTCATCTCTCTCCCTCCACCCTCACTCTCTTTCCCTCATTCTCTCTCTATGATTCTCTCTCCCTCTCAAAATCTCACTCTTACTTTATATCTCTCTCTCACATTTCTCTCACTCTCTCACTTTCTCCTTCCATCACTTCCTATCACTCTCTCTCATGTATCACTCTCTTTTTCTCTCTATCTCGTACACTTTGTCCTTTCTACTCTATCCCCAACACTCACTCTGTCTCCCTCTTTGTCTCTCTTTCTCTCACTTCATTGTTCTCTCTCTCCTTCTCTTATGTCTTTTCTAACTCTCTTTCTTTGTCTCCATCTCTTCGCTCTTTATCCTTTATCTATCTCTCTCACGTTCTCTCATACATCTTCTTACTCTCTACCTATCCCTCCTTTTCTATCTCTATCTCTTTCTATCTCATCACCTTCCCTTATATAAATATATATATCTCTCTCTGTTACACTTTTTCTCATCTTCCTCTTTGTTACTCTCTCTATCATTCCCTCTCTCTATTTCTATCTTTATCACTCCCTCTTTCTATCTCTTTTGTCTATTTTCTCTTTATCTCGCACTCTTGCTAACCACCTTCTATTTCTCTCAGTCTCTTCTCTCTATGTCTTCCTTCTCTATCACTTTCACTATCTCCATCTCTCTCTCCATTCCTCACTCACTCAATCCCTCACACTCTATGCATCTATCTCTTTTCCCATCTATACTTCTCTATCTCTCTTTATCTCACTTCAGTATTTTCTCACCTTCATTTCTTTTATATCTCACTCTCTTTCTCTATTCCCCCTCTTTTTCCCTCTTCTCCTCTATCTGTGTCTCTCACTTTCTCTCATGCTCTTCTTACTCTCTACCTATCCCTTCTTTTCTATCTCTATCTCTTTCTATATCCACCTCCTTCCCTTGTATATATGCCCCTCTCTGTTACACTCTTTCTCACCTCCCTCTCTGTTACGCCCTCTCTTCTGTCTTTCTCACTCTATTGCCCTTTCTATCTCATATTCTTTCTCTTTTGTCCCTCTCTTTCCCTTTTATACTATATATCTCTCTCTCATCCCCCCTTCTCAACTCTCTCGCTCCCTTCATCTCTCTCTTTCTCTATCTTACTTTATGTTCCCCCTCCAGCCCTCTCTCTTTTACTTTATGTTCCCCCTCTCCCTGCCTTCCTCTACCCTTATCTCTCGTTCCTTTTGTCTCCCCTTCACTCTCTCTTACCCTCTATGACCTTACTCTTACTTATTGCTCTTCCTTTCACTACTCTCGCTGTATCTACATCATGCTCTCTTTTACTCTCAATATCTAATCTGCTCTATACCTCTACCTTATTATCTCTCCCCCTCTTTGGCTTTTTCTCCCTCATTCTCCCTCCTCCTCCCTTCCTCTCCCTCATTCATTCACTTTTGTTCACTCTGTCCCAGTCTCTTCCTCCCTCGCTCACCTTATTCTCTCCCACACCCACTCTCTCTCTTTCATCTAATCACTATCTTCATTAATCTGACTCTTCACTCTCTAACTTTCTTTCTCACTCTAGCAAACTCTATCTCTCTCTTTCACTCTCTCCCGTACTCATGTACCCTCTATACTTCTCTTCCTCACAATCTCAATCCCACCATCATTTCTCTCAATCGTTTCTCTCTTTATATCTCTTCCTCTCCTCCTCTGTTGCTATCTCTATCTCCCTCCATCATTCTCACACTCCCTCACCTTCACTTCCCTCTCTATTATCTCTCACTCTCTATTTTCCATGTTTCTCATTCTTTCACTCTCTCTCATTCCTCTTTGACTCTCACTTTCTCTCCCTCACTCTCTATCTCTCCCATTTATTCTACCCTCTCCCACTCTCCCTATATCCTTGCCAATCTCCCTCTATCTCTCACATAATCTTGATCACTCTCTCTATCTCTCTTTCTTTATTTATCATTATCACTTTCTCTTGCTATTTTTCTCTCTCTATGTCTCTTGCTCTCGCCCTCAACTTATGTAACTCCTCTCTCTACTACACTCTCTTCTTTTCTCCACTCTCTCACTCCATTATATCCATCTCAACATTTCTCTTTCTTTCTCTTGCTTTCAATCTCTCATAATTTTTCACTTGCTCTCTCTTTCTCCCTCACTTTTTCTATCTCTATCTCTCTCACCCTCTCTATAACATCTCTCTCTCAATCTTTCCCTCTGTCTCTTCTCTCACCCTCTATTATTTCTCTCTCTTACTTTCCCCTCTCTCTCACGTTCACTCCGTCTATTAGGGATAGACGGAGCGAGTGAGATAGAGATTGTGAGGGAGAGAAAGAGGGGTAGGGAGAGATTGAGAGGGAGGAGAGTGAAGGAGTGGGAGTTGAGGAGAGAGTGAGCGAGAAATGAAAAAGGTGGATGGAGAAAGAAAGTTAGTGAGTGGGGGAGAGAAAAAACAAGACAGTGATTATAAGAAAGAGAGGGGGAATGAGTGTAAGAGACAGTAATGAAAGGAGGGAGAGCTAGAGGGAGAGAGACAAATAAAGAGGGAGAGAGAGGAAAAGATATAGAGAGTTAGAGAGAGAAAGAGAGAGAAGTGAGAGCAAAATAATAGAAAGAGAGAAGTGAGGCAAGAGAGAGTGAAGGTGTGACAATGGGAATGGGAGACAAGGGTATATAGAGGGAAAGAGGGAGGGATAGAGAGATGAGATAGAGAAGAGAGTGAAAGGGAAGGATGACGAGAGAGAGAATAGTTAGAATGTTTATAAAGTTAAGAAAGAGAGAAAAATTCCAAGAGGAAAAGGGCGCGAGAGAGCGAGACATAACAGAAAGAGATGGAGAGACACAACAAGAGAGAAGAAAGGAGAAGAGACGAGAGAGAACATATAAATGAAGTAAATTAAAAGAATGAAAAGATAGAGGGTGAAAGGGAGAAGGGCAAGATATTTATACTGAAGTGAAACATGGAATAAGAGAATGACAGACCTCTAAAATCAGAGAGGGAGAGAGAAAGATATCAAGAGAGGACAAAGATAAGGGTAGGAGAGAGGTCTCTTTTCCTTTCTCTCTCCATCGCTTTATATTAAGGTAAGGAGAGAAGTGGAGAGAGAAAGAGAGGGATGGATTGATTCAAGAGAGCAGGAGAGAGATGAGGAGTGAGAAGAGAGAAAAAAAGAGAGAGTGAGAGAGAGGGCAAGAGTGAGAGAAATAAAGATAATTCATAAGAGACAGTGGTAGAAAATGTGAGAGTGAGACAAGGAAGAAAGGGAAAATGAAAAGTGGGAGGGAGAGAGGGAGAGCGGAGGAAGAACGAGAGTAAGATGGAGGTAGAGAGAATGAGAGCAAAATGAAAGAGTGAGAGAGAGAGAGAAGAGATCCATGAGAACGGGAGAGATGGAGGACACAGGAGCGAGAGAGGGAGAGAGAATGAGAGAAAGAAAGAAGAGAGAAAAAAAGAAGAAGCAAGGGAAGAGAATGATTAGATAGAGAGAAGGTAAAGAGAGCAAGAGACTTGTTGGATGAGAGAAAGCGATGGTAAGAGAGAAAGAGAGGGTGAGAGAGCGAGAAAGAGATCAATTTTGTGATGGAAAGAGAGATTAAGAGATATAAAGAGGGAAAAATAGAAGTAGAGAGAACAAGAGGTAGAAGGAGAGAGAAGAGTATGAGAAAGAGCTTGAAAGAAAGAGAGAGAAAGGTGAAGAGAGTGTGTGAGAGAGATAGGTAGGATAGGTTGAGGTAGATAAAAAAGAGAAAGGAAGCTAAGAGAGAGGGGGAAAGAAAAGGAGAGAAGAGAAAGATAAAGAAAAGAGTGTGAGAGTTAAAGAAATGGATTCAAGAAAAGGAGAGAGAGGGATACTGAGTTAGAAGAGAGAATGAAGAGAGAGCACGAAAGAGAGCAAAGAGTAGAAAAAGTGAGAGGAATACATAAGTGAAAGAGGTAGGAATGGATAGAGTGATTGAAGAGGGAAGGAGTGTAAGAGAGGGGGAGAGTGAGAATCAGAGAGAGAAAGGGAGAGAATGAGTGTGAGATAGAGGTAGAGAGAAGTGAGAGAGAGAGAGCAAGAAAGAGAGAAAGGAGTGAAAGAGACTAAGAAAGAGAAGATTTCCATGAGAGAGAGAGAGATGGAGGGCAAGCAAGAGGGAGGTATGGAGAGAGAAGAAGAGAAATAAGTGTTAGAGAGAGGTTGGGATTGATTCAAGATCGGAGAGAAAAGATGGTGAGTGAGTGAAATGAGAGAGAAAAGAAACAGAAAGAACAGAGTGAGAGAGAGAGAATACATAAGGGAGAGAGGGAGGAAAGGAGTGAGTGAGGGAAGGAGGAAGGGAGGGCAAGTGAGACAGTGTGTGTTTGTATGAGGTGGGAGAATAAGTGTGAGATAGGCGTAGAGAGTGGGAAAATGTGAGAGAAAGTGAAAGATAGAAGAGAAGTAGAGAAAGAGAAAAAGAGTAGAGCTCTATTACAGAGATAGATGGAGGGCACAAGAGAGTGAGGGAGGGACAGAGAACAAGAAAAAGAAAGAGTGAAAGAGAGAGAGAGAGGGCAAGAGAGTTGTAGGGAGAGAAATGGTAAGAGAGGAATAGTGGGGGGAGAGATATACTGATGAAAAGATAGAGTTAGAGATATAGAGAGAAGTAGATGAAGAGTTACATATAGAGAGAGTGTGATAAAGATCTTGAATGAAAGAGAGAGCAGAGAGAGTAGAGAGAGCGAGAAAGATGAAGAGACATATAGTGAAGGTGAGGGAGATATATAAATAAAACGATTTTGATAAAGATAGAAAGAGAGAGAAGAGGAGAGACAGAGTGAGACAAAGAAAGATAAAGGGAGCGAGTGAGAAGAGAGAATGAAGAGAGACCATGAGAGAAAGTAAGAGTAGAAGAAAGTGAGAGAACTACAAAAGTGAGAGAGGGGGAGAGAAAAAATGAGAGAGAGAAAGGGAGAGAATGAGTGTGAGATAGAGAAAGAGAGAAGTTAGTGAGAGAGAGAGAGAGTAAGAAAGAGAGAAATGAGCGAGAGAGAGTGAGAAAGAGGAGCACCATGAGCGAGAGTAAAAGAGAGAGATGGAGGGCAAGAGAGAGGGAGGTTGGAGAGAGAAGAAGAGAAAGAAAGAGAGAGAGAAGTGAGAAAAGAGAAATATAAGTTAGAGAGAAGAGAGAGGACAAATAGAGAAGGCAACAAATTAAGACAGAGAGAGAGTGAGGGGGAGAGAGGGAGGGAGATAAGCATGGAAAGATGGAGTGAGAGATACAGAGACAGCGAAGGAGAAGTAGGGAGAGAAGGAGATAGAGATAAAGAGAGAAGGATGTGAGAAAGCGATTGAACTAAAGAGAGAAAAGAGCGAGTGATGAAGAGGCAAATAGAAAGTGTGTGTGAGAGACCAAGAGATTGAAAGAATGAGTGAGGCAAATAATAAGAGAAAAGAGAGAAGAGGAGAGGAGGGAGAGGAGAGGGAAAGAGAGGGAGGGATTGATTCAAAGAGCAGGAGAGAAATGAGTGAGTGGGAAGAGAGAAAAACGATAGGGTGAGAGAGAGGGCAAGAGTAAGAGAAAGAGAGATAATTCATAAGAGAGAGTGCTAGGAATAGTGAGAGTGAGAGGAGGAAGAAAGGGCAAATGAAATAAGGGAGGGAGGGACATGAATATAGGAAGGAAAACGAGAGTGAGAAGGAGGTGGAAATAATGAGGGAGAAATAAATCAGTGAGAGAGAAAGAGAAGAGCTCCATGAGAGGGAGATTTGGAGGGAACAAGAAGGAGAGAGAGAATGAGAGAAAAAAAAGTGACAGAGAGAAGAAGAAGCGAGGGAAGAGAAAGATGAGAAAGAAAGAATATAAAGAGGGCAAGACTATTGTTGAATGAGAGAGAGAGATGGTAAGAGAGGAAGAGAGGGTGAGAGAGAGACCGAGAGAAAGATAAATGTTGGGATGGAAAGAGAGATTGAGAGATATAAAGAGGGAAAAATAGAAGTTGAGAGAACAAGTGGTAAAAGAGTATGAGAAAGAGCTTGAAAGAAAGATAGAGATAGATGAAGAGACAAGTAGAGAGTGTGAATGAGAGATAGATAGGAGAGGTTGAGGCAGATGAAAAAAGAAAGGTGAGGAGAAAAGTGAGAGGGAGGGATGGATGGATTCAAGACAGAAGGAGAGAGGGTTAGTGAATGAGAAGAGAGAGTGAAGAGAGAACAAGAGGGAAGACAAGACTTAGAGAAAGAGAGAGAGAGAGTGAGTGAAAACATAAGAGAGTAAGGGAAGGAGGTCGAAAGAGAAGGGTAGGGAATTGTGAGAGTGAGATAGAGAGGGGGAGCTAGGGCTTGGTAGAGAGTAAGATAAAATATGAGAGACCATATGTGAGAGAAATGACTGTGGGGGAGAGAGAAAAAAAAGAAGAGCTACATGCACATGCATGAGAGAGAGAGAGATCAAGATTGTGAGGGAGGGAGGAGAACAAGAGAAACAAAGACTGACAGTGAGAGCAAAAGATAGAGAAGGATGAGAGAAAGAAGTGAGAGAAGGGAAAAGAGAGTTGTAGGGTGAGAGAGAAAAGACAAGAGAGTAAGAGAGAACTAGATAGAGAGAGAGAGAGAGAGATTGGGAGGGAGAGAGTGAGACAAGGATGGAAAGAGAGAGTGACAGAAATATGAAGAGAAGAGATAGAAGCAGAGAGAAGAGTAAGTGACGTAGCTTGAGAGAAAGGGAGAGAAGTGGGAGAGAGAGAGATATGAAGAGACAGTTTAAGAGTTTTAGAGAGATAGATAGATAGAGAGAAGGTGTGACAGATAGAAAGGGTGAGTAGAGGGATAGATTCAAGAGAAAAAGAGAGAGGAGTAGTGAGTGAGAAGATATAGAAGAGATAGAGGAGAGAGCAAGACATAAGCAAGGGTGAGAGAAAGAGAGAGATTACACAATAGAGAGAGGTAGTGAAGGAGACAGTGAGTTAAGGAAAAGGGGGCAATAAAGAGAAGACAGAGTGATAGGAAGAAAGAGAGTGAGATGGAGGTAGAGAGGATTTAGTTAGAGAGAGCAATAGAGAAAAGAGTGAGAGAGGGAAAGAAAAGAGTACCATGAGAGAAAGTAGAGAGAACGATTGGGAAAGATCGAGAGAGTGAGTATTAATGGGAGAGAGAGAGAGGAAGAAATAGTAGAGAGAGAAAGAGAGAAAAGGATAGAGGAAGTGAGAAGAGTGTATGAAAGAGTTTGAAAGAAAGAGGGAGTAAGAGAGAGCGTTAAATAGTGTATGAGAGAGCGTGAGATAGATAAAGTGAGGGTCAGGCAAATAGAAAGAGTGACAAGAGGAGAGGAGAGGAGAGAATGTCAAAGGTAGTGGGCGAAATGAGAGAGAAAAGAAAGAGAATGAACAGAGTGAGAGAAAGAGAGAGGAGGGAGATGTGGAGTGAGTGAGAAGAGAGAAAAAAGACTGAGTGAGAGAGAGGGCAAGAGTGATAGAAAAAGAGATAGTTCATGAGAGAGTGGTAGGAAATGTGAGAGTGAGAAGAGGAAGAAAGGAAAAATGAAACAAGGGAGGGAGGTAGTGGGAGAGAGGAGGGAGAACGAGAGTGAGGAGTTGCAGAGAATGAGAGAGAAATAAAAGAGTGAGAGAGAAAATGAGAGAAAGAGAACAGATACATGAGTGAGAGAGAAAAGGAGAGAAAGAGAAGAGATACATGAGAAAGGGAGATATGGAAAGCTATAAAGCGAGATGGAGAGAGTGTGAGAGAAAGAAAGAGTGATAGAGAGAAGAAGTGTGGGAAGGGAAAGAAAAGATAGAGAGAAGATAGAGAGTTATTTCTCTCTCTCCCTTTCTTTCTCTTCTTCTCCCTCCATACCTCTCTCTCCCTTGCCCTCCATCTCTCTCGCTCATGGAGCTCTTTCTCACTCTCTTTCACTATTTTCTCTCTCTTTCTTACTTTCTCTTACTTCTCTATACCTCTATCTCACTCTCATTCTCCCGTTTATCTCTTTCATTCTCACTCTCCCCTTTCTCTCTTAACCTCCTTCCCTCTTTCACTCACTATATCCATTCCTACCTCTCTCACTTTTTGTATTTCTCTCAGTTTCTTCTAATCTTGCCCTCTCTTGCACTCTCTCTTCATTCTCCTCTTCTCACTCACTCCCCCTCCTCTCTCAAATCCATCCTCCATGCCTCACTCTGTCTCTCCTCTACTCTCTCTATAACTATTTAGACCTCTTTCTATTTATATATCTTTCTCACCCTCACTCTTTCTTTTCTATCTAACTCTCTTACTCTATTCCCCCTCTCTTCCCTCCAATCCTCTATCTCTCTCTCTCTCACACACACTTTCCCTCTTGCATCTCCTTCCTCTCTACCTATCCCTCTTTTTCTGTTTCTATCTCATTCTATCTTCACCTCCTTTCCCTTCTTTAGCTCTCACTCTCTCCCTCTCTACATCCATACATTGTCTCTCTCTCTTCCTCTCTTCCACTCTGCCTTCCTCTCTTCCCCTCCCCACTTTCTCTCTATCTTCTATGTATACATATAAACCTCTACTTTTCTACCTTTGGTCCTTTATCTTCTTTATCTCTTTCTCTCTCACTTGCACTCTCACTCTCTTAATCTCCCCCACATATTTGTTCTCTCACTTTTCTCCCTCTTTCTACTTTTTCTCATTATCTCTTTCCTTTTCTCTTTCTCTCTTCCACTTCTCTATCCCTTTCTCATACTTTCTGTCACTCTTCCTCCCTCTATCACTCTCTCGCGCCCTCCACTCTCTCTCAGTTATGGAGCACTTCTCTTTCTATCTCTCACTCCTCCCGTTGTTCCCTCTTTCATTTACTCTCTCTCTCTCTCTCTCTCTTTTCTCACTTTTTCCTACTCTCACGTCTATCTCACACTTATTCTCCCTCCTTCTCTCTCTCACACACACACACTATCTCCTGCCCTTCCTTCCTCCTTCCTTCACTCTCTCATTTCCTATCTCTCACCCTTATGTATTCTCTCTCTTTCTCTCACTCAGCTCTTTTTCTTCCTTTTCTCTCTCATTTCACTCACGCCCCATCTTTCTCATCCACTCTTGAACCACTCCTTATCTCTTTCTACCTACCTCACTCTCACTCTTTCTCTCTGTCACACACAGTTTCTATCTACCTCCTCATCACTATCTTTCTTACTTCCTCTTTCTTTCAAGCTCTTTTTCACACTCTTCTCCCTCCCTCTACACTTTCTCTCTCCTTCTTTCTCTCTTCTCTTTCACATATCTTATATCTCTCACTCACTATTTCCATCCCTCTCTCCATCTTTCTCTCTCACCTTGCAACTCTCTCTCGTCATCTCTCTTCTCTCTCTTTATTTCAATCTCTTTCGCACACCCTTCTCTCATTATCTGTACTCCCTTCTCTCTTTCTCTCACAATATCTCTCGCTCCATCTTTCCATGCTTATCCCGTCTCTCCCTCCCACTCTCCCCCTCACTCTCTCTTGGTTTGTCTTAATCTATTGTTTTCTCTCACTCTCTCTCACTGTTTCTTCCTTTTCTTCTCTCTTCATACCTCCTTCACTCATGCCCTCCATCTCTCTCTCTCTCTCTCTCTCTCTCATGGAGCTCTTCTCTTTTTACTCTCTCCCACTCCTTTCGCTCTCTTTCTTGCTCTCTCCCTCACTTTTCTCTCTACCTCTATCTCACTCTCATTTTCGCCCTTCTCTCTCTCATTCTTACTATCCCCCTCTCTCTCTTACCCTCCTTTCCTTCTTCACTCACTCTATCCATTCCTACCTCTCTCAATTAT
Source organism: Papilionanthe hookeriana x Papilionanthe teres (assembly GCA_022702705.1). Classification (NCBI taxonomy): domain Eukaryota; kingdom Viridiplantae; phylum Streptophyta; class Magnoliopsida; order Asparagales; family Orchidaceae; genus Papilionanthe; species Papilionanthe hookeriana x Papilionanthe teres. Next base: position 2,251 of record JAKZJZ010001046.1, on the reverse strand, counting down.
GTATTTCTCTCACTTTCTCTACTCTTGCCCTCTCTCGTGCTCTCTCTTCATTATCTCTTCCCACTCACACCCCCTATCTTGCATCTCTTTTGAATCCATCCCTCTCTGCCTCACTTTCTCTCTCCTCTTCTCTCTCTTTCTATCTTTCTCCACCTCTTTTTAATTATATATCTCTCTCACGCTCTATATATGTCTCTTCATCTCTCTCTCATTCTCTCTTCTCTCTCTTCCTTTCATGATCTTTCTTACACTCCTCACTCTACATGTACCATTTCTATACACTTCTATTTTGCTCTCTATTTCTCTTTACCATCTCTCTCTCTCTACAACTCCATTGCCCTCTCTATCTTCTCTCTCTTTTCTCTATCTCTTTCACACTTTCTTTCTCTTGTTTACTCTCCCCCTCACTCTCTCATGCCCTCCATTTCGGTCTCAGTCATAGAGCTCTTCTCTTTCTCTCTCTCACGTTTCCCACTCTGTACGTCTATCTCACATTTTTTTCCTCCGTCACACGCACACACACACTCTCTCTCTTGATCTCCCTCCTTCCCTCACTCTCTCCTTTCCTACATCTCTCCCTTTTGTATTCTCTCTCTTTCTCTTACTCTATTCTTTCTCTTTCTTTTATCTCTCATTTTACTCTCTCCCCATCTTTCTCCTCCGCTCTTGAATCACACTTTACCTTATTCTCTCATCTCTTCTCCTCTCATCTCTATTTCTAGCTGCCTCACCCTCACTCTATCTATCTTTAGCCATCACAAGCAGTTTATATCTGCCTCCTCATCTTTATCTCTTTTTCTTCCTCTTTCTTCCAAGCTCTTTCTCACATTCTTTTCACTCCCTCCACCCATCTCTCTTTCTCTCTCTACTTCTCTCTCGGACTTCCTATATCACTCACTCACTCTTTCCATCTCTCTCCTTCTCTCTTGCTTCCTCCCTTGCTCTCTCTCACCTTGTAACTCTCTCTCTTCAACTCTCTCTTTATTTCAATCTCTTTCTCGCACCCTTCTCTCTTTGTCTCTATGCGCTTCTCTCTCTTTCTCTCTACTTCTCTTTTGCTCTCTCTATATCTCTCACTCCATCTTTCCATGCTTATGTCTTTCCTTTCTCTCAACCTCTCTCTTTTCCTCCCTTCTCTCACTATTTGTCTCACTTACCCTCTCTCTCTTACTCACTTTATCTCTCTTTCATCTTTCCCTCTCTCACTCACACTATATTTGCTCGCTCTATTTCTCTCCCTTTCTCTTACAAACTCTCTCTTGCTATTCCAACACTTTCTCACTCATAATCTCTTCTCTTGCTTACTTTCTCTCCCTCTCTTATCTCTAGCACTTACTTTCTTTTTCTCACTCTCTCTCCCTCACACCTCCATCACGTTCTCTCTTTCTCCTAGTTTCTTTCCATCTCTCTCTATCATTTGTTTTTCTCTTTATTTCTCTCTCGCATTCTCCCTTCTCTTTGAAACTTTCTTACTTCTGCTTACAGTCACATTCTTCTACCACATTCTTCTACGTCACATTCTTCTACTCCTCTCTCTTCCTCTCTCACTAGTCTCTATCTCCCTCTCCCACTCTCTTCCTTCCTTCTACTCTTCCTCTCCCACTCTCTCCATCTCTTCCTTTCTTTTTTTTTGTCTACTCCATCCCTCTCCCTCTCTCTTCTCTTGCTTTCTCATTCTCTCACTACTTCACTTGTTCTATTACTATCACACTGCCCTCTTGCTTTCTCTTCTCTCTTGCTCTCACTCCCACGCTCCCGCTCTCACACACTCTCTCTATCTCGCATACTCGCTTTTATATCTCAGCATCTCTCTTCTCTCCATCTCTTATCTCCCTCTCTCTCTCTCTCTCCCATATTCTATCCTTATCTTTATCTTTCTCTTTCTCTCTTCCTCTCTTGCTCTATGTTATGCTCTCATTGTCTCTCTCTCCCTCCCACTCTCAGTTGCTTTTTTATCAAACTCTCTCTATCGTTTTCTCACTTACTATTTTATCGATTGTTCTCTTAATCTTTTCGTTCACGCTCTCACTTTCCCTCCATCTTTCTCTCTCTCACTCATTCCTCTCGTACTCCCTAATATCTCTATATTACATATCTCACTCACTCTTCTTTCCTTCTCATCTCTCTTCTCTAGGTCCCTTTTCTTCCTCTCTAATTTTTTCTCTCACTCTGCCTCTCTCCCTCTCTCATGGCCTCCCACTCTCCTTCCCTCCCTCCCACCTCTCTCGATCTCCATAGGGAGAGCGAAGTA
>JAKZJZ010001045.1:0-32604 GCA_022702705.1 Papilionanthe hookeriana x Papilionanthe teres | reverse complement strand
GAAAAATAAAAAAAGAAGAGAGGTCAGGGAAGAGAGAACGAGAAGAAAATGTAGAGCAAGAGAGAAAGTGAGAAAGACAAGAGGGAGAGAAGAGAATGTGAGAGTGAGAGAGGGAGACCAAGATAGAGTGGGGATAGACGAAGAGAAAGAGTAAGAGGAGAGGAGAATATAGTAACATAAGAGAGTATGAGAGTGGGAGAGAGAGGGAAAATAGAGAGGGAGAAAGAGAGAGGGTAAGAGTGAGATTTAAACCAAATAACGGGACAAAGGGACCAACAAATAGAGACAAAAATAGAGAGAAAATTGAGGTTAAAGGAAGGAAGTGCAAAAGAGAGGGATTGAGAGAGATATTATGAGAGAGAGTGCAAGAGAGAGAAGGAGAGAATGGAAGAGCAAGAGTGAAAGATTAGGATTATCTCTCTCTATTTCTCTCTTCCTCATTCTCTCTCTCTTCAATCTCTCTCACTCCCTCCCTCTCTTTATTTTTCACCGCTTATTTTCTATCTTTATTGCTCTCTCCTCCATTATTTTCTCTTCCATTACTCTCACTTACACTCTTCCTCTTATTTCCTTTCTCAGTCTTTCTCTCCTAGTCCCTCTCTTCATCTCTATATCACTCTTACTCTTAACCTGTCCCTCTATTTTATTCTTTCTCTATTCTTTCTCTCTCTCCTAATCTATTTTTTATTTGTATCTCTTTCCCTCATTCATTTCACCCCTTGTCTCCATATATTCCAACTCTCTCTCTCCCTCTCTCACTTTCCTTCCATCTTTATGTCTTGCTCTTTCTCTCTCTCCCCCTCTCTTTCACACATTCTCTCACTCCCACCCTTCCACTCTCTCTACCTCTGCATCTCCCTAGCTCTCTCTCTCTCTCAATCTTTCTATCTCTTGATCTCTCTCTTACTCATTCTCTTATTTTTCTTCTTCTGTTCTCTTTCTCTCTCATTCAATCGCTCTAGCTCTCTCTCTCTCTCAATTTCTCTCTCACGCATTGTCTACCATTCTAACTCTCTCTTTCTTCAATTTCTGCCTCCTTCCCTCCCTCCCTCTATCTCATCCCCATACATTCTCCCATGTTCTATCTCTCTATCTCAATTTCTTTAGCTCCCTTCCTTGATCTCTATCGCTCATTCTTCGCTTGCTCTCCAATCTCTTCTCACTATTTTACTCTTCTCATTCTCTCCACTTTTCAATGCTCCTCTCCTTTTCTCAATCCCACTTTCTTTTCCATACCTATATATATATCTATCTACTCTCATGCTATCTCTTACTTTCCTCATATATTTCTCTCCCAGCCTCTTTGTGCCTCTCCTCTTTCTCTCTCATTCTTCCTTTCCCCATTCTCTGTCTTGCTCCCCCATTCATGATCCCTCTTGCTCTGTAAACAAATAGTGATAAAGAGAGAGGAAAGTAGCCAACGAGGAAGAGAGAGTGAGAGAGATATAGGGAAAGAAGGATAGCGAGGTAAGATAGAGAAAGAAGTGATCAAGAGGGAGAGAGGGAGGTAGAATAAGTGAGAGATGGAGAAAGAGATGTTGAGAGAGGTAAACTATGGAGGGAAAGTGGAGAGAGCATGAAAGAGAGAGGAAGGGAGGAATTTGAGAGAAATTGTGAAAGAGAGAGTTGGGGGTTAGAAGAAGTATAGAGTGAGAAGAGTAAGAGAGAAGATTAGAGAGAATAGAGAGTGAGAGCAAGGAAATGATAGAAAGAGGAAGAGAGAATAGAGACTGTGAAAGTGATAAAGATAGGGAGTAAGATTGAAAGTGAAGCTGAAGAAAGAGAGTGGGCGAAGAGAGACTAAGAGAAATGGCACAAGAGCTAATGATAGATGGAGCAAGAAAGAGAGTTTGGGAGGGAGGGAGGGAGTGTGAGAGAGGGGGAGAGAGAAGGGGAGAGAGAGGAAGGGGGATAAAGAGAGAAGTGAGTGAGAGAGTAAGAGTGAGAGTAAAATTAAGGAGAGCAAGGGAGCCAAGAAGGGAGAGAGACAAAACGAGAGAGAAATAGAGAAAGAGTATATAGTGAGATAAGTGAGGAAATAAAGAACGAAATAAAGAGGGAGGGAGGGAGGGAGGGAAAGTAATAAATAATAAGGGAGAAGAGAGAGTGAGAAAGAGAAGAGATAGAGTGATGAATATAGGGAGATAAAGTGTGAGTAAAGCGAAAAAAAGAGATAAAGAGAGACCGGGGAGCGAGAGTGAGAGACATAGAGAGAAGGGGAGAGAGTGAGAATGTGAGAGAGGGCAAAGTAAATAGAGAGAAAATATAACAAGAGAGAGCATAAGAGTGAGAGAAAGAAACATAATAGAAAGTGGGAGACAGTCAAAATTAAGAGAGTGAGAAACTCTCCCTTTCTCATTATGACTTACTTTCTATTATATTTCTCTCTCTCACTCTCTTGCTCTCTCTTCCTCTCTTTTCTCTCTCTTTATCTCTCTATACAATCACCCAATCTCTCACTTCCTTCTTCTCATTCTATATCACTTTTCCTTCTCACCCCCTCTTCTCCCTTTTTGTATATTACTTCCCCTCGCTCCCTCCCTCCTTATTTAACTCTATAGCTCCCTCTCTCTTGCCATTTTTTACCTCACTCTCTATTCTTTCTTTATTACTCGCTCTTTTTGTTTCTCTGTCCCTTCATGGCTCCCTCAATCTATACACTTTCACGCTTACTCTCACTCCCTTACTCTCCTCTCCCTCTCATTCTCTCTTACTATCACTCACTCTTTCTCTCTCCCTCCCTCTACCTCTCACTCCCCCTAACTCTCTCTCTTGCTACAACTATCATTCCATCACACACACTCTCTCTCTCGAAGTTTTGTCTCTCCCCTTCCCTCTTTTCTCTCTCATTGTTTCTCTCTTTCTTCCTCATTCTCCCTCCCTTCTTCCTTCCCTCTTTAAATATCTCCCTCCCTCTGTCTCACCCCTATCTCTTACTCTCTTTTCCTTCTCTTGTTCTCACTCTCTCCCTCTGTCTCTATATATCTCTCTTGCTCCCTCTCTAACTATCTCTGTCATTGTTTTGCTCTCTATCACTCTCTTCTTTGTCGCCCTCCCTCACACTCCCTCCCTTCCCACTCTCCTAATATCTCTTTCTCTCTCTTGTCCCTCTCTCATATCCTCTTCTCTCGCTCACTCTTTTTTCCTCTTTCTCTATAGGTCTCTTTCATTCTCCCACTCTCGTTCTCTTTATCACTCTCTCTCTCTCTTCCTCAATCCTTCTCACACCCTCATTCTTACCCTCTAAAGGTCTCCCATATGTAGCTCACCCAAATCTCTCCAACTCACTCACACACTCTCTCTCGAGCTCTCAAGCACGCTCGTACATTTATCACTCTTTCTCTCGTAATCTCTCACCCTCTCACCCTCTTAAGCAACATTTCTCAATCTCTATCTCGCTCACTCTTACCATCTTGCTCTTTCTCTCACACTCCATCCTCTATCTTCATTGATGAATCTTCCTATCTTCTCTCTGTATCCCCATCTTATTATTCTCTCTCCCTCGCTCTCTATCCCTTGCTCTCTTCTTGCACTCTATTCTCTTTTTTCTATTTTATGCTCTTTTTTTCTCTTATCATAGTTGCTCTCTCATCCTTCTTTCATCTCACTCTTTCTCTTCTTCTATCCCTAATTCTCTCTCTTTTCCTCTCAACTACATCCATCCCACTATCTCCTTCTCTCTCTTACTCCCTCGCTCGCTTCTCTCTCTCTTTCTCTGTTGCACTCCCTCTCCCACTCTCTCACACTCCCTCCCTAGCTCTCTCATGCTCCATCTATCATTCTCTCTCTTGAATCTTTTCTTTTTCTCTTTCTTCGCCCACACTCTCTGTTTCTTTTTACTCTCACTCCTACTCCCTCTCTTCATCTCTTTCACACTCTTTATTCTCTCTCACTTTCTATCGCTATCTCGTTCACACTCTCTATCTCTTTTGTTCTATCTTCACGAGTCTTTCTTCACTCTTTATTTCTGCCTTACTCTCTCTCCCTCTCTCCCTCTTACTCACTCTTAAATCCCTATCTTCACTCTCTATCTAACTATCTATTTTATCGTTCTTTGTTGTTTCTTTTCTATATTTTGCCCCCTCGTTGTCTCTCTCACTGCTCTTTCAACTATAACCCACTCTTCTATCTCTTTACTCACTCTTTATCTCCTTATTTGCCCACTCTCTCTCTTATTCTCTCTCCATCACATTTCACTCACAGTTATCTCCATCTCATTATTTATTATTTTCTCTCACACATCTCTCTCTTCTCTTTTGTCCCTCCCTCTTTCACTCCCTCTTTCTGACTCTTCCTCCCTTTCTTTTTATCTCTCTCCTCTTGCACTCATTCACTCACACTCCATCCCTCCCTCTCATTTTCTCCATCCCTCTCTCTCATTCCCTCTCACTTGTTTCATCTTGTCTTGCTTTCACCTTTCTTTATTTTTCTCTCTCTCCTTCTCTCTTTCTTTCACTCTATCTCTTATCTTTTCTCTCTCATTCTTTCCCTCCGCTACCCTCCCTCTCAATCTCACTATCTCATTAAGGAGTGAGAATGATAGAGGGAGAGAGTGAGCGATAAAGAGAACAATAGTGAGAGAGTGAAAGAGATTTAGAGAGTAATGATAGAGTGAGGGAGAGAAGAGGATATAACAAAGGGAAAGAGAGGACAAGAGACAAAAAAGATATTAGGAGGGGGAAGAGACAGAGAGTGTGAGCGAGGGTGGGAGGAATAGAAGAAGAGATACATAGCGAGAGAATGAAAAAGTGAGTGAGGGAGGGATCAAGAGAAAGTTATATATAGAGAGGAAAAGAGTGGAACAAGGGAAAGAGAGTGGGAGATAGAGGAGAGAGAGAACAAGAGGGATAGAGAAATAAAGTATGAGAGAATGCGAGAAACAATAAGAGCTAGGAGAGAGGGATTGAGAAAGATAATCATTGGAGAGTGAGAGAGAATGAGTGTGAGGGATAACAGAAGAGGGATTGAGAGAGAAAATTAAAAGAAAGAGTTAGAGAAGTGTGAGCAATAAAAGAAAAAGATAGAGAGGACAAACTGTGAGAAAGAGAGAGGAAGGGAGTGATCCCTCCCTTCCTCCCTCTCTCCACCTCTCATCCCCTCCATCGTCCTTTCTCACTTGATCACTCTCTCTCCTCTCTCACTCATTCTCTTAATCTCTCTCTTTCTTTTTCCTGTAGCTCACTCTCTCTTGCTCTATCTTCCTTCACACTATCTTATTCTCTATTTCTCTCTCCATCTCTCTTCCTCGCTCGTTCCCTCTCTCTTTAATCTCTCTCACTCCCTCCCTCTCTCTATTTTTCACTGCTTATTCTCTATCTTTCTTGCTCTCTCTTCTATTATTCTCTCTTCCATTACTCACACACACACATGCTCACATTCTTTCTCTTGTTTCCCTCTCCCGCTCCTTTTCTTTAGTCCCTCTCTTCATCTCTATAAAACTCTCACTCATAACTTGTCCCTCTATCTTATTCATTATCTATTCTTTCTCTCTCTCCCAATTTGTCTTTTATTTGTCTCTTCTCTCTCTCATTTCTTTCACGCTTTCTCTCCAAATATCCCCAACTCTCTCTCCTTCTCTCACTTTTCTCCTTCCATCTTTATGTCTCCCTCTTTCTATTTCTCCCCCTCTCTCTTTCACACACTATCTCACTCCCTCCCATTCACTCTCTCAACCTTTGCATTCCCCTAGCTCTCTCTTTCTCAATCTTTCTATCTCTCGATCTCTCTCTCACTCGTTCTCTTTCTCTCCTTCCTCTGTCTGTCTCACTAACCCTCTCTTTGAGAGATTTACCTCTCTCCTCACTTATCCTACCCACCCTTCCATCTCTCTCTTTCTCTGTCATTTAATCTCTTCTCTGCTTACCTCACTCTATTCTCTTCTCTTTTATCCCTATTTCTCTTTATCTCCATTTTTCACACTCTCTTGATCTCTTCCTCTCGATACCTTTCTCGCTCTAGCTCTCTCAATCTCTTTAGCTTCTTTTCTTTCTCTTCCACACTCTCTCTTTCCTCTTCCATTTCTTTTTACCACTTTTCTCTCTCTACTATTTCTCTTACACTTATCTCTCTTTCTCTGTTGCTCTCTTTTCTCTCCCCCCTTATCCCTGCCTCACTATTTCTCACATTCTCTTACATTTCTCCCTCTCTCTCTCTTCCTTCCTCTATCCCTCTTTCACACCCTCCCTCCCTCCCTCCCTCCCCTCTATTTCACACATAAGCTCTATCTCTTCCTCTCTCTTGTTCACATTCTCACACGCTCTCTTGCTCCTCTCCTCTTCTCATTTCTTCCCTATATCTTCAATTTCACACTCACTCTTACTCTCTCTCTTTCCCTCTCTCTCCAAACTCTTCTTTCTCTTGATTTCTCCCTCAAGCCCTCTCTTCTTTTCAAACTCTCTCTCTCTCTTCAATTTCAACCTCCTCCCTCTATCTATCCCTATACATTCTCTCACGTTCTATCTCTCTATCTCAATTTCATTAGCTCCCTTTCTTGGTTTCTATCCCTCTTTCTTCACTTGTTCTCCAATCTCTTCTCACTATTTTAATATTTCTATCTCTCTCCATTTTTCTATGCTCCTCTCCTTCTCTCAATCTCTCTTTCTTTCTTCATATATATCAATATATCTATCTACTCTCATGCTCTCTCTTACTTTCCTTATATATTTCTCTCTCAGCCTCTTTGTGCCTCTCCTCTTTCTCTCTTGTTCTTCCTTTCCCCCTTCTCTGTCTCATTCCTCCTCTCATTGTCTCTCCTACTCCGCAAAAAAATAATGATAAAGGAAGTGGAAAGTAGAAAATGAGGAAGAGAGAGTGAGAGAGAGGGAGAAAGTGAAAGTGAGTGAAATGAGAGCATGAAAGAGGGAATGAGAGAGAGCGATAAAGAAAATGAGAGGGATGGAGAGGAAGTGAATGAGTGAGTGCAAGAGAAGATAAAGAGAGGAGTGAGAAGGGAGGGAGAAAGTGATAGATGGAGGGATTGAGAGAGGGAGGGATGGAGGAGGAAATAGAGACATATTAAAGAAAATAAGAAATAATGTGATGCATTTGAGGGGAGAGATAAGTTGTAGCAAATAAGAGAGAGTGTGTGAGGGAGGGAGAGTCATAGAGAGTGTGTGAGGGGAGAGTGAGAGAAGTGAGGGAGATAGAAGAATGAGCAAGAGAGATAGATAGAGAGGGGCAAAAGAGGGCCAACAAACAATAAAGAAAGATGAATAGAGAATGAGAGAGAGAGAGAGCAATAGAGGAGTGAAGATATGGATTGAAGAGTGAGCAGGAGGGAGAGAAGGAGAGAAGGTATTGCAGAAATAGAGAGATCAGAGAACTCAGGGAAGATAGAAAAGAAGATTGTGAGTGATAGGTAGAGAGAGGTAGATATATAGAGAGTTATGGAGAGAGAAGGAGGGCGAGAGAGAGATAGAGAGAGTAAATTAATGAAAGAGGTAGAGTGGGAGTGAGGAAGAGAGTGAGAGATGGTTGGAGAGAATGAGTGAGTAAAGTGATAAGAGAGTGATGAAAGAGATCAAAGAGTGATTGTGAGAGAGAAAAAGAGAGAGCAATAGAGAAAGAATATGTGATAAAGTATAAACAGAGAAAAGTACAAGAAAGAGAGAGAGAGAAGAGAGAGAAAGGTGGGAGTCAGAGGGATGGAAGAGAGTGGGAGTGAGAGAGGGAGAGTGAGAGATAAGAGATAGTGAAGGAAGATAAAGAGAGAGAGTGAGAGACAGTGAGAGAGGGGGTAGATAATGAGATTTAGTGCGAGAGAGAGGGGGGTTGAATTGGAAGATAGTGAGAAGGAGAGAGAGTGTGTGTATAAGGGAAAGACATGCGAGAAAGGGAGAGACATGGATGGAAGAAAGAGAGAGAGTGGGGGGAGGGAGAGAGAGATTGAGAGAAGAGAGAGGAAAGAGAGTAATAGAAGAGGGGGTAAGTGAGAGGAGTGATCATGGAGCAAGAAAGAGAGAGGAATGAGGGAGTAGGAGTGAGAGTGAAACTGGAGAGAAAGAGAGAGCAAGAAATAGAGAGAAATAGTGAGAAGAGAGAGCAGGTGAGAGAGAAAGATTGAGCCAGCGAGAGAGGGAGCAAAAGACAAGGAGATAAGCAGGAGGAAGAGAAGGATGAAGGGAGTCAAATAGGGAGGGATAGCAAGAGAGGCAACGAGGGATAAAGGTAGCGTCCAAAGAGAGACAAAAGAGAGAGTGAGATACATATAAAAAGAGGTGGAATAGAGAGTGAGAGAGAGGGATAGAGTGAGTGAGAAAGATAGATAGAAGGAGGTAGTGAGAGGGTTTAAAGAAAGAGCAGAAAAGTGAAAGGAAGAGAGAGTGAGAAGAGAGACTGAGGGAATATTGAGTAGGAGTGAGTGAGGGGTGAAAAGTGAGGGAGAACGTGAGAATGTTGAGAGAGAGAGGGAGAAAGAGAGAGGGAGAAAGAGAGAGGGAGATGGAGAGGGATAAAGGGAGGAAAAGAGAGGGAGTGAAGAGTAGAATGAAAGAGGGATGGATGGAAGCAAGAGCGAGAGGTGAGAGAGTGGGATAGAGTGAGAGTTAGAGAAAAGAGAGAGGAGATAGCAATAAAGGGGAGTGTAAAAGAGAGTATAAGATAGGAAAAGAGAATAGAGAGTGAGAAAGGGATAATGAGTAAGAGAAAATAATAGAGAAGGGATAGAGAGAGAAGAGAGAAAATATAGCAAGGGAGGGAGAGGAGAGAGTGCGAGAGAAAGAACAAAACGGTAATAAAGAGTGAGAACGAGAGAGATTGAGAGTGAGCGAGTGTAGGAGTGTGTGAGATAGAGAGAGAAGAGTGAGCTACATAAGGAAGACTTAGAGAGGGCACGAATGAAGGAGTGAGAATAATAGAGGGAGAGAGCGATAAAGAGGGCAATAGTGAGAGAGTGAAAGAGATTTAGAGTGTAATAATAGAGGGTGAGGGATAGAAGAGGATATAAGAAAGGGAAATAGAGAAGGACAAGAGACAAAAAAGATATTAGGGGGGAAAAGACGGACAGTGAGCGAGGTTGGGAGGAATAGAAGAAGAGATAGAGAGTGAGAGAATGAGAAAGAGAGAGACGGCGGATAAAGAGAATAATATATATAGAGAAGAAGAGAGTGAGTGTGAGGGATAGAGAAATAGAAGTGTGAGAGAATGTCAAAAACAATAAGATCTAGGAGAGAGGGATTGAGAAAGATAATCATTGGAGAGTGAGAGAGAGTGAGTGTGAGGGATAAGGGAGGAGAAAGATTGAGAAAAGTGAGAGATTGTGTGTGTGTGTGTGTGTGTGTGGAAGAGGGATTGAGAGAGAAAAAGAAAAGAATGAGTTAGAGAAGTGTGAGCAATAAAAGAAAAAAGATAGAGAGGACAAACTGTGAGAAAGAGAGATCCCTCCCTTCCTCCCTCTCTCAACCTCTCATCCCCTCCATCTCCCTCTCTCACTTGATCACTCTCTCTCCTCTCTCTCACTCATTCTCTTATTCTCTCTCTTTCCTCTTTTTGTAGCTCACACTCTCTTGCTCTATCTTCCTTCACACTATCTTATCTCTATATTTCCCTCTCCATCTTTCTTCCTCTCTCGTTCCCTCTCTCTTTAATCTCTCTCACTCCCTCCCTCTCTCTATTTTTCACTACTTATTCTCTATCTTTCTTGCTCTCTCTTATATTATTCTTTCTTCCATTACTCACTCACACACACATGCTCACACTCTTCGTCTTGTTTCCCTCTCATGCTCCTTTTCTTTAGTCCCTCTCTTCATCTCTATATAACTCTCACTCATAACTTGTCCCTCTATCTTATTCATTGTCTACTCTTTCTCTCTCTTCCAATCTGTCATTTATTTATCTCTTCTCTCTCTCATTTCTTTCACCCATTCTCTCCATTTAACCCCAACTCTCTCTCTCTTCCTCTCTCACTTTCCTCCTTCAATCTTTATGTCTCCCTCTCTCCCCCTCTCTCTTTCACACACTCTCTCACTCCCTCCCTTTCACTCTCTCTACCTCTGCATTCCCTAGCTCTCTCTCTCTCTCTCAATCTTTCTCTCTCTTGATCTCTCTCTCACTCGTTCTCTTTCTCTCCTTCCTCTGTCCCTTTCACTAACTCTCTCTTTGAGAGATTCACCTCTCTTCTAATCCTCTCACTTATCCTACCCACCCTTCCATCTCTCTCTTTCTTTGCCATTCAATCTCTTCTCTGCTTCCCTCACTCTCTTCTCGCCTCTTTCATCTCTATTTCTCTTTCTCTCCATCTTTCACACTCTCTTGCTCTCCTCCTCTCGTTGCTTTTCTTGCTCTCACTCTCTCAATCTCTTTAGCTTCTTTTCTTTCTCTTCCACACTCTCTCTTTCCTCCTGCATTTCTTTTTACCTCTTTTCTCTCTGTACTCTTTATCTTACACTTATCATTCTTTCTTTGTTGCTCTCTTTTCTCTCCCCCTTATCCCTGCCTCACTATTTCTCACATTCTCTTACACTTCTCCCTCTCTCTCTCTCTCTCTTCCTTCCTCTCTCCCTCTTTCACACCCTCCCTCCCTCTCTCCATCCCCTCCATTTCACACATAAGCTCTATCTCTTCCTCTCTCTTGTTCACTCTCTCACACACTCTCTTGCTCCTCTCCTCCTCTCATTTCTTCCTTATATCTTCAATTTCACACTCACTCACTCTCTCTTTCTCTCTCTCCCTCTCTCTCCAAACTCTTCTTTCTCTTGATTTCTCTCTCACGCTCTCTCTTCCTTGCTAACTCTCTCTATCTCTTCAATTTCAACCTCCTTCCCACTCGCTCCCTCTATCTCATCCCTATACATTCTCTCATGTTCTATCTCTCTATCTCATTTTCATTAGCTCCTTTTCGTGGTTTATATCCCTCTTTCTTCACTTGCCCTCCAATCTCTTCTCACTATTTTAATCTTTCTCTCTCCACTTTTTAACGCTCCTCTCCTCTCGATCTCCCTTTCTTTCTCCATATATATTGATATATCTATCTATTCTCATGCTCTCTCTTATACTTTCCTCATATATTTCTCTCTCTGCCTCTTTGCGCCTCTCCTCTTTCTCTCTTTTTCTACCTTCCCCCATTCTCTGTCTCATTCCTCCTCTCATTGTCTCTCCTACTCCGCAAAAAAAACAATGATAAAGGAAGTGGAAAGTAGAAAATGAGGAAGAGAGAGTGAGAGAGATATAGGGAGAGAAGGAGAGTTAGGTAAGATAGAGAAAGAGAAAGTGATAAAGAGGGAGAGAGGGAGGGAGAATAAGAAAATGGACAGAGAAGGAGAGAGAGATGGAGAGAGCGAAGGAGAGAGAGATGGAGAGAACGATGGAGAGAGAGGAACAGCCAAGGAGGGCAAGTGGAGAGAGCGTGAGAGAGAGAGAGGAAGGGAGGGATGTGAGAGAAATAGTGAAAGAGAGAGTTGGGGATAGAGGAAGAGATAGAGTGATAAAAGTAGGAATGTCAGAGAGAATAGAGAGTGAGAGAAAGAAAATGGTAGAAAGAAGAAGAGATAATAGAGACTGTGACAGAGATAAAGAGAGGGAGTAATAATGAAAGTGAAGTTGAAGAAAGAGAGTGGGGAAGAGAGAGTAAGAGAAAGAGCATAAGAGATAACGATAGATGGAGTAAGAGAGAGATAGATTTTAGGAGGGAGGGAGTGTGAGAGAGAGGAGGAGAGAGAAAGGGAAATAAAGCACAAGAGAAAGTGAGAGTGAATTAAAGAGATCAAGGGAGCCAATAAGGGAGAGAGAGAGACAAAACGAGGGAGAAATAGGGAAAGAATAGAGAGTGAGGTATGCGAGGAAATAAAGAGCGAAATAATGAGGGAGGGAGGGAGGGAGGGGAAGTAATAAACAATAAGAGAAAAGAGGGGTGAGAAAGAGAAGAGATAGAGTGATGGATAGAGAGAGATAATGCGTGAGCAAAGAGAAAAAAAGGGAGAGAGACACTGGGAGAGCGAGAAAGATAAACATAATATAGTGTGAGTCATAGTGAGAAATGGAGAGAGTGAGAAAGAGAGAGGAGAGAAAAGATAGTAAGAGAGAGCAAGAGAGCGAGAGAGAAAGAAACAAAATAGAGAGTGGGAGACACAATAAGAAGTAAGAGAATGGGAAAGAAAGCGATAGAGGGCAAGAGTAAGGAAGACAGTGAGAAAGGGAGAGAGTGAGAGATTAAAGATACAGGGAGACAAGAGCACAAAAGATTTATGTTGGAGAGTGAGGAAGCGAGAGAGGAATAAAGAGTGATTAAGTGGAGGGAGATTAAGAGAGCAAGAGAGAGCTAGAGAGTGAACATAATAGAGAGAGTGAGATAGTGAGAAAAGAAGAGAGCGAGAAAGAGAAAGATAGAGGACATGAGTAAGGGAGAGAGAGCGAGAAAGGGGGACATAGAGGAAGAGAGTGAGAGGTATTGAAGAGAGAGACCTTGTGAGAATGGGGGAGAGCGAGATAGGAAGCGAGAGGGAGAGAGAGCAAAAGATAGTGAGTAGCATTGAGATAAGGAGGGAGATTAAGAGAATGAGTGAAAAGCAAAGAGAGAGAGAGATGGAGATGGAGAGAGAGAATGACAGAGAGAATTGAGATAGAGTGAGTGGGAGGCAAGGAAGCGGGAGGGAGAGTATGAGAGAGAAAGGATGAGAGCGGGAGAATGGGAGAGAAAGAGTGAGAGAGAACTTGAGAAAAGAGAAAGTGGCAGAAGAGAGTGGGATGAATTGTAAGAGAGAGAGGGAGAGAGTGTGTTGGAGAAAGAGAGAGAGAGCGAAGGAAGCAATAAAGAGGTGGAGAGAAGGAGAGAAAGATTGAGAGGAGAGAGAGCAGAGCAAGCAATCGACAAGAGTGAACATGGAACGACAAAGAAAGGAGTGAGAGGGTAAGAGAGAGTGAAACTAAAGAGAAACGAAGAGGCAGTGAGAGTGAGAGAGATAGTGAGAGAGAAATAAAATGAAGAGAGAGTGAGTGAATAGAGAGCATTGGTGAGGGAGAAAATGAGCTAGTAGAGAAAAGTGAAGATGAGTGAGGAGAGAGTAAGAGAGAGGGAATGACCGAGACCGATAGAGAAAACAAGAGGGAGGGAGAGGGAGTGAATAAGTGAGCGCAACAGGAGAGAGAGAAAAGTGAGATAGGGATAGAGGGAGAAGGAGAGGGAGGGATCGAGGAGGAAAGAGAGATGTATGACAGAAAAGAATAAATAATGAGATTGATATAGGGAAGAGAACAAGATGTGAGAGCAATCAAGAGAGTATTTGTAAGGGAGGGAGAGTGAGAAGAGTGAGAGAGAGAGGGAGAGAAGACCTCAATGAAGATATAGAAGAGGGAGATAGATGAAAGAACAAGAGATAGACATAGAGGGGGCAAAAGAGAGCAAAGAATTAACAAAGAAAGATGAAATTGTGAGTGAGAGAGAGAGGGGAGCATGAGAGGGAGTGAGATAGGGATTGAAGAGTAAGTGGGAGGAAGAGAGGGTATGGCAGAAATAGATGGAGAAGAGAGGCTCAAAGAAGACTGAGCAACATGTAGTGAGTGGGAGGTAAGAGAGGGAGATATAGGGGGAGATATGGAGAAAGGGAGGGAGAGAGGGATAGAGAATAATGAACAAGAGAGCGAGCGAGGGAGTGAGAGAGAAAGATATATAAAGAAAGTGGGAGAGAGTGAGAAGATTAAAGAAAAGAAAGTGAGATATATGGGGAGAGAAGGAGAGAGGGAGGGAGGGAGTGAACGAGGGAGGGTAGAGACTTAGAGATGTGTCAGAGAAGGTGATAAATAATGGGAGAGAGAAGATGCAGAGAGAGAAGGACAGAGAGAGAGGTGAGGGTGGGATTCAAAAGAGAGAAGTTGGGAGAGGGAGAGTGAGAGAGAGTGAGGAATAGAGTGAGAGAAACAGAGAATAAAGGGTAACATAAGAGAGAGCAAAATAACAAGAAAGATAGATATAATAGAGAGTGTGAGAGAGAACATGTGTGATAAAGAGAAAGAAATTAAAAAAAGTTGAAGGCCGTAAGAATGATTGGAGAGAGAGGGAGCAAAAGAGGGATAGAGAGAAATAGAGAGTGCTAGAAGATAGAGCAAGAGCAAGCTAGAGAGAAGAGGAGAGAGAGGGAGAGTAAAAGAATGGATAATAAATAGTCAGAGAGTGGAGTTGTAAAGGGAGAGAGGGAGAGAAAGTACGAGAGAGAGAGAGATAAAGGAAAGCATGAGTGGGAGTGGGAGAGATGGGTAAGCGATGAGAGAGAGTGGGAGGATGGATGAAGAGAAATAGTGAGAATAGAGGAAGCAGTAGTACAGAAAGTAAGTGAGAGAGAGATAACAAAGAATGAAAAAGAGAGAAGAATGGAGTGTGCTAAGTTTAGGTGAGGGAGGGAGCGACAAAAGGTGGGAGTAATTGGGAGAGAAGAGAGCGACAAAAGAGGGAGATGGAGATAAAGAGGTTGAACGAGGGGGAGAGAGCAAGAGTGAGAGAGAGGGAGAGACCGAGTAAAGAGGTTGAGAAAGAGAGAGAGTAAGAGTGAGAGTCAAATTACATTGAGAGAAGGAGAGAAAATATGTGAGGGAAGAGATATTGTGAGAAAATAGAGGAAGCGAGAGGGAGTGAAAGAAAGTAAGAGATTGGGAAAGAGAAAGTGAGATAGAGTAATGGGGTGGAGAGAGAGAGAGAGAGTAAGAAGAGAGGCAGCGGGAAGAGCGAGTAAAAGTGAGTAAGGGTTAATGAAAGGGGAAAAATAGAAGAATGGGGAGAGAGTGGGAGTAAGAGGGAGGGAGACAGAGAGGGATAAAGGGAGGGGAAAGGGGAGATCTTGAGAGGGCATGAATGAGGAGTTAGAATGATAGAGGGCAAGAGTGAGAGTGATAAAGAGTACAATAGCAAGAGAGTGAAAGAAATCTAGAGAGAAATAGAAAAGGAGAGTAAGGGAGAAAAGAGGATATAGGAAAAGGAAAGAGAGAGGGACAAGAGAGAAAAAAAGATATTAGAAGGGTGAGAAGGGAGACAAGTGTGAGCAAGGGAGGGAGAAAGAGAAGAGAGATAAAGAGTGAGGGAATGAAAGAGAGTGTGAGGGAGGGATCAAGAGAGGTATAAAGATAGAGAGGGAGAGAGCAAGAAAGAAAGAGAACAAACTAAGAGAAAGAGAGAGGAAGGGAGGGAAGGAGAAAGTGAGAGTTAGAGAGATTTAGGGAGAGAAGGAGAATGAGGGAACATAGAGAAAGAGAGAGTAAGAAAGAGAGATGGAGGGAGAATGAGAGAAATTGAGAGAATGTGAGAGAGATGGAGAGAGGGAGAGCCATGAAGGAAAAGTGATAGAGAGCGTGAGAGAGAGAACGTGGAAGAAGGGAAGTGAGGAAAATAGAGAAAATGAGTGGGGGGACAAAGGAAAAGAAAGAGTGAGAAGAGTTAGGTAGAAGTTGATAGAGAATAAATAGTGAGAGTGGTATAGCGATAGAAAGTGGAAGATAGATTAATGAGTGTTAAAGAGATAAAAAGAGGGAGTATGAGTGAGAGTAAACCTAGAGAGAGTGGGTGAAGAGAGAGTAAGAGAACAGGAGCAAGAGAGAATTAAAGATAGAGCAAGACAGAGAGTTAGAAGAGAGTGACAGAGAGAAAAGGAGAGACAAAAAAAGAGAGAGTAAAGGAGAGAGAGAGAGAGAGAGAGAGAGAGAGAGAGAGAGAGTCATGTGAAGGAGTACGATTGAGAGTGAAATTGAAGAGAGTTAGTGAGAGAGGAAGGGAGAGAGACAAAGCGAGAGAGAAATAGAGAAAGAATAGAGAGTGAGGAAAGAGAGGGGAAGAGATATTGAGCTAGAGAGAGAAAAGAGATCGAAATAAGGAGGGAGGGAGAGGAAAAAGGAGGGAGCGAGAGAAAGTAATAAACAACGATAGAGAAGAGTGGGTGAGAGAGAAAAGAGAGGGAGAGTGAGATGAAGGGAGAGAGAGCTAAAGTGATGGATATAAGAAGATAAACTGTGAGTAAAGACAGAGAAGAGAACAAGAAAGAGTGAGAGAGAGAAACATAATAGAAAGAGAGACATAATAAGAAAAGAAGAGAGTGAGAAAGAGATAGATAGAGAACCAGAGTAAGGGAGAGAGTAAGAAAGGGGGAGATAGAGCGAGAGAATGAGAGACATTGAAGAGGGGTGAAAGAAGGAGAGAGAGCAGGAAAGATTTAAGAGAGAGAGGAAATGAGCGCAAATGGTTGTAGGAAAGATTGAGATAGGAAGGGAGAGTAAGAGAACTTGTGAGAAGGAAGATAAGAGAGGGAGATGGAGAGGGAGGGAGATTGAGATTGAGAGGTGGGAGACAGGGTAGCAGAGGGAGAGAATGAGCGAGAAAGGTTGAGAGAGATAGAGAAATAAGGGGAGAGGGAGAGTGAGAGAGAAATAGAGAAAGTGAAAGTGAGGGAAATGAGAGCAAAAAAGAGGGAATGAGAGATAACGATATAGAAAATGAGAAGGAGGAAAAGAAGTGAATGAGTGAGTGCAAGAGGAGTAAAAAAGAAGAGTTTGATAGGGATGGAGGGATTGAGAAGGGAGGGAACGAGGAGAAAAGAGAGATGTATGAGAGAAAATAAGAAATAATGTGATGGATTCGAGAGGAGAGAGCAAGATGTGAGAGTAATTTAGAGAGTGTGTGTGAGGGAGGGAGAGTGAGAGATAGAGGGAGAGAAAGAGTGAGTAAAGAGAAACAAGAGAGGGAGATAGGAAAGAGCAAGAGCTCCCTCCCTCACCGTCTTTTGCTCTATCTTCCCTGAGTCTCTCTTCTCTCTCTATTTCTACCTCATTTTCTCCCTCTCGTTCACATTTCAATCCCTAACTTCACTCACTCTCTTGCTCTCTCTCTCCCACTATCTATTTCATCTCTCTTTATTTTTACTTTGCTCTCTTTTGTCACCTCTCTGTCTCTCTCTCTCTTTTGCCACCTCTCGGTCTCTCTCTCTCTCTTTTGCCGCCTCTCTATTTCATCTCCCTTTACTCACGTCTCTCTCTTTACTCACTCTTTCTTTCCCTAAATTTCTCACACACACTCTCTCTCACTCCTCTCATACTCTTTCTCAATTTCTCTCACATCTTACTCTCTCCCCTCATATCCATCTCATCATTTGTTATTTTTTTCTCTTACATCTCTCTTTCCAACTCGATCCCTCCCTTTTTCAATCCCTCCTTCCCTCTCTTTGTCCCTCTCTCCCTATCTCACTCCTCTCTCTCCTCTTGCACTCACTCATTCACTCCCTCCCCCTCCCTCTCATTTTCTTTACCGCTCTCTCTCATTCCCTCAATCTTGCTCTCTCTGCTCTCACTTTCCCTTTTCTCTAATTCTCTCTCTCTCTCCCTTTATCTCACTCTCTCACATCTTTATCTCTCATTCTCTCCCTCCGCTACCCTCCCTCTAATTCTCTCTATCTCAATTTCTCTCCCTCTCTCCCTCTTTCACTCTCCTTTTATCTCACTCTCTCTCACATCTCCCTCTCTCCTTTCCTTCTCACTCGTTCTCTCACTCTCCCTATCTCAATCTTGCGCACAATCTTTTGTAATCTTTTCCTCTCTTGCTTCCTATCTCTCTCTTGAATCTTTCTTTCTCTCTCTCTCCCTCTCTCACTCCTCTCTCTATAATCTCTCTCCTCTCCCACTATATTTCCCTTTTCACTCCCTGCCTTACTCTTGCCCTATGTATCTCCCTTTCTCACTCTCTCCCTTTCTTACTATGTCTCTCACTTTCATTTATGTCAGTCTCTCGCTCTCTGCTCTCTCTTGTTCTCTTCTCTCTCCCTTTACTCACTCTTTATCTTCCTATATCTATCCTCTAACTCTCTCCCGTCCTCTCATTCTCTCCTTTTCTCTCTCTCCCCTCTTCTTTGTCATTGTTTATTACTTTCTCTCCTTCCTTGCCTTCTTCCCTCCCTCACACTCTATTCTCTCTCTCTTGTGAGCGCACTTACTCTTTCTTGTATTAGTCTCTCTTCCCTCTCTCCTCTCACTCTTTCTCTTCTATACCCCCCGCTGCCCCTCTCTCTCTCATGCCTCCCTCCCTCCCATTCAATCACTTTCCCTCCCTCCCTTCCTTGCTCTCACTCTGTCCCTCTCTCTCACACATTCTCTTATTCTCCCTTTCTCTTTACCTCTATCTCATTATCTCTTGCTCTTTCACTTTATCTTCTCTCTCTACTTACCTCACTCTCTCTATCTCTGTCACTCCCTTTCTTCAATCTATCTTTATGTCTCTCTCCCTCACCTCTTTCTTTCACACATTCTCTCCCTCTCTCTCTCTCCCTCTTTCTCTAGATCTTTCTTGCTATCTCTCTCTCTCTCTCGATCTCTTTCTCTCTCACTCATTCTCTTGCCCTCCTTCCCTCTCTCCCTCTCACTCAAAAGTAAGCAAGAGAGAGCAAAAAGAGAGAGGGGGTAGAGAATGTTAAAATGAGAGAGATATGGAGAGAATGATAGATTGATAACAAGAAAGAGAGACAGAGAGTTTGAGACTGAGATAGAGAAGAGAGAGTGATAGAGAGGTAGGGATAAAGAGTGTCAAAGGGTATGAGATAAACACAGAGAAATACTAAGAGGGGAGATGTAGGAGAATGAGGGAGAAAGGTTGAATAATGAAAAAGATAGGTAGAGAGATGGAGAATGAGAGAGGGGGAGAGCGTGAAAGAGCAAGAGTGGAGGAAAGACTGAGAGAAAGATGGAAGGAGGCATAGGAGAGAGAAAGAAGTGTAAGAAAAAGAGAGATGAGAGGGCAAGAAAGAGAAAAAGATGATAACAAGAGAGAGAGAAAGAGAGTGAGAGTGAGATGGTGAGAAATATAGTATCATAGAGATGGAAGAGACAGGGTATAAGGATCTAGAGAGAATAAAAGAGATATAAAAAGAAGAAAGCAAATGATTGAGACTTGCAAGAGATTGAGGAGAGAGAGCTACTATTAATAATAGAGAGAGTGAGAGAGAAGGAGAGGTAGAGAAAGTGAGATAAAGATTTTGAGAGGTGGAGAGAGATGGAGGGAGAGTGAGGGAGCAGAAGCAAAAGAGAGAGTGGAGAGAGAGAGAGAGGGCGGGAGAGTGAGGGAGCAGAAATAAAGATGTGGGGAGTTGGAGTGGTTGAGAGTTAGAGAGAGTGATCGATTGAGGGAGATGAAGTGGGAGAGAGAGAAAGTAATAGAGAGGGATAGGGAGCAAGATAAAGGGGAGTGAGAGAGAAAGAGCAAGCAACAAGAATGAGAGAGAGAGGGAGAGAGAGAGAGAGAAGGGATATAGAGAGCAAGAGAGATAGAGTGAGCGAGTGAGTGAGAGAGAGAGAGGACGGGATAGAGAGAGATCATGATGCAGATAACAAGGGAGAGAGTGTAGTTAGAGAGACATAGTGAGAGGGCGAGAGAAAGATGTAAGATAATGGAGACTAAGATAGGGAGGAAAGGTGAAAAAAAGGAATGAAAGATAAAAAGGAGAGATAAGGGTCAAGAAAAAGCAGGAGGTAGGGATAAATAGAGAGAGAAAGGTGATAAAGATGAGAGTGAAAGAGAGGGAGAGAGGAAAGGAGGGAGGGGAGGGAGTGAGAGAGAGAAGAGAAAAGAGAAAGGGTACATAAAGTAAGAGATAAAAAGACAGACAAAGCCAATAAAAGAGAGTGAGAGAATAGAGAGAACGTGCAAGAGAGAGATTAACAAACTGAGAGTGGGAGTAAGAATGTAAAGTGAGGTAGAGTGAGAGAGAGAGAGAGAAAGAGGGAGGAAAGAAGTGGGAAGATAGAGATGGAATGTGGGAGAGAGAGAGAAAGAGAAGGAAGCGCAATATATAAAGAGAGAAAAAGATTGAGAGAGAAAAAGGGAAGGAGACTGAGAGAGACAGAGGCAGAGAAAGAATGTGACGTAGAGAGGGCAAGAAAGGGAGAGAGATTACGAGGATGCAATAGAGAGAGATAGAGAGGGAAAGATGTCCCTCCTTGTTCATCATTGTCTCCCACAATCTCTTCCTGAACCTTTAGCTTCATTTCTTACTCTTTCCCACCCTCTCTTACCCCTCATCACGCTTACACTAACAATTTTTCTATGTTCTCTTTCTCTGTATCTCTCTTCCTCTCACTCATTCTCTCTCACGCTCCCCTCACTCTATCTCTTCACTCTCTATTCGTTCATTCTTGCTCTCTTGCTCTTTTCTCTCTATTTGTCACTCTGTCATCTCTCATTCTTTGTCCCTATCTCTTGAGAGATTGAAGTAAGAGGATAAGAGAGGGAGTGAAAGAAAGAAAGATTTAAGAGAGAGATAGGAAGGAAGAGAGGAAGATAAAGCAAAAGATAGTGAGCAAGATTGAGATAGAGAGGGATATTACGAGAATGAGTGAGTAGAAAACACTGAGAGGGAGATGGAGGCAGAAAGAGGGACATAGGGGGAGAGAGATTGAGATAGAGAGAGTGGGAGGGAGGGAAGCGGGAGGAAGAGAATGAGTGAGAAAGGACGAAAGTGAGCGTGAGAGCTTGCGAGAGTGTGTGAGTGAGTTAGAGAGAGTTGGGTGAGCTACATATGGGAGACCTTTAGAGGCAAGAATGAGGGCGTGAGAAGGATCAAGGAAGAGAGAGAGACAGAGTGATAAAGAGAACGAGAGTGGGAGAATGAAAGAGACCTATAGAGAAAGAGGAAAAGAGAGTAAGAGAGAGAAGAGGATATGAGAGAGGGACAAGAGAGAGAAAGAGATATTAGGAGAGTGGGAAGGGAGAGAGAGTGTGAGGGAGGGAGACAAAGAAGAAAGTGATAGAGAGCAAAACAATGACAGAGATAGTTGAGAGGGAGCAAAAGAGATATATAGCAATAGAGGGAGAGAGTGAGAACAAGAGAAGGAAAAGAGAGTGAGAGATAGGGGTGAGACGGAGGGAAGGAGATATTTAAAGAGGGAAGGAAGAAGGGAGGGAGAATGAGGGAGAAAGAGAGAAACAATGAGAGAGAAAAGAGGGATTGGGAGAGACAAAACTTCGAGAGAGAGTGTGTGTGATGGAATGATAGTTGTAGCAAGAGAGAGGGTTAGGGGGAGTGAGAGGCAGAGGGACAGAGAGAGAAAGAGTGAGTGATAGCAAGAGAGAATGAGAGGGAGAGGAGAGTAAGGAAGTAAGAGTAAGAGTGAAATTGTAGAGATTGAAGGAGCCATGAAGGGATGGAGAGACAAAAAGATTGAGGAATAAAGAAAGAATAGAAGTGAGGTAAAAAAGAGCAAGAGAGAGGGAGGGAGGGAGGGGAAGTAATAACAAAAAGGGAGAAAAGGGGGTGAGAAGGAAAAGTGGTATAGAATGAGAGGAAGGAAGAGAGAGATTGGGTGATTGATATAGGGAGATAAAGAGAGAGAAAAGAGAGGAAGAGAGAGCAAGAGAGCGAGAGAGAAACATAATAGAAAGTAAGAGTCATAATGAGAAAGGGAGATTTTCTCACTCTCTTAATTTTTACTGTCTCCCACTTTCTATTATGTTTCTTTCTCTCTCACTATTTTTCCCTCTCTTGCTATCTTTCTCTCTATTACTTTGCCTCTCTCACCTTCTCACTCTCTCCCTTCTCTCTATGTCTCTCACTCTCTATTATGTTTCTCTCTCTCGCTCTCCCGGTCTCTCTTTATCTCTTTTTTTCTCTTTACTCACACTTTATCGCGTTATATCCATCACTCTATCTCTTCTCTTTCTCACCCCTTCTTCTCTCTTATTGTTTATTACTTTCCCTCCCTCCCTCGCTCTTTATTTCGTTCTCTGCTCCCTCGCTTACCTCACTCTCTATTCTTTCTCTATTTCTCTCTCATTTTATCTATCTCCCTTCTTGGCTCCCTTGCTCTCCTTAATTTTACTCTCACTCTTACTCTCTCACTCACTTCTCTCTCTATCTCCCTTCCTCTCTCTCCCCTTCTTTCTCCCCGCTCTCTCTCACTCCCTCCCTCCCAAACTCTCTTTCTTGCTCCATCTATCATTATCTCTTGTGCCATTTCTCTTACTCTCTCTTCCACCACTCTCTTTCTTCAGCTTCACTTTCACTCTTACTCCCTTATCTTTATCTCTTTCACAGTCTCTATTCTCTCTTCCTCTTTCTATCATTTTCTTGCTCTCACTCTCTATTCTCTCTGATCTTCTCTGTTACTCTTCTCACACGATCACTTCCTCTAACCCCCAACTCTCTCTTTCACAATTTATCTCACATTCCTCCCTTCCTCTCTCTTTCATGCTCTCTCCACTTTCCCTCTGTTTCCCTCTCTCAACATCTTTCTCTCCATCTCTCTCTTATTCTACCTCCCTCTCTCCCTCTTGATCACTTCTTTCTCTATCTTATCCTTCTCTCCCTATATCTCTCTCACTCTCTCTTCCTCGTTGGCTACTTTCCTCTCTCTTTATCACTGTTTATTTGCAGAGCAAGAGAGACAATGAATGGGGGAGCAAGATAGAGAATGGGGAAAGGAAGAACGAGAGACAAAGAAGGGAGGCGCAAAGAGGCCGGGAGAGAAATATATGAGGAAAGTAAGAGATAGCATGAGAGTAGATAAATATATCTATAGATATGTAAAATAAAGTGGGATTGAGAAAAGGAGGGAGCATTGAAAAGTGGAAAGAATGAGAAAGACTAAAATAGTGAGAAGGATTGGAGAGCAAGTGAAGAATGAGCGATAGAAATCAAGGAAGGGAGCAAAAGAAATTGAGATAGAGAGATAGAACATGGGAGAATATATGGGGATGAGATGGAGGGAGAGGGAAGTACGGTGAAATTAAAGAAAGAGATAGTTAGAAAGGTAGACAATGCGTGAGAGGGAAATAGAGAGAGAAAAGAGTTTGGAGAGAGAAGGAGAGAGAGAGTAAGAGTGAGTGTGAAATTGTAGATATAGGGAGGAAACGAGAAGGGGATAGAGAGCAAGAGAATTTGTGAAAGAGTGAACAAGAGAGAGAAGAGATAGAGCTTGTTTGTGAAAGAACGGGAGGGGAGAGAGGGAGGGAGGGTGTGAAAGAGGGAGAGAGGGAGAAAGAGAGAGAGAGAGAGAGGGAGAAGTGGAAGAGAATGTGAGAAATAGTGAGACAGGGATGAGGGGGAGGGAAAGAAAGAGAGCAACAAAAAAAGAGGGATAAGTGTAAGAGAAAGAGGAGAGATAAAAATCGTAATAAGAAATGGAGGAGGAAAGAGAGAGTGTGGATGAGCAAGAAAGGGAGCTAAAGAAATTGAGAGAACTAGAACAATAAAGGCAGTGAGAGGAAGAGACAACAAGAGAGAGTGAAAGATGGAGAGAAAGAGAAAGATAAAGAGAGAGAAAATAGATGAGAGAAAAGAGGGACGGAAGGAGAGAAGAGATTGAATGAGAGAGAAAGAGAATAGAAGAAGAAAACAAGAGAATGAGTGAGAGAGAGATCAAAAGATAGAAAGATTGAGAGAGAGAGAGATCTAAGGTGATGTAGAGGTAGAGAGAGTGGAAGGGTGGAAGTGAGAGAATGTGCGAAAGAGAGAGGGGGAGAGAGAAAGAGCGAGACATAAAGGTGGAAGGAGGAAAGTGAGAGAGGGAGACAAAGTGTTGGGGATATATGGAGAGAAAGGTTGAAAGTAATGAGGGAGAAAGATACAAATAAAAGACATATTAGGAGAGAGAGAGAAAGAATATAGAATGAATAAGATAGAGGGACAGGTTAAAAGTGAGAGTGATATAGAGATGAAGAGAGGGACTGACTGGGATAGAAAGATTGAGAAAGGAAATAAGAGGAAGAGTTTGAGTGAGAGTAATGGAAGAGAAAATAATGGAAGAGAGAGCAATAAAGATAGAGAATAAGTGGTGAAAAATAGAGAGAGGGAGGGAGTGAGAGAGATTGAAGAGAGAGGGAACGAGAGAGGAAGAGAGATGGAGAGAGAAATAGAGAGAGATATTCCTAATCATTCACTCTTGCTCCTCCATTCTCTCTTTCTCTTTCTTGCACTCTCTCTCATTACATCTCTCTCAATCCCTCTCTCTTGCACTTCCTCCCTTTAACCTCAGTTTTCTCTCTATTTTTTGTCTATATTTGTTATTTGGTTTAAATCTCACTCTTACCCTCTCTCTTTCTCCCTCTCTATTTTCCCTCTCTCTCCCACTCTCTCATACTCACTTATGTTACTACTCTCCTCTCCTCTTACTCTTTCTCTTTGTCTATCCCCACTCTATCTTGCTCGCCCTCTCTCACTCTCTCTCCCAGCTCTATCTTGCTCTCCCTCTCTTACTCTCACATTCTCTGCTCTCCCCCTTGCCTTTCTCACTTTCTCTCTTGCTCTACATTTTCGTCTCATTCTCTCTTCCCCGACCTCTCTTCTCTTTTGAGTTCTCTATTGTTCACTATTTATTCTCTTTCTCACTCTCTCATCTACTATTCTTTATTCCATTACTATCACTCGTACACACACTCTCTCTCTCCCTCTTGTTCTCTCTCTAGATTTTTCTCTCCCAGTCCTTCTCTTCATCTCTATATAACTCTCACTCATAACTTGTCCCTCTATCTTTTTCATTCTCTATTCTTTATCTCTCCTAATCTATGTTTTATTTGTCTCTATTCTCTCTCATTCCTTTCACCCTTTCTCTCCATATATCCAGAACTCTCTTTCCTTCTCTCACTTTCCTCCTTCCTTCTTTATGTCTCCATCTTTCTCTCTCTCCCCTCTCTCTTTCACATACTCTCTCACTTTCTCCCTCTACCTCTGCAACCCCCTTGCTCTCTCTCTCTCACTCATTCTCTTGCTCTCCTTCCCTCTATCCCTCTCACTAACCCTCTCTTGCTCTATTTTTTCTCAATCTCTTATCTCTCTTTATTTTCTCTTACAATCTCTCTCTCAATCTTTCACTCTTTAATCTCTCTCACTCCCTCTCTATTCTATCTTTCTTTCTTGCTCTCTTGCTCTCTATTCATTCGCTCTCTCTTTTCTCACTGCTCGATCCTTTTCTACCCTATCCCTTACCCTCCAACTTTTATCTTCCTCAATTCTTTTCTCTTCTCTCACTCATTTTTTAGATAGCAAGAAAGAGAAAGGAAGTGAAAGTGAACGGGAGAATGAGTGAGAAGAGTGACTGAGGGAAGGTCGAGTAAAACTAAGTGAATGAGGTGCAGAAAGAGAAGGAGAACATGAGAGTGTAAGAGAGAGAGGGAGATGGAGAGGAATAAAGGGAGGGAGGAGAGAATAAAGAGGATGAGAGAGGGAGGAATGGAAGCAAGAAAGCGAGTCTTCCACAATTCTTTTCTCTTGCACTTTCTGTCTCCCTCTCTGTCACCCCTGTGTCTCACTCTCCTTCCTTACTCTTGTTCTCACTCTATCCTCCTCTATCTATATTTCTCTCTTGCTCCCTCCCTCACTCTCTCTTTCATTCTCTCACACTCTATCTCTCTCTTTTCTCCCTCCCTCACACTCTCTCTCCCTTCCCACCCTGTTAATAATTTTTTCTCTCTTGTCCCTTTCTTATATTCTTTACTCTATCTTACTTTATTTCCTCTTTCTCTCTAAATTTATTTGACTACCTCACTCATACTCTTTACCGGTCTCACTCTCTCTACTTTCTCACTCCCTCAATCTTGTCCTCTCTAGGTCTCTCTTCTGTAGTTCACTCTTCTTTCTCATCTCACACACTCATACACTCTCTCACTCTCTCTCATTCACTCTCCCTCTCACCTTCTAACTCTCTTTTACACTCATACACTCTCTTTAGCTCCATTTCTTGATCTCTATCTAACTCTCTTTTAGACTCTTATTTTTTCTTTCCCAATCTCTCCTCTCCTTTCCTCACTTTATTTTTCCCTCTTCTCTCTATATCCTATTCTCTATTACTTTGTCTCACTCATTCTCATTCTCATTCTCAATCTCTATTCTCTTCTTCTATCTTATACTCTCTTTTACACTCCTTTATTGCTCTCTTCTCTCTTTCTTTTTACATTTCTTTCACTCTATTCCCCACTCTCTTTCCTCTCGCTTTCTTGCTTCCATTCCTCCCTCTCTCATCCTCTCTATTCTCTCCTCCCTCCCTTTATTCCTCTCCATCTCCCTCTCTCTCTTACACTCTCATGTTCTCCTTCTCTTTCTACACCTCATTCACTTAGTTTTACTCGACCTTCCCTCAGTCACTCTTCTCACTCATTCTCCCGTTCACTTTCACTTCCTTTCTCTTTCTTGCTATCTCCTTAAACCCTCCCATTACCTTCTCCTATCGCTCTTTCTCACTCCTTCTCTCCCTTATCTCACTCTCTATTCCATCTCTTTTTATCTCTCTATCCCTCTCTTCTATCTCTCTATTGACGCTCCCTCTTCCTCTCTCTTCAGTTTCAGTCTCACTCTTAACGCCTCATTCTCTCTCTGTCTCGCTCCAAGATCATTCTCTCTCTCTTAGTCTCTCTTCTATTATCTCTTTCCTCTCTCATCTCAATCTTTCCCTCCCTCACTCTCTTGCTTCCTTCCCTCCCTCCCTCTCTCTCCCTCGACTTTCTCTCTCTCATACACTCTCCCCCTTCTCCTTCTCACTCTCTTCCAATTTATTCCCCTCTCTCTCCCCCACTAATTCTAATTCTCTACTCACTCTCTCCCCGTCTCTCACTATCTCTCTCTTTATCTTCCTTCACTCTCTTGTCTCTCATTCTCTCTTCCTCTTTCACTCCCACTCTCTTCCATCCTCTGACTCCCTCTTTCTATCTCTCTCTTTTTTACTCTTTCTCTTTCTTGCTTTTTTCTTTGTTTATGATTTATCACATTTCCTTTCTCTATTGCTCACTCCTCTCTCAGGATCACTATCTATTGCTCGCTTTTATCACACTTATCACTTTACTCACACATTCTCTCCTACCATCTCTCACTCTCTTCCTCCCAGCCACTCAACCTCTTTCATTAGTTCAGTCTCTTTTTTTAGCTCCCTCTCACCCTACACTCTCTCTCCATATCGCCCTATATATATCCCTCTCTCTACCTCTCACTCACTATGTTTTTCTCTATCTTCCATGAGTCTCTCTCATCTCTCTATTTCTACCTTGCCCTCTCTCAGTCTCGCTCACTCTTCAATCTCTATCTTCACTCCAGCTCTTGCTCTCTCTCTCACTCTCTATATCATCTCTTTGTTGTTTGTTTGCTCTCTTTTGCCCCCTCGCTCGCTATCTCTCTAAGCTTTTCTTCTATCTCCCTATATTATTCCCTCTCTTTCTCACACTCTATTCTCTACTTTTCTCTCTTTCTCACTCTCTCTCCACCTCATTCTACCTATCTCCATCTCCCTATTTCTCTTACTCTCTTGTTTCCCAATCTCTCTCTCTCTCTCTCAATCTGTCGCTCCCTCCCTCTTTTCAACTTAGTTCACTCCCTTCTTCACTCTTTCTCACACTTTATTTCTCTCTCTCACTCAGTCTCTATTCTACTGCAAGAAAAAGAGATATATAGATTGAGAGAGAGTGTGTATGAACAAGAGTAAGGAAAAAAGAGTGAGAAATAGAGGAGACAAACGATGGAGGGAGAGGGAGTGAGAAAGTGAGACAGAGAGAGAAGTGTTAGAGAATGTTAGAAATAATGAGATAGAAAAGAGAAGGATTGAAAGAGGGAGGGAGGGAGGGAGAGTTGGGAGTGTGAGAGAAGTGAAAAGAGTTAGAGAAGTGTGAGCAATAAAAGAGAAAGAGAGAACAAAAAGTGAAAAAGAGAGAGGAAGGGAGCGAAGGAGGAAGAGTATGAGAGAGATATAGGGAGAAAAGGAGAGTGAGGGAAGATAGAAAAAGAAATAGTAAGCAAGAGAGGATGAGGGAGGGAGAATAAATGATTGAGAGAGAGAACAAGAGAGAGATGGAGAGAGAGGAGAACCAAGGGAAAGTGGGAGAAAGCATGAAAAGGAGAGAAAGAAAGGAGTGAACTGAGAAAAATTGAGAAAGAGAGCGGGGGGATAGAGGACGAGAAAGAGTGAGAAGTTGAGTCAAGAGTGCGAGACAGTGAAAGAAAGTGGGAGAGAGAATAGAGAGTGTGAAGGAGATAAAGAGAGGGAGTAGGAATGAGAGTTAAACTGAAGAGAGAGTGGGTGAAGAGACAAGAGAGAGTGGGTATGAGAGATGGAGCAATAGAGAACGATGAATGGAGCAAGAGAGAGTTACTTGAGGGAGATAGAGAGGGAGAGGGAGTGCTGGAGAGAAAGGGAGAGAGATGCGAGTGAGGGAGTAAAAGTGTGAGTGAAATTAAAGAGAATGACAGAACGAGGAAGGGAGAGAGTTACAAAGCAAAAAAGAAGTAATAGAGAGTGAGGAAAGAGGGGGTAAGAGAGAGAGAGCCAGAGTGAGAGAAAGAGAGCAAAATAAAGAGGGAGGGAGGGAAGGAGAGAAAGTAATAAATGAGAGAGAAGATATAAAATGAGTAGAAGGGAGAGAGATTTAGAGTGATGGATATAAGAAGATAAAGAGTGAGTAAAGAGATAGAAAAGAGAGTGAGAGAGAGCTAGAGTGAAAAGGAAAGAAACTTAATAGAGAGTGAGACATTGTGAGAAATGGAGATGGCGAGAAGGGGAGGGATAGAGGGCAGTGTAAGGGAGAGAGTGAGAAAGAGAGAGATAGAAGGAGAGTGTCAGAGATATTAAAGAGGGAGGAGTGAGAGAGGGAGAGAAAGCAAGAAAGATAACAGAGAGAGAGAGATAGGAATCAAGAGCAGAAGAGAGAGTAAAAGACAGTGAGCAAGATTGAGATAGAGAGTGAGATTAAGAGAATGAGTGAGAAGGAGAGGAGAGAGGGAGATGAAGCGGGAGAGAGGGAGGGAGGGAGAGAGAGACTAAGATCGAGAGAGAGGAGGGAGGGAAGTGGGATGGAGAGAATGAGAGTGAAAGAATGAGAGAGAGTGCGAGAATAGGAGAGAAATAGATAAAAGAGACGTCACTCTCACTCACTTTTGCTCTAACTTCTGCCATTCTCTTCTCTCTCTATTTCTTTCCCTCCTCTCTCCCTCCATCTCTCGCTCTCATTTAAATCTCTCACTTCAACTCTCTTTTTTGATCTTTATTCTCTTTTACTTCGTATTCTATTAGCCTCTCTTCTCTGATTTTTCTCACCCATTATCCCCCTCAAACATTCTCCTTTGCTCCCTCTCTTGCTTTCTTTCACTCCCTCTCATTTTATCTCTCTTCTCTCAATATCTCTTCCCTCTCCCTTTCTCTCTTCTTCTCTTTCTATTTAATTTCACTCTCACTCTTACTCACTGACTTTCTTACCCTTTTTTCTCTGTCCTCTCTCTCTCACTTTCTCTCCCCCTCACTCTTCCTCTCAAACTCTATTTCCCTCTTTCTCTCACTCTCTTCTCTCCCTATTTCTCTCTCACTCCCTCTCTCCTACTGTCGCTCCCTCTCTCTCTTCAACTTAGCTCACTCCATTCTTCTCTATCTTTCTCTCTTTGTTATCTCTCCTACTTTATACAGTGCCGCTTCCTCCTCTCTCTCCATTTCTCTTTGTCCATCCTTTTACTCTCTCCTCTCTCTCCCCCTCCCTCCCTCCCTCCCTCCCTCCCTCTCTCACCCATGCTTTCTCTCTCTCTCTCTCTCTCTCTCTCTCAATTTCTCTCCCTCTCTCTCTTTAAAACTCCTCTCTCTCACTCATTATAATCTATTCTTTTGTTATCCCTCTCTCACCCCTTCTCGCTCACTCTCTCTCGCTCAATCTTCTAAGATTCTATTTCTCTCTCACACTCCCTCTCCCTCTCTTGCTCCCTCTCTCTCTTCAATCTTTCTCATGGTCTCCTTCTATCTCTCTATTTTCTTCACTTAACCACTCATGCTCTCTATCACACTCTTTGTTATATCTCTCTATTTTGGTCTTTTGCTCTCTCATTTGTTGCCCTTTATACTCTCTCCTTCTCTCACTATATCCCTAACTTTCTCTTGCTCTCCCTCTCTTCCTGCTTCTCTCTATTTTAATCCCACTATCAGCTCTCTCTGCCACTTCTCTTTCTCATAATTTCTCACCTTCTCTCACACATCTCTTCCCCTCCCCTCCTCTCTCTTTCACTCTCTCCCTTCCTCTCTCCTTCTCTCTTCATAAATCTCACTCTCTTTACCTTACTCTTCTTATCACTCTCTCCCACTTTCTTTATACATGTTTCTCTCTCACTCCTTCACTCACTCTCTTGCACTTTAACTTTCACTTTGCTCTTGCTTCATCACTTTCTTTGGCACCTTTCATCTCTTATTCAATCTTGCACTTTAATCACTTTCTTATTTTTTCTCACTTTATCCTAAGTTTTCCCCCAACGTCCCTCACTCCCTAACTCCTTCATTCCCTTTCACTCTACTCTATTTCCCTCACACACACTCTATCTTTCTCTGTCTCACTTCCCTCACTCTCTTGCTTGCTTTCTTTTTCCTCACTTTTTCTTCTCTCTATTTCTCTCTCACACTTTGTCTCAATTTCTTTCTCTTCTCTTTCTCTTCTCTTTCTCTTCACTTTCTTTTCAATTTGACTCTCATTATTTCTTTTTTCCAAGAGTGAGAGAGATAGAGAGGAATTGAGTAAATTTAATAGAGAGAGTGTGTGTGAAAGGAAGGGAGAGAGAAATAGAGAGAAGAACTATTAAGATAGAGCATGACTAAGGGAGAGGGAGGGAGAGAAAGATAATGAAGGGGAGAGAGAGAGTGTGTGTGTGTGTAAGAGAGTTTGTAAGGGATAGAGTGAGAGGAGGATGGGAGGGAGAGTGAGAGCAAAAATAAAGAGTGAAAAGTGAGAAAGAGAGAGAGAGAGAGAGAGAGAGAGAGAGAGAGAGAGAGAGAGAAGGGAGGGATTCAAAGCGAGGGTGAAATTGGAGAGAGGAGGGAGATGGAGAGAGAGAACATAGTGAAAAGAGAGAGAGAAGAGAGAGAGGGAAGGAGAGAGCAAGAGGAATGGAGAGGGAGTGGGTGAATGAAAAAGGTGAGAGAGAAGAGAGGGAAAAAGAGAGGGAGGGATGGAGTGAAAGGAGGGGCAGAAAGGTTAGAGAAGTTAGGGAGAAAATAAGAAATAATGAGAAGATATCAGGGGAGGGAGAGAGAGTAAAATGAGAGAGTAATTGAGAAAGAGAGTGAAGGAGGAGAGCAACAGAGAGGGTGAGAGATTGAGGGGCAAAAAGAGTGAGTATAGAGAGGGAAGAGAGAGCGATTGATGATATAGCAAGAGATAGACAGAGAGAGGCAAGAGAGAGCAAGCATACGATAAAGAGAGATGCTAAAGAAGTTGAGAAAGAGACAGAGATCAAGAGAGGGAGTGAATTAGAAAGAGAAAGTGATAGATGGAGATGTGAGAGGGGTTGAAGAGAGTGGGAAGGAGGGAGAGTGAGAGAAGAGGGACACAGAGAAGATCGAGAAACATATAGTGAGTGCGAGGTGTAGAGAGGAAGATGTAGAGGGAGATATGCAGATAGAGGGGGGAGGGAGGGCTAGAGGGTGATTGAAAGATAGAGTTTAAATTGATGAAAGAGGTAGGAAGAGAGTGAGAGATGGAGAGAAAGAGTGAGGTGATAAGCGAGAGTGTTAAAAGAGAGCAGGAATTTGTGCGTGAGATCAAGAAAGAGCGAAAAAGTGAAGAAAGAAAAAGTGATAAAGCATAAATAGAGAAAAGAGTGAAAGAGGGAGAGAGTCAGAAAAATAGAGATAGAGGGATGGAGTGAGAGAGGAAGAGTGGGTGAGAGAGAAGAGAGAGTGAGAGAGAAAGGCGGTTGAGAAGGTGATTTAGTTGGAGAGAGGGGGGATGAATTGGAAGAGAGTAAGAGGGAGAGTGTGTGAGAGAGAGAAAGAGAGAGAGAGATGGAGAGGGAGGGAGGGAGGGAGGGAAGGAAGCAATTGAGAGGTGGAGAGAATTAGGGAGTGAGAAAGATGAATTAAGAGTGATAAAAAGAACTAGAGTGGGATAATGAAAGAGATCTATAGAGAAAAAGGAAAAAAGAGTGAAAGAGATGGGGATGAGATAGAGAGGGAGGGAGACGGATGGAAGGGAGTGCGAAAGAGAGATAGAGAGGGAGTGAGATTAACTTAAAGAGAGAGCGATAGAGAGAAAGTGATAGAGAGTGAAAATGAAATTAAGTTATAAGAGAGACTAAGGGAAGATTTTGTAAGAGAGAGTGAGAGAGAGGTAAAGAGATAGGAAGATTGGAATAATGGTGAGAGAGAGCAAGAGATAGAGGGAGACGGAGAGGAAGTCAGAGAGGGAGCTTGGGAGGGTGGGGGAAAGGAGAATGAGAGAGAGAGTGAGAAGTGTATGTGTGTGTGTGAGAGCTCGAGAGATAGAGAGAGCGTGAGTGAAATGGAGAGAGAATGGTGAGCTACATAAGGGAGACCTATAGAGGAAAAGAATGAGGAAGTGAGAAAGATAGAGGGAGAGAGAGTGATAAAGAGAACGAGAGTGGGAGAATGAAGGAGATTTGTAGAGAAGAGGAAAAGAGAGTGAGAGAGAGGAGATGATATGACGTGAACAGGATTTCAACGGAACCATGAGATTGATGCTCTAGTTAGAAAACTGATGGGCTAAGAAAAAATTAAAAAGAATTAAAGGAAAATTCATATGAAATGCATGAAACAAAACAAGAAAATCGTCCTAAAATTAGAACAAACCGAAAATATGGTAGGATACAACCTGATGGTGAAATGGATGGAGATAAACCTCGACCCAATGCTCAACGCAAACAAGAACGTCGGTATGAGACCTTCACCCTATGCTTGAAGCGAGGAAAGAACCTT
>JAKZJZ010001044.1:0-32622 GCA_022702705.1 Papilionanthe hookeriana x Papilionanthe teres | reverse complement strand
ACGGCGCCAGCGCCGTACTCGATACGAAAACCGGCTAAGTTTTCGACAATGTTTGATCGGCTATTTTGACGGAGTGAGCGGTTATTGGACATTCTAGAAGGCCGACGACTTGTTCCTCGATAATAGGACATGTGATACATTGCATTTGGACGCTCCAAAACGGTTTTAATCGTGAAGAGGTGCGAGCCAAAGTGAAGAGGTGCGAAGAACTGGACGCGGTGTCCTGCGCCTAGGCGCCAGACTGACCTTCTAGAAGATTCATTGAATGTGGAAATGTTTTGAAGAGCTGCCTCAAGGTAACCCTTGAAGCCTATAAATAGAGGTCCATTTCTTCAAAAAACGTGCCCCTACCATTGTACCCCTTTCTCTTATCTACTTTAGGATCTCTCATCCTTAGAGAGAGAATTAGAGAGAGAAATTTAGGGCCACTTTTGTTTAGTTTTGTGAGTTTATTTTCAAGTTATTGCATCTGGAGTTTATTACACTGTGGAGTCAGTAGGAATCAGAAGATCTGTAGATGAAATATTTGAGATAAGTATATTTTTAAATTTGATTAAAAGTTTAATTATCATGTTTTGCTATTTATTTTCAATGTGTTCTGAGTAATTAGTTTACTTTCTTCCTTCAATTATGAAGAGATAGATAAGATAATATAAAGATTCGATGGAGAATTAAAATTCAAAATATTTTCAAAACATTGTGATGACATTAATACCTGATCTTACTTTACTTTTTAAATTGGTCGTTTGAATTGTTAAAACCTCGTTGAAGAGTTTTGAGACCTTGAAGGAGAATAACTCTTAACTTGTAAATGTCACATGAA
The DNA here is from genome assembly GCA_022702705.1 of Papilionanthe hookeriana x Papilionanthe teres. NCBI lineage: Eukaryota > Viridiplantae > Streptophyta > Magnoliopsida > Asparagales > Orchidaceae > Papilionanthe > Papilionanthe hookeriana x Papilionanthe teres. The sequence continues at coordinate 31,799 of JAKZJZ010001044.1, read as the reverse complement.
TCCTTGGGTAGTCGAAGGCCATGAGCGGGCTATTCGAGGTGAAGTGTAAATAAATAAGAAGATAAGATTTAAAGGGCGTAGAATTGATAAGTTTTTAGAGTGATGGACTAAATTCTTATAATTTGATTTATAGACTAGGAAAGGGTCACTAGTAGGGCCGACCATAGCCACCCTTGGACATCTAGAAGTGTGAGCCTAGATTAACCCATTATACTAACAATACATCCGGACCTTTTCTGTAAATTAGTCAATGTTCTTTGCGCCTGGATCAAAGGGTAAAGAATAGGAATGCTTCTATTTGGCACAATACCATAAATCAAATTCTCCAACGAATATTAAATTATCTTAAAAATCTTAGATTAATTGAAGGAAAGAAAGTTGTTTATTTTATATAGAATTCATAAAATCATTTTTATTGTTGTCTTTATTTGCATCTAGTAAATTAATAGTAATTTATAATCAAATTAAAAGATAAAATAAAAATATTTTTACTATTTTATTTTTCTCTATAAATTTTCCTCGTGGGATCGATACTTGGGTCTTTGTTTAAAAACCCTATATTACTTGAAACGATACGTATACTTGCGTAGTACCCTCTAGTGTGTAAAAATATTTTCTAAATTATATAATATTAATTTTATACACTAGCCGCTATTTATAAATTGAGTCGAGCTTTTAGCTATCTTTTGAAAGCAAACATTATCTGCGTTATTTGCGGTCGGGTCGAGTTGTTGGCGCGTTGTCGTGGAAGGAAGTAAGAAATAGAATAGTTTAAATTTTATATTATATTCCTTGTTTTATGCGAAGATTTGGTTCTGAATGATTAATACCTTTAGATTCTGAATTGGAAAGAACAATTAGAAAAATTAAAAAGGGAAAACAAATTCAAAAATTTCAAGAAATGGCTACTTTACAAAATCCGATTGAACTTAATGATCAAAATGTTTATAAACCATTAAGGGATTATGCTAACCCTACGATTGATGAACTTCATAGTAGATTCAAATACCCACTGTAGATGCTAATTCTTTTGAACTTAAACCGTCTATTATTCAAATGGTGCAAAACAATCAATTTGGTGGATCACCAAATGAGGATCCAAATTTACATCTTGTTAGTTTTTTAGAACTTTGTGCTTACCTTTAAATATAACAATGTTTCGATGATGCTATTAGACTTAGACTCTTTCATTTTCCTTTAAGAGATAAAGCAAAGATGTGGTTAAACTCATTAGCGATCGGTTCTATTAAAACATGGGCTGAAATGGCACAAAAATTCCTTGCTAAATATTTTCCTCCTTCTAAAACTGCTAAATTAAGAAATGATATTACTTCATTTAGTCAATTTGATGGGGAGACAATATATGAAACTTGGGAAAGATTTAAAGAGCTATTAAGAAAATGTCCTCATCATGCTTTACCTGATTGGTTGATTATTCAAACATTTTATAATGGATTAATTGGATCTTTAAAATCAATTATTGATCTGTCTACTTGGAGGTTCTTTAATGTCTAAATCATTTGAAGAAGCTTACACTTTAATTGAAGAAATGGCTAATAATAATTTTCAATGGCCTTCCGAAAGGATTAATCCTAAAAAGATGGCCAATATTCAAGATAATGAAGCCTTTTCTATCTTAGCTTCACAAGTTGCAGCAATGTCTAAGAAATTAGATAATTTTGCAATTAATATTTCGCATAATAACTCTGCTAATATTGAAGATTCTCAAACTATTGAAACTTTACAAGCTATTGTAAGTAAAAATAATCCTTATTCAAATTATTATAATCCGGGTGGAAAAATCATCCTAATTTTAACTGGAATAATTCACAACAACAATGGGGTAATAATCGATCTCATCCCACTGAAAATTGGAATAATCAAGTTAATTCAAATTATAAACCTCCTGGATTTAATAATCAACGAGAAAAAGTTATCAATAGAAGAATTAATTATGCAAATGAATAATCAATTACAAAATCAAAATACTCGCTATTCGTAATATTGAAAATCAAATGGGGCAAATTGCTAGTTTAATTAATAACGGACTCGTAGGAACACTTCCTAGTAATGTTGAAATCAATCCAAAAGAAACTGGAAAAGAACATGAACAAGTTAAAGCTGTGCAACTTAGAAGTGGAAATGAATTAAAAGAATGATTGCAGAATGAAATTGAAAAAGAAATTGAGGTTGAAGAGATTGAAAAACCTAAAGAAACTCTCTCTACTAGTCAAGATCAGACTGTTATACCTATTAATGTGGAAGTTGAAAAACCACCACCACCTTTTCCTCAAAGTCTTAAACAGCAGAAACTTGATCATCAATTTTCTAAATTCTTTGAAATTTTTAAAAACTTACTATTAACATATCTTTTGCTGAAGCTTTGGAACAAATGCCAATTTACGCAAAATTTATGAAGGATATTTTAAGCAAAAAATAAAAATTTGAAGCTTTTGAAACTGTTGCATTAAGTGAAGAATGCAGTGCAATAATTCAAAAGAAATTACCTGAAAAGCTTAAGGATCTTGGAAGTTTCACTATACCCTGTGTTATTGGAGAAAAATTTTGCGGAAAATCTTTATGTGATTTAGGAGCAAGTATTAATCTCATGCCATTTTCTATCTTTCGAAGATTGGATTTAGGAGATATTACTCCCACCACTGTAACTCTTCAGTTAGCTGATAGATCTATCACTTATCCTAAAGGAGTTATAGAGGATGTCCTTGTTAAAGTGGATAAATTTATCTTCCTCGTAGATTTCATAGTACTTGATATGGAAGAAGATAAAGAGATACCTATTATTTTAGGAAGACCTTTTCTAGCTACTGACGAGCTATGATTGATGTGCAAAAAGAGAATTAACCATGAGAGTCAATGATCAAGAAATTAAATTCAATGTTCTTAAATCAATGAAGTACCCTGATAAAGAGAAATGTTATCAAATGGATATAATTGATTATTTAATTGAAAAACATTATCAAGAAAAATGTAAAGTTATTTCGAAGAAAATTTTGAATTTTTAATCGATGAAGATGAAGTAATAGAAGAAGAAGAGACTCATTTTATTAAAGATAATTGGGAAACTTTAGACATAACTCAAAATGATATACTTTTACCCTCAATTAAAAAAGCACCTGAATCTGGAATTAAAAATGTTACCTTCCCATTTAAAATATGCGTTTCTTGGAAATTCGTTAACTTTACTCGTTATTATTTCTTCTGAACTGAGTAAAGATCAAGAAGAAAAATTACTATGTGTGTTAAAGAATTATAAGAAAGTTTTTGGTTGGACTATTGCTGATATAAGAGGAATAAGCCCTACCATTTGCATGCATAGAATTTTAATGGAAGAAAATTTTAAACCTACTATAGAATCGCAAAGAAGATTAAATCTTATTATGAAAGATGTTGTTAAAAAGAAATTATTAAGTGGTTAGATGTTGGTATTATTTATCCTATTTCGGATAGTCAATGGGTAAGTCCTATTCATTGTGTTCCGAAGAAAGGAGGTGTAACTGTCATTGTTAATGATAAAAATGAACTTATTCCTACAAGACAAGTTACTAGATGGCGAATTTGTATTGACTATAGGAAACTAAATAAAGCCACTAGAAAGGATCATTTTCCTTTACCTTTCTTGGATCAAATGCTCGATAAATTAATTGGACACTCAAATTTCGTTTTCTGGATAGATATTCTGGTTATCATCAATTACTTATTGCTCCTGAGGACCAAGAAAAGACAACTTTTACAAGTCCTTATGGAACATTTATTTTTAGAAGAATGTCTTTTGGTTTATGTAATTCACCTGCAACTTTTCAAAGATGTATGATGTCAATATTTTGTGATTTGATTGACAAAGGAATTGAAATATTCATGGACGATTTTTCAGTCTTTGGAACTTCTTTTGAATCTTGTTTGGAAAACATAGCCAAAGTTCTGAAAAGATGCGAAGAAACAAATTTAGTTATTAACTGGGAAAAATGTTAATTCATGGTCACAGAAGGCATTGTACTTGGTCACAAAGTATCACAAAAAGGGATGGAAGTAGATCAAGCAAAAGTAAAAATTATTGTTGAATTGCAACCACCTACTATCATTATCGATGTGAGAAGTTTTCTAGGTCATGCCTGGATTTTATAGAAAATATATAAAGGATTTTTCTAAAATTGCTAAACCTCTTTGTCATTTATTAGAAAAAGATGCACAATTTGAATTTAATAAAGAATGTATTAATGCTTTTAATATTCTAAAAGAAAAATTAATAACCGCACTTATCATTATTGCACTCGACGGAATAAATCTTTTGAATTAATGTGTGATGCAAGTGATTTTGCAATTGGAGCTTTATTAGGACAAAAATATGAGAAAGTTTTCAAAGTTGTATATTATGCTAGTAAAACTCTCACTCGAAACACAAAGAAATTACACTACCGAGTGAGAAAGAGCTTCAGCTATAGTATATGCCTTTGATAAATTTAGACCTTATCTTCTTGGTACTAAATGCATAGTTCATACTGATCATTCTGCTATTAAATATCTAATATCTAAAAAGGATTCTAAACCTAGACTTATAAGATGGGTTTTACTTCTACAAGAATTTGATTTTTAAATAGTAGATAGAAAAGGAACTGAAAACCAAATTGTTGATCATTTTTCTAGAATTAAAAATGATATTATTTCGAAAAAAAATATAAATGAGAAATTCCCTGATGAATCTTTATATGTTATTCAAAGATACAAAACACCGTAGTATGCTGATATTGTTAATTATTTAGTTAGCAATATTTTGTCTTATGACTTGGATAACAAATTTATTAAGAAATTTAAATATGATGCTAAATCTTATATTTGGGAAGAACTTCATTTATTTAAAATTGGTAAAGATTCTATGATTCGAAGATGTGTACCTTATGAGGAAACTTTTGCTATTATTCAAAATGTCATGATTCTAATTTTGGAGGACACTTTGCCATAGATAAAACGCATTTAAAATTTTAAATTCGGATTTTATTGTCTAGTTATCGGCGAATTTAAATTTTAAATTTGATTTAAATATATATATAATTTAGAAAGTAGTATTTGGCTTTGAAGATAATTTTTAAATTTGAAAGGTTTAAGATATGAGATTAAGCCAGATCTCGCATCAGTAGTTTTATATAGCGAAACATGGCACACGAAGCGGGTAATACATCACTAAGGATAGACGCGCGATGGTGGGAATCGATCGGAAATAAACTAGAAGTTTTTGTGACATCCGTTTGGTGCGAACCAGTTTTATAAGCCGACAATTCCCTGTAATATGAAAGTATTAAACGAGGGTTTATATTACACAGGTTATAAAATTCACATAAAGGCGAAGGCATAGTTAATTACATCTTAAATGACGAATCACCTAAGAAAACTCTCGATAATAATCAATAATTACACTCTCAAGAATTTCCAATTTCCCCAGATTTTTAAATTGAATTTTGGAATTTCGATAGGAATGGATGATTTGGAACATTTTATTTTGTGAATCCGAGAAGAAAGGTAGGAGAAATCCTTGGATTTGGAAGTGAACTTCGGTAATTTCATTATCCTATTGTTGGGCTTGAATTTAGGAAAGTCTAATGTTTATTTAGTATTTCGATCTTCTGCCAATTTTGATTAATTAGGGCTTATATTTGCATGACGGCCATCACGCAAACAGCCTCAGAAGATGTGAGGGTTTTATTGTCGTATCTGGACGACTACCGTCGGAGATCCCAAGACCCGGTTGGGGCTTGATTTGCGATGCTGAATGCTGAACAGGTTGAGGATTTATGTTACCTATGAGCAAACTACCTCGAAATCCTATGGCTTGGTTATTTAATTAGGAATGGTTTTGTTGAAGTAGGTTCGAGTTTTCTTTGATGACGATGGTAAGTCTTGCCACCATGCTCGAGCTCCTTGTTGTTACGAGGGTTTAGTTTTAGAAGTCATAAATCGAGAGATGAGAAAAGTGTTTTGGTTTTTAGAGAAGTCTTAATTTCGAAGTGTTTTTTATGTTTTAATTAAAACAAATCTTAAAGTTGATTATAACGACACAGGTTAAGATCCCGCGGTTCCATCCTTCGGCATCATTATTTTTATCGGATTCACTTAGTCGAGATGAATTTGCTAAACTCAACTGAATGAGTTCCACACTTTCATTTAGACGCAGTGGGAAATCCCGTTAGCAACACGTAGGTTACATCATCCGAGGTATTCCGATCATCCGACAGGACGTTTAATTTAGTTGCAATTGTAGTTTTGTGTTACGTTTGTGATTAAATTTTGAGTTGTTTTATATTTTGAAATGTTGTGGCGGTGAATTTTATCTTGCGATGACTTTTAACTTAGTTTTGGTTTCGGTTTTAGGGATTATCCTAAAGGTGTGGGTTTTCATACAACGAGTTGTTTATCAGTACAAGAAAAGTAAAATGCATTTGCGATAAAAGTAAATTGCGAGGAAGTAAATTACGAAAGTAAATTGCGATAAAATAAAAGCGTGCACAGGAGGGTCTTCCAGTCATCCAAGTTGCACTTAAAACACGATTAGAATATTTAAGCAAGTTCTAGGTAAAAGCTGAGGGAAGGTTATGGTTTTCTGCAAATTCTAATCACATGTTGTAGTCGTCTCTGTGACGTCTGAGTTCTTTGTGTTTTTGTGTTTGAGGACGATTTTCTCCATCGAAGGACAATTAAATCAATTGTTCTTATAAATATCCTATCATATTGAGGAAGTGCTTAAGAAGAATCTTTAAACATCTTTTGATATTTCTAGGATTGTTTTAAGTCGAAATGAATTTAATTATATAAATGAATCGATCGTCAAGAGAGTTTTAGTTTTGTTAACTTGCGTTCGATGAAGCTAGGACATTTGAATATCCTATGAGTGAAGTAACACTTCATTTGATGTTCCATTTAGGAGTTATAATAATCGAAAGCTTTGAGGGTAAATTAGTATTAAAATGATTTGATTTAAGTTAAAGGGTTTAAATTTGGAATAGTGTTGAAGTTGCTTTATCATTTATTTTGAATTCTTTATGTCTTAGGTGATGTTATATTTAATTTAACTTAATTTAATTGAGTTTTAATTTAACTTAATTTAATTTAATTTGATTTGATGTTTAATTAATTTGATTTGATTTAATTTAATTTAATTATTTAATTTAATTTAATTTAATTTAGTTTAATTTAATTTAATTGTTTAATTTAATTTAATTTAATTATTTAATTTAATTATTTAATTTAATTTAATTTAATTTAATTTAATTTAATTTAATTTAATTTAATTTAATTTTAATTTAATTTGTTTTAATTTAATTGTTAATTTAATTTAATTTAATTATAATTTAATTTTTAATTTAATTTATCTTTAATTTCTTTATTTTTAATTTTAATTGAAATTTGAAAAGAGTTTAATAATTTAATTAAGTCTTTTAATATTTTAAATTTGAGTTATCATTTTAATTAAAAATTGAGTATTAATGAGATAATTAATTTAGGGATTTTTAAATTAAAGAATAAATCTCTTCCTAATAAATATCCTTATTTTAATAATTCGATTTTATTATTCTTCGAATTTAATCCATTATTTAATTAAAGTTTAATCATTTAAAAATTGTTTAATGGGTTTCTACCCTTTAATTATTTAAATTTCAATCATCCAAATCAGATTAAGATCAAATATTTTACTTGTTGATTTTTATTAAACCTAAAGTTTTAATTAAGGGTTAAAGATTTTAATTACCATTTTACCCTTTAAGCTTAATAATTTCATAACTCACTAAATTGAACCCAAATGAACTTGAAATTTTTATGTGACTTCACTCATATGTCAATAAAGACATGAGAGGAGAAAATGTGATTTTTCTGTATTTAATTTATTTATATAATTATTTTTGGTGGAAAATAGAGATTTTCAAGGAAAATTTGATAACATGACCAAAGGAAAGTTTCTGTCCTTAAGAAAATTAGGGGACATTCTAATGACCAGAGAAGCACTTGGACCAATTTTGGTGATTTTTGAATTATATTATTTTTATTATAATTATTTTGAGTTTTGGAGTGTTAATTAATTTAAAAATAAAATAAATGTTGAAAAATGGATTTTATATTTTCAAAAATCTCTCTGATATCAAGGAAACCAGAGAAGCAAATTTTGCAATTTTCTGATTTTTCTATGATTTATTATAATTATTTTAGTGAAAATGCTAGAAAATACATTTTTTAATTTTTAAAATTACCTTAGAGGCTTTAAAATTCAATATCTCACTAAATAGACCTAGGAAAAATGTGGGATTTGCTTCTAAGTGATTAAAATTCAAAATGTGACATTTTGGTGAATTTTATTATTTTTGTGATTTTTATTATTTTTTAATTATTAAAAATATTAAAATATTATTAAAAATCAACTTTTTTAGAAAATTGAAATTTTAATTTTCTTAGATTCCCCTGATATCAGAAGGCTCCAAAGCCAATTTGGTGAATTTTTGAAAAGTATTTTAAAAGTTATGAATTTTTAAAGTTTAAAATGGCTAAGTGACTTAATCAACCCAATTAGTGGGGCTAACGAGTCAATTGACCTCAAATTTTATGGTGGGTTCCTCTGATCCTAAAGGTCAGTGGAGAATTGATTTCAAGTCAATTTGATGCCTGGTTAACTCTAATTAATTAAAGACCTATTTTGGGTGTTTAAGCGATTAGGGTTGTTTTAAATGAACTAACTCAAAACTTATTTTTCCTAGGGTTCTCTGGTCATAAGGAACATCACCAAATTTTCCTAGAATTTATTTCACAACATGCTATTTACTGGAATTAAAATACTCAAAGCAGTGACATGAACTTGAAAAATCGATAACTCTTCATAGGGATGGCCTCGACTTTGGAAAATTCAGGGAATGTTCCCGAAGTTCGGAGGCTTCAAAACCTTATGGTCTCATGCCATAGTGAATTGTATGCATGCATGGAGAATTAAAACAATGCAGAGAGAGTAAATAAATTATAAAAAATAAAATACTTGATGAAATTAAGTGATTTACTTTCACATTATTATACATACGTTCATTTGAGCGAGAAGAATATTTTATTTTATTTTTATGATTTTTCTACACGAGATATGGATTTTTGAAGTTTACGATATTTAATAAATACATTAAATGCCCTGTTTATCTACTTATCCACGCGGCGCCGGCGAGGGCATCGGCGACTCCGAAGGGGTACGTGTCGCGCGCAGATTGAGCGCGCCATCCGAGTCGCGGCCGGGCCGCGGTTCTCGCACGTTTCCTGGTCGACGCCATCGAGCCGTTCGTCAGCGCGTGTATTGAATGGGCGGCATCCGTTCATCGTCCCGAGTGTTCTCACGCAGAGCCGTCACACCTCATCCCACAGATCTCACTCGATTCTCGATGGATTTTACGTTCTTGTACTCTATGGATTCGTCTTGAAGAGACGAACACATCTATACGGTTAACATGCATTGAAACTAAGGCATTTGAAATAGAGAATCTTCCGAAGCTCGGGATGAAGGTTAGCTCGTGCACCAGCTCAGGAGAAGTGTGGCTTCAATACGGGAGTTGTTGCACCTTGATTGGGTCTGATGAAGCTCAGATGAAGTCTCTGGTACAGTGAATTGTCTGGATATGATTTCGACCAAGCCGATCACACAAAGCTTGGAGGAATTTGAGCAGGCGGGTGGTGGGGGGGGGGGGGATGGGGCTTTTGGTGGACACCTTCCTTGATGCAGTGAGGTGTGGAGGCAATCGATTTGAGAATTGGCTCGGCTGTGGAAAGTGTCTGGTTTGGTGGAATTTCGACTCTGAAATTGAGCTTAGAGGAAAATGGCGGGGGATTTCAGGGATCAAGTTAACAAGGATGGAAAAGTGCGGAACAATTTTTGGCGGAAGTTTTGGCAAGGTTTGTGCTTCTCTCCTCTCATGGCCGAGAGGGGTGGAGTTTTAAATAAGTTTGACCGGGAGGCCTCCCAGGGGGAGTTAGGGCTTGGGATCAGTGCCTGTCTGGTGAGGAGGAAGAGCGGCGTGGTGACCACGCACGAGCGAGGGCGGCTACGTGCAAGTGAGAGTGTCGATGTTGGCTCACGTGCAGGCTCTCGGCCATGGTGTTTCCGGCGGCACAGTCGCCGCGCCGGCCGAAGTCGGGTCACCCTCGAAGCTTCCGGTGGGTCAGAGTGCAGAGCTTGTGCTGATCGATTGGCAATTGCCATGTGTAAAGGAGTTGGATTGAAATGGAATGGGGGATGAGCTTTATTTTGGGTCCAAATGGGTCGACTCACCTTTTGGGCTTGGTTCACCTCCCCATGGCACGATTTTGGGCTGAGAGGATCGGTTGGGTCGGCCGAGAGAGTGGTGTGGTCTCTATCCGCGAGTGGGAGTGGCTAAACATGGTTTAGTGTGTGACATGCTTAAAGGTAAAAGGCTTAATGAAAGATTAGGAAAGGCCCCTCCTTTTGCCATTAATGGCATGGTCACATGTCCAGGCCTCCCATGGCTTCATGTGGCTTCTCGTCCAATCCAGCTTGCATGGCTTGTCTTTGGCTTGGAAAGTTGAGTGATTTCATAAAAATGGGTTTTAAGAGAATTTTTGAGCAATTTGATGGGAATTTGGATGAAGACTTTCATTTGGAGATGAATTCGATGATGATTTTAGGACTTGGGTAATGGATTTAATTAAATGGATGACAAATGGAGATGTCATGTGGGCTTTAGGGTAGATTTGGGCTTTTGAATTTTGAAGGAAATGGGCTTTTAGAAGGGTTTAAGGGAAGTGGGCTTTGCAAGTTTATGAATGTGTTCATGGATGAAAATTTTAGCAAAAAGGTTGGGCCAAATAATTTGTTGGGTTTGCAGCTCGTAGGATGTGTCATGAGTAACTTGCAGACAAATTTGGGAGTGGTTTGGGCTTGAGTTGCGTTGGATTTGTGGATTCTTTTTGGTGAATGGGCCGATATAGGTCGCAGTGGTGCCAGTTGGGCCAATGTTGGGCTGGGGTTGAGATTGATGTAGAATTATTGTTGAGAAGTGTTTATGGGAGTGTTTCGAGAGGGTTTTGACTTTGGTTGGGCTTTGATTTTGGGGTTTGGGTTCATTTAGGGTTAGGTTTGGGCTTAGGTCGAAAAATGGGCCTTATGGGTCGAAAAGTGGAGTTGGATCCGAATGTCGATCCGAATTGGACTTGGTTGGAAGGCGTACAGATTGGTATTGGGAATGATGAATTGAAGTTTAGAGCTGAGATTAGGACCGAGGTTGGGGTCGATTGGGTAGGTTTGGTTTGAAGCATTGGAGTTCCTTTGGGGTTAAAGATGGGTCGATTTGGGGGTTTTGACAAAAGTAGGGTAAATTGACGAGAATTGGCCCATGGTGTGAGTTGGACCAGATGAAATTGGGAATATTTGGGATTTTTGGAGATTTTCTGGGAATTTTCTGAATTTTTGGATTTTTAGGCCAAGAAGGGTATTTTGGGTATTTGGAGGGTGTTGGGAGGTTTTCTTGGAAATTTTTGGTATTTTTGGATATAAGATGAGTCGATTTGAGTGGTGTAGAAATGTTTAGGGAATAGTTTTGGAAGAATTTTAGAGTAATTTGGAAATTTTGCAAAAATTTGGGTAATTTGAGGGTTTTGGGTGAGGTTTTAGTAGGTGTAGGGTCTCGGGGGTCAAAAATTGAAAATTTGGGAGAGTGGAGATTGAGGTGGTGGAGGTGGAAAGAAATCATTTTTGGTTGAGCCATGAGGCCATTTCAAGCCCATATGAGCCGTGAGAGGACTCATTTGAGGCATTCAGCATGTTTGTTCTGATTCCTCTTGCTTGAGGGCTTAAGGGGTTAAGAGCCCGTCCGTGTGAATCACCTACATGAGTCGGGAAGGTCCAGTTGGGTATGGGTGTAGTTTTAGGAAGTGTGTGGAAATGCTAGTGTGTAAGTGTAGTGCTACCAAGTCAGGCCCCTTCATGAGACCCGGGCCGCCGGGGCAGTCTAAGGCGAAGAGTCCATGGGAACTCATCCTTTAAGCTTCCCACATTTGATTTGACCCTCTAGGTGATTAGGGGTCTATAGTCAAGTTTGTGGAGTTTGCGGGGAGTTTAGAAGTGGTTTGAATTTCTAAAGGTGGGTCCCGATTCTGAGTCTCTGCAAGATAGTCGAAGGAAAAGCCTAAGGCTAGATCTGAAGCACTAAAGAGAAGAAGGAAGACCTCATCGAAAATGAGGTCAGACAAATGGACCTCCGATAGGTGTGGTGAGCTGACGGAGCACACCGCGCGTATTCGTGTTGACCGAAAGCGATCAACAAAACCAACACGGATGTCGAGTGACGAACTTAGGACGAAGTAGAAGAGTTTCTGCTGGGGGAGTGTCGAGTATATCTACCAGGTAGGAGATTCTTGAACTCTCGGCTGAGGGAAAGGAAAAGGAGGTAAATCCCAAATCACATGATGCAGGGAATTTCGATTTAGATTTTATTTTGTTTCAATTTATGTTTTGATGTGTGAGTTTAAATTTTTAGTTTGGGGTTTCGATTTAGATTGAAGTTTGTCGAAATTTATTTGAAGGGATTTGATTTGAAATGAAAATTGGGATTTTGAGGTTTTAGATGTAACATCTCCAACTCTCGAAGAAAATTGAATTGATTAGATTGAATCGTTGCAATGAGAAGATATCTCGGAGTAATGCGGTGTTGGATATAAAATCCTTAACCTCGAAGTTTGATTTTGATGTATTTCGATTGCGATAGGGAAATGAATCCTAAAGCGATGCGGTCTTGGATGTAAAATCCTCGACCCGAAAAGTTTGAATTTGATGTATTTCGGTGCTGATAGGAAAAGAATCCTAAAGCAGTGTAGTCTTGGATGTAAAATCCTCTGACCCGAAAGTTTGAATTTTGATGTATTTCGGTACGATAGGAAAAGAATCCTAAAGCGATGCGGTCTTGGATGTAAAATCCTCGACTCGAAAGTTTGAATTTGATGTATTTCGGTGCTGATAGGAAAAGGATCCTAAATCGATGCGATCTTGGATGTAAAATCCTCGACCCAAAAGTTTGAATTTTGATGTATTTCGGTGCGATAGGAAAGAATCCTAAAAGCGGTGCGATCTTGGATGTAAAATCCTCGACCGAAAAGTTGAATTTGATGTATTTCGGTCTGATAGGAAAAGAATCCTAAAGCGGTGCTGGTCTTGGATGTAAAATCCTCGACCCAAAAGTTTGAATTTGATGTATTTCGGTGCGATAGGAAAAGAATCCTAAAGCGGTGCGGTCTTGGATGTAAAATCCTCGACCCAAAAGAGTTTGAATTTGATGTATTTCGGTGCTGATAGGAAAAGAATCCTAAAGCGAGTGCGAGTCTTGGATGTAAAATCCTCGACCGAAAGTTTGAATTTGATGTATTTCGGTGCGATAGGAAAGAATCCTAAAGCGGTGCTGGTCTTGGATGTAAAATCCTCGACCCGAAAGGTTTGAATTTGATGTATTTCGGTGCTGATAGGAAAAGAATCTAAAGCGATGCGGTCTTGGATGTAAAATCCTCGACCCAAAGGTTTGAATTTGATGTATTTCGGTCTGATAGGAAAAGGATCCTAAAGCGATGCGGTCTTGGATGTAAAATCCTCGACCCAAAGGTTGAATTTTGATGTATTTCGGTGCGATAGGAAAAGGATCCTAAAGCGGTGCGATCTTGGATGTAAAATCCTCGACCTAAAAGTTAGAATTTGATGTACTTCGGTGCAATAGGAAAGAATCCTAAAACGGTGCGGTCTTGGATGTAAAATCCTCGACCCCGAAAGAGTTTGATTTTGATGTATTTCGGTCTGATAGGAAAAGAATCCTAAAGCGAGTGCGGTCTTGGATGTAAAATCCTCGACCCCGAAAGAGTTTGATTTGATGTATTTCGGTGCGATAGGAAAAGAATCCTGAAGCGGTGCGGTCTTGGATGTAAAATCCTCGACCCAGTTTGGGTTTGATGTATTTCGGTGCTGATAGGAAAGAATCCTCAAAGCGGTGCGGTCTTGGATGTAAAATCCTCGACCCGAAAAGTTTGAATTTGATGTATTTCGGTGCGATAGGGAAGAATCTAAGCGATGCGATCTTGGATGTAAAAATCCTCGACCCAAAGTTTGAATTTGATGTATTTCGGTGCTGATAGGAAAAGGATCCTAAAGCGGTGCGGTCTTGGATGTAAAATCCTCGACCCAAAAGGTTGAATTTGAATTTTGATGTTCTTCAGTGCAATAGGAAAAGAATCCTAAAGCAGTGCAGTCTTGGATGTAAAATCCTCGACCCAAAATTTTGAATTTGATGTGATTGATATTTGATTCGAGAGTGGATTTGAAATTTGATTGAGAATTTGATTTGTGATTTGGGAAGATCAAATTTGAAATTTGATCGAGGTGGATTTGGAATTTGGTTGAGAATTTGATTTTGAAGTTTGGAAGGATGGAATTTGATTTTGAAGTTTGGAGAGGATGGAATTTGAGATTTGTGTTGATTTCGTTTATCTTTTAATGGTTGAATTTTATTTTGTTGTTTATTTAATGTTCATGTGAACTTGGTATTTGTCATTTTTAGATTTTTTTCTTAGAAAGTTTTCTTTTATTCTCTTTTTTTTTATTTCTCTTCTGTTCTTTGTTCGAAGTTCATTTAACTTTAATGGCGTTTCCCAGTCAATTTGCACTGAAAAGTGAAGGCGAAACGTGAGCATGGTCACTTTCATTCCGATCATGTTGAAAATCGTTCGTACGACTCGTCTGGAATATATTTCATACAATTCATGTAGACTCAAACGAATCTGATGTATGATCTTTGTTGATCCATCGAAAGAATCCTCATCGAAAATCCATGTGCGAATAGTGAGGTACATGATCGATAACATCACCTTCCAAGCCATTCTTGGCAAGGATCCCATTGGATGTACGTTAGAGGTGTGATATTTCCCGCGTAACTCACGGCTAGCTCAAGCTTGGGAGGTTCTCTGGCTACGGATGCGGTTGGAAATGGTAAGGTATTTTGCTGTCGTCCATCCTCACGAAGTAACGAGGATCGCTCCTTTGGCACCCACAGTATGCAATGCTGCGATATCCGCTCAGGTTACCTTACGAGTATCCTCGTGGAACTCCGGTAAAGGTATCTTTCTTGGCCCTCGGAGATTCGTACCGGGCTCGTCATGCGAGGTCGGATCCGAACATGATGTTGCACTCATTTAAGAAAGAGACCGTGTGAGAAGGTCGCAGTCGTGGTGATCGATATGTGGGGGTATGCGGTCCACCTGTTTGTAGATGTTGATAATGCGAGTATTGGGTATGCGTCGTCTGGCGGGTTCCTCCATGTTATCGATCTTTTTACCATTCTCTTGATAGCGATGGCATCGGATCTACTTGCCCATGACGGGTATTCCGGTGGGTTTCCCTTCATCCTTGACAAAGTTGTGCGACATCCGCATTGTATTGTGATTCTTCCTTTCTGGCATCCATCTCAAGGTTCGAGTATGTGTTTTCCTCGAGGCGGCACTGCACTCGGCCATTCTTTTCGAGATCCAGGATCTGATCCACGATTTCTTTATTGTTCATACTGCGAGAATACGTCGGTATGTAGCTCGAGGCCCTTCAAGTATGTTGATTCTTCTTCCTTTAATTCTCTCGAAGTATTCGAAAGTTTTCTTTTCAACATTACGCATCCTCTCCGGCTCGTATTCCGGAATGATGCGGATGGCGAGGCCTTGTGACATATTGTAGGATATATGGTTCGATCCCCTCACGTTCCCACACATGCCTCGGCTCCTCGGGGATGATGCACGTCGGGACATCCCCGGGGTTGCTCCACGACAAGGTCATGCCTTCTTGGTGGTTTATCGATGGCGTGGTAGCCTTCTTTCTTCGATCTTGCGGGATCTCCACAGTTCTTTACGTGTATTCTAGGAGGTAGCCTCCTTCTTGAGTTCTGGTGAGCCGGTGTCCTTGAAATGTGAGTGCGCGGTATGCAATTGTCTCGTCGCGGCGGTCCGCGGCTAGTTTTGTTAACATTTTACGGATACGGCGATTCTTATTTCTTCGTTGCGTGGGCTGGCGGAGGTAGCTCTCCGAACTTCTTGAATCTACGCGGGCGCGGCGGCGACAAGCTGCCCTCCTGTTGTAGCGGCTACGGACTTCATTTTCTTATCTTCTTCGGTGTTTGCCTTTCTTTTCTTGTTGTTGGATTGGTGGCTTGGGCCACCCGCGCCATCAGCATGCATACGGGCGGTTCTTCTCGGTTAGCCGGCACCAGGTCACTTTCCTCGTCTTGTGAGGCCTCTTTGGTGCGAAATCCGAGTCAATCTCGATTATCGCTCCATCTTTCACCCTCTTTTCATCGAGTGCAAGGCTTACGCCATTCTTAAAGTTCAAGACCAACCGCCCGTTCGACATTTCCTGAAAAGACACGGGAAAAGGATCGGGGGCATCTTAAGAACAAGAACATTAAGAAAATGTTTATTAAAGATACATTTTTATTATTCTTATATTTTGAAATTTAACGAGATGAAGTAGGATAAGATCGAGGAAGAGATTTTGATTTGGAAGAGGAAACGAGGAAAACTTTGTTATTATCATGATTTTTTATTTATTTTAGCACATTTGTTATTTTTGAGTTCGGACTCGATACGCCAAGTAGAGCCACTTCACCGTGTTTCTTAGGGATGAGAGAATTCATTCCTTCGAAACATCGGGTAGCGTAATATTTTTTCGAAGTATCATCCGATTGATCGGAAGCATATGTCGTTCTGCACCGCGATTCACTAGGCTGGTAGGAACCTCCGGGTATCTTTGCTTGACCACGGACGGTCCTTCCCAGTGGGTTCGATTTTCCTCCGCTCTTGCACGGTGTGCGGGAATAGGTCTCTTGAGAACGAGAACTAAAATCACCGACTTTTGAAGGTTCTTGGGCGGACCAGGTTTGTAACTGGGCTTGAACCATTTTAGCTTAGTATAGTTCTGAGTACGTTCTTGTTGCAAGTCTTTTCCCTTCCGAAGCTCTCTGAATTCTTCGGAGTCGTAATTTGGCGAACAACCTCGTCGTGATCTTGTTTGCAGCGCGGTCTACGAGTGAAGGAAGAGTGAGACCTCTAAGGTATGCTCTTGCCTCGGACCCATTACACCGGGCGTAAGGTGTGGCTTGAGTAGGAGTTCGAAGGTTGTCGAGTGAGCCCGCCAGGCTTCTAACGATTTCTCGTGCCAATTTCTCTTGTTAATCGTCCGGTTTCTTTAAGATTTGAACGAGAGTTTTATGTAAAAGCCTCGGCGGGCCGTTTGCTCTTGGGTAGTAAGTGTCGGTATCGTTGGTCGATTCCGTGTCTCTGACAAAATTGTTGGTTGTGTGCTTCGAATGCGACCCATTATACGAGATGATCTGGTGGCACTCGAAAGCAGTTGAACAACTTGGTTCTTGAAAAGCATGTACGTGGTGTGCTTTCACTTCTCTTAGGAGTGGAGCTGCTACGCCAGCATGGAGAAATGTCTGTAGCTCGCAAAGAATGAAGCAATCGTATGTCCCCTCAAGGTAAGATGGTGAACCCATCGGACCCGCCCCAACGAGCCCCCGACATTCGCATGGCCCGGCCCCATGCGGTGTCGCCGGTGTCCCCACCTTTGTACAGAGGCCCGGTGTAAATTCCCTCCGTGCACTTGGCATTGGTGACGGCTGCATGGCGATTTTCATGCGGTCGGTCAATCATCGAGGGCCGTGCCAGGCACGGCCTATGTCTGTAATTTTCATTTCTCCGCATTGGACCCGATGCGTAGAGCGCCACGCAGTCTGACAGGGCACCTCTTCAACATATTCCCGACTACGGCCCGACCGCCAGCGCCTTAGCCACACTTGTGATCGAAAAGACCTTCGCTCTGGTGCGTTGGCCCCCATGAATGCGCAGGAGCAGGGTTCTTTTCTGTGATGCGAGCGGAGCTAGCGACTATGCGTCACAGTAAGCTGGCTGTTTGCGGGTGATGCATTGATGGTACAATGCCGCCCGATCTTCTGCGTCATTCTGTCAGCTGCTACTTCCCCCATTCTTTCCTTTAAACTGATTCTGTCTATCATGTCTATGTCAGTGATAGGACTGACGTCGAGTGAGCCCGACACGTGTCCCGGCGTGCATCTTGCACAACGAGGGCCAATTCTTTCTGGGCAGATCGGGCCCGAACGCCTACTGGCTAAAGCTTATTCTCTCACTACTAGGAGGACCCCGCAGCTCGTTACATGTTCGGCATCGATGTTCATACTTGCATGCGCGTATTCTGGAAGTACTGTGTCGAGTCTTGGCTTCAGGAATACTATGCTTGTCACGTGATCTGTTGAATATGGTCCTAAGCGAATCCCAGTAGATGTTGATGCTCTGTTATCTCCCCATTTGAATGGTTAATTCCAATCCCGTTATGAGGGCTTCGTATTACTGCTTCGTTGTTTGTGCACGGATTCGTCAAGTGGTAGGAGTATCTTAACATCCCCAGCTCACGGTGTTATAAGGTCGGCTTGGGTTCCACCGCCTTGCAAGACATGACCTATGCGATTCTTCGTCTTTGTGTGCTTGAAGATGCTCGTCGAAATATAATTCCAAACGTCGATCATCGGGGTCTTCTGAGGCTCATTGTTTGTTCGTCGCTTGAAGTCATCATTGAGAGGAGGTTCGGCCGGCAAAAGGATGTCTTTGCCGAGTATCTGCTAAGACTTGTCCTTTACGGCAACGCGAGAGGCTGAGACCCATATCGGGTACTTGATAATATCCGTGACCATCGGCCAGTCACACTTGCCGGAAAGTGTTGGACGAGTCATCAAGTATTGCAATGGATTAAGCTTCGAGATCCAGGCCCGTATGAGAAAGCATGTAGTGCACAGGCTTTTGAGCGGCGAGATCGGGGACCGAACAATGCTTCTCGATTGCGGGATACCTTACTTGAAGTCGAAGTATGGCAAGCGGCTTAAGTAGTAAAGAGCATTTCTTTACCCTCATCATTGACTCTGAAATTTAACGAGACTCAGAAATCGTCTAGGCGGCGGTGTAAAGTATCAGCAGTCTACTGAGAGCGGGGCTGCTAAGACGGAGGTGTCGTTAAATATTGTTTAATGTCTTCGAAGGCCTGTCGGCATTTCTCTTCCCAAATAAATTTGGCGTCCTTTTTAACTAGTGCCGAGAAAGGTGACACCTACGGCAGGTTTGAGATAAAGCGTCGAAAGATATGCCAGCTTCCCTTGAAAAGATCGTAGTTGTTTTAAGGTTTTGGGAGCGGCATTTCTAAGATAGCTTTAATCTTCTCCGGGTTGATTTCAATTCCACGATGTCGGACAACGAATCCTAAGAATTTCCCGGAGGTGACGCCGAAGCGCATTTTAAGGGATTCATCTTGGAGTTAAATTGTCTTAATCGTTCGAAAACAATTCTCGAATCATACGGTGGTTTTCCTTTACTTTGCTTTTGATGACGACATCGTCACGTAGCATTCGACTTGATTGTGGATGAGATCATCAAAAATTCTTGTCATTGCTCTTTGGTAAGTTGCTCCTGCGTTCTTTGATCGAATGGCATCCTTTGTGTAGCAAAATACTTCCGATCGGCGTTACGAATGATGTAAGCTTTCCATCTTATGGAGCCATTTTTATCTGGTTTGTATCCTGAAGATCCATCCATGAATGAGAATATTTCATGTGTCGAAGCAATATCGATCATCGGTTCGGAATTGGTAGAGGGAATTCATCTTTTGGACATGCCTTGTTTAAATCTCTAAAGTCACACAAATTCGATCGACCATTCTTCTTTACGGCGGCACCACATTGGCTAGCCGTGTCGGGTATTGTTCTTCACGGACAAATTTAGCGTCTATTAGCTTTTTAACTTCGGCTATGACTTGTTGTTCGATTTCAGGACGCATTCTTACGGGACCTTGTACGGCGGAACGAAGTAGGATCCACTCTAGCTTATGGTGCAACCTGCGGGGCTAATCTGGCATTTCATCGTAGCTCGAGCGCTATGATCTTTAAATTCCATTAATAACTTGATTATTTCTTCGGAGTCTTCTTTATTGAGTAAGGAGCTAACAAAGGTAGGTCCAGGCTCTTCGCTAGTACCAAGTTAACTTCGTTAACTCATCTATTGTGGATTTAATTTCTTCTTCGAATTACAGGTGGAGCGTCTCCGATTTGTAAATCTTCGAGTTCGTACTGTAGTTTCCATGCGGTTTTCATTGGACTTGCGAAGTGACAACCAAGCAAAATTCGATATCGTCGGCTGACCTCTGCGTGCAGAATCAGAGTCCATACTTTGAATTGGGAGGACGGCCGGAGTTATTCCATAACTTTTCAAAATGTTGTGATTGGCCTTTTGTCCATTGTCGAGGTAAGAAACCACGTTGAATTAAATTTTGAACACGGGGAAATTACCGCTCGAAAAGGTAATTCCATTAATTACGATGAAGTGACATCTTCGATATTGTACATTATTTTTCGGTTTTGGAGGAAGAAGCACCACGGTAGAATTTGATCGGCTTTGCACCGTCACTACGTACCTCTTTGACCTCCATACCCTCGATCTTATTAGAATGGATCGGGTTAGGGTCATAGTATGTACGTAGTGGTTAATCCTCTCGTACATTGATTTGTATTCTTCGTTCTTTTCATCTTCGAGGAGATCTTGTATTGCGGCTTCTTTCGACTTATTGTTCTTTGCTTCTTGCTTGATTTCTTTTTCTTCTTCGAAGCTATCATCCCGATCGACATTGATGGCTGGTTTCTTCGTCCCGGTGTCCTAGTGTCTCTACCGCGGCCTCGTCCCCGAAGCCTCGACCTCGGATGCGAGTTGTGGAGAAACCTTCACCATCTCGCGGAAGGGAGTGGTGAGTGAGCTGTGGACTAGAACTTCGGAGTTCTTCGTTGTCTCGAACTTTCTTTGCTTCATTTGTTATGGTATCTCGGAGAAGACTGTTTTCTTTGGCGGTGCATAATAGGCTGCATCTTCATGGACTCCGATCTCATGTACGGAGAGTGGTTGTAAGTCGCCTTTGATGCCTTTGTTCCCCTGCATCGTAGTACTTGATGCAGCGGTGTAGAGATGATGGTACCATCCTGTTTTCATGTATCCATGGTCGGCCGGTAGAGCGTTGAACGACGTTTCGAATCGATTATATAGATTTTGCGGTTGTCTTTGCTAAATCACGGTCTTCGTCGTTAAGCGTTATTGACCCAGGGCTCTTTCTCTTTACCGGTTGAATCCTCTTAATAACATTTTGTCGGCCTCGAGCTCACGAGCATCAATTTCCAGTATCTTTAGTGTTCGAAGACTCATTATATTGATTGATGCTCCTGGATCCACCAAAACTGCGGAGAGCGTAAACTTCCCCGTGCGTAGCTGAAATGTACAACGGTCGGTTGTGATCTGCATCCCCAGTAGTAGGTCATTGTACGCAAGGTAACACCTCGTTGTTCCTTTAACGAGCAAACCTCATCAAGGAATCTCAGGCCATTTAGCTATGCGAATTTCGGATCGAAGTAAGGCCTTGATCGGAGGCTTCTCTATCTCCTTTGATAAGATGAGAGCATCGTAGATGCTCGGCTTGGCGGTAGTTTCTAAGATGGGCTAGCACGTTGTAGTCGCTTTGTTCTCTGCGTCTCGGCTTCTTCTCGAATGGGTATTTCTTCGCTGGGGTTGGTTCTTCTTGGAACGACCACACTGCTCCTTTGTCTTTTGGACCCATTCTCGGAGGTAGAACTTTTCCACTTCTCGAGTTGACTTTGTAATTTCTTACGAATCTAGTGTTGAGTTTCTTGGTGTCTCCTCCCTGAATCGGAATAGCGGGCTCTTCCGGATTATCTTCAAAATCTGAAGGCTCCTAACTCATGTAATGCGCGGAGCTCCTCGAAACTTCACTTGAGATAGATCCGTTGCTTGTTGAACTCTCGTAGCCTCCTTGATGGATGCCTTCTTCGTCATTTTGATCGTCGAGATCTTGTATGATTTGAGAATTGTTGTTGGTATCGAAATCGACGCCCGGATTGTCGCTAGTTACGTAATCGTTAGAAACACGTCAACGCGTAGCCAACGTCATCACCCTTATCATTATATGATCCACCGAAGTGACGGGAATAATCATACAAAATCGGAGGTTCGAGGATTTCTCCCAGAATCGGAAACAGCCCATCCTGGGATAGTAGCCTACAGTACAGCCTTAGGAGTCTCGAGTCCCTCTTCTTCGTCAATTTCTTCTTCTCTTCGATTTTCTCCTGTCGAGGTGGTTCTTCTATCGCAAGTGATAGTACGGAAGCACGGTCTCGAACTACGGAGTGAAGCTCGCAGAAGCGGTTCGAATGTTGTCTAAAATCTTCTTCGAAGATCTCGTCAGAGACGGTAGTCCATCCATCGTTGGTTTGCATGGGATCTATCGGAATGACGGGATGCAGTTGAGATAACATTGACGGAACCTCCTTTGCGGGGTTCCTTCGTAGCACTCCTTCGGGATTGTTATATTTCCTTTCCAGAAGGTTGTCGTTGAGACCGACTTTTGAAGGTAATGCGGTCTTCATCTTGTGCCCGAAGCATCGATGGTAGGGGCAAAAGTTGGGATCACCTTTCTTGTTGACTTCCTCTGCGGTCTTTTAGGCTCACAGCGGTGGAAATCTGGAGTTTTCATTAGAAGCTACGGAACATCTTCGATGCTTGCTTCATTTTTGAACGGATATTCTCTGCTCATAAGCTCCCTCGGTGTGCGTTGCGGGGACGAGACGGTTGTTCATGCTTTGCGGAGACGACTGATGGCATTGGACCGAGGTTCTTTGGTAATTTTGTTGTGGTTCTCATGGCCGTTACGGTGGTATTTGCATCGGTTGTTTGCCTTTGTCAGTTACTTACGCAACGACCCGAATTTCTTTCGAAAGTCTTCACCGGCTTCTGCTTGTCGAGTCTTGTCGGCAGAAACTTAATTGCTTCGCCTCTTCTTGCAAGCTTCCGGGCCTGCTGTAACAGCTATCTCAAAAGTCTTAATAGTGAATCCCTTGAGGGAGAGTGCTATCGGGCAGCGGATGCTTTTAAGCAAGATCGCAGAGCGCATGTTGTTCTTGCGGCTTGTGGTTCACATGCGTGTTCAAGTTCTCCAGTAGAAGTACGCATATCCACTAGAGTTTCATTGGCTTTGTTGCTCTGCCACAAATGCGCAGGATGTGGTGCTGAAGCTCAGCCGTCAGATCGGCGATGAAGAGGCTCTCTAACTCGAGAATGTCTTCAGCTGAACCGTTGGAATGATGCATACCGGTCGAGGCGATTCTGACAAGGGGCTAGCTAACGAGCCGTCGGAAGAGTAACGCATCGCTCCGGCCGAGCATTGCAACAGGCGGCACGAAAGTGTGCAGACATCTTGTCGAGGGTTCCCGGTTCCGTCGAAGGTCTTAAACGGAGGTGGTACGAAGCCTTTCGGGTGCGGCAGCGTCGAATTCTTGCAGGTAAGATGCCGTCGAGATGGATGTCCCGTTCTTCGATTGTGCTGAGGGCTTCTGCTTTTCTTTGCTCACCAAGTTCTTGATATCCTTTTCGGGGATCATACTTTGTGTTGTATCCTTTTGTTGAGTCATCCCGATTGATGGATGTAATCT
The DNA here is from genome assembly GCA_022702705.1 of Papilionanthe hookeriana x Papilionanthe teres. NCBI lineage: Eukaryota > Viridiplantae > Streptophyta > Magnoliopsida > Asparagales > Orchidaceae > Papilionanthe > Papilionanthe hookeriana x Papilionanthe teres. The sequence goes on along the minus strand of JAKZJZ010001044.1, from coordinate 8,190 downwards.
CCTTTCCTCGAGTCTACGATGTGAATGACTGCGGGGGTGTCTCTACATGTGGTTGTACCTGACTGCGGAAGTGGCCGGGCCCCATGTCGCATCTCTTCCATCCTCTTCGCCATTTGAGCGATCGTGTCGTCCTTTTCTCGAAGGCTGTCTCTTCATCGAGTTCGGCTCCTCTCTTCTGCGTGTTGCGGGAGCACCTTGAGAAGTCGATAGGCTCGTGTCTCGAACCATGTTGATTTGCATATTCATTGTCCATGAATTCCGATGGGTCGATCTCATCTCCGAACTTTTCTTCTCTTTCTTTTGCCGACCGTCGGATGTCGGTTCTCGGCTTTTCCATGGCATCTTCTAGCGGAGCTTTCGGTAATATCTTTGTGGTTGTCGTACGATGGTTGCCAGGGTCCTGTTCACGGAGTCGCCCTTCATCGCGGTAGCACTTTCTTGATTCCAGCCTCTGGCGAGACTTTCTCTCTCGGGCGGTCTTGTTTCGATCTCGGCTTTGCCCCGTAGTGGGACGCCGCACCATCCTTCAGCGACGGAAGGTCTAGGACCGGATGATTACATCGGCCCGAATCTTTGGAAGGTGGTATCCTCCCTGTCTGCAACCACAGATACTACGACGGGCGGGCTAGCCTTCATTCTCTTGCTTGGCTTTTCTATCATGACGGCGGGTTACACTGCGGGCCCCAAACGGGATTTGGTAGCACCCGTCCATCCTTCGTAGAATTTCCGACACGGGGCGAGTTTTCCTTCCTTGCTAGCTTTTACGCAAAGTTTGCGGTCGAGTAAACGACGTAGTTCGATTCTTTTCTTGCGAGTTTATCGTTGTAGTATGCGGGGTGCTGGTAATGTGGCAGCAATCTTTCGAACATTCTCCTCATCCTGCAGGCGGAGAGGGGATGGAACACTGCTTCCTCCCGAAAGTTGTATGTAGTCGAGCGGTGGTGTATATTGCGGCGCAACGGTGTATATTCGGCAGCTGCGGGATTTCCTCCCGGAAGGCAATTTAGCGAGTTTTGGCTTCTGGCGATCCTTCATTTCTATTTCTTCTTTGGGTCCTTGTCGGCGACGGAATCTTCGAAGCTGGACCGATTTCGAAGACGAAGGTCTTACGGGAAGATCGTACCCTCCACGGTAACGGGGTTTACCATAGTTACGGATTTCTTTCCCCTTTGATTTGGCGAAGTCGGGGTAGGTGCGGAAACGACTAGACCGAGTGGGGGTAGAAGACCGATCCTCCACGGACGGCGGTACTCTACGAGTCGGGACCCTTTGCGGGAGGAAACTCTTGGGCCGACCTAAGGTTGAACTCGAGCGGTGGCTCCTCGGCCGGATACCTTGTTTGTCGGTGCGAAAGAGGAGACGTCGGTGACCTTGACGTTCATGTTTTCAAATCCTCTGTCCAAATCGGATGACCCCATTGTCGGGCGGCTCATCCTTATAGACGGCGAAGTCCGGTCCGTTGGTGAAGGAGAAAATCGAGTTTCGGGGCTTCCATTTACGCGGGTAGATTCGGTTGTCGGTCCGAGTTATGCTTCTTTTCTTCGGGACGAAAAGAAAGGAATTGAAAAGTCAGAACTCATTCTTTGTTCATGTATTTATAAAAAAAGAATCATTTGTTAAAAGGATCACTTATTAGAGGTTTGCTTATTTAGAACGGAATGTTGAAAGTGTAGAGAAGGTAAGGAATCCGATTCGAGTTGGAAAGGGAAGGAAAGTCTTAAGCAAGACTTCTCGACTCGAAGGATCATTCCTAAACTAACACTGATTAGAGGGGTCCGCCCCACCTCGGAAATGAGGTAAAGGATCTCGGAACCTCTCGGTTTAGGGGTGTCTAAACGGTGGCTCGTCAGAGAGAACGTTGGCTATACTTGTTCGAAGATAGAAATGAACATAGTATTCCAACGGAAAGAAGGGTAGTTTGATCCATTAGGGACATGGATACACTACGGAATTTTTTGAAAACAGATTATTTGATTATAATGGAGAGAGGAATTGTCCCAGTAGGTGCTTGAGAAGTTGTCGGCACTATTTTTAGGTTGTGTGATATTTTTTTAAAAGGGGTCGCTAATAGAAGTTGTCGGCGAATTTAAATTTTAATTTGATTTAATATATATATAATTTAGAAAAGTAGTATTTGGCTTTGAAGATAATTTTTAAATTTGAAAGGTTTAAGATATGAGATTAAGCCGATCTCACATCCCGGAAATAGTTTATATATAACGAGCACCGCACCGTAGCCGGTGTATACATCCACTAAGGATAGACACAACGCCTTGATGGTGGGGCTCGATCGAATAAACTAGAAGTTTTGTGACATCCGTTTGGTCTGCGAGACCAATTTTATAAACTGAAATAATTCACAGCAATATGAAAGTATTAAACGGGGTTTATATTACACGGGTTCTTTAAAATTCCTTATAAGGGCGAGATTTTATAGTTAATTACATCTTAAGTGACGGGAATCACCTGAAAACTCTCGATAATAATCGATAATTCACTCTCAAAGATTTGAAGTTTAAGTTTTCGAGGAATTGAATTTTGGAATTTCGATAGGGAATGGATCAAGTTTGGAACATTTTATTTTGTGAATCGAAGGAAGAAAGGTAGGAGAAATCATCGATTCGAAGTGAACTTCGGTAATTTCAGACTATCCATTGTTTGGTTTGAATTTAGGAAAGTCCTAATGTTTATTTAGTATTTCAATCTGCCGATTTTAATTAATTAGGGCTTATATTTGTATGATAGAATCGAACGAAATAGCACAGAAGATATGAGGGTTTATTGTCGTATCGGACGACTTACCTCGGAATCTAAGGCAGGTTGGGGCTTGATTTGCGATGCAGAATACTAACGAAAAGGTTGAGGATTTATGTTGCACTAGGCAAACTACCTCGAAGTCACTATGGTTTGGTTATTTAATTCTAAGAAGGTTTCTGTGAAGTAGGTTCGAAGTTTCTTGTGACGAGTGGCCGTCTTTGCCAGCATGCTCAGGCTCCTTGTTGTTGCGAGAGGTTTAGTTTTAGAAATCATAAATCGAGGGATGAGAAAAGTGTTTTGGTTTAGAGGAGTCTTAATTTTCAAAAGTGTTCTTGTATTTTGATTAAAACAAATCTTAAAGTTGATTATAACGACACGGTTAAGATCACGCGGTTCCATCCTTAGGCATCATTATTTTTATCGGATTCACTTAGTCCAGATGAATTTGCTAAACTTCAACTGAATGAGTTCCACACTTTCATTTAGACTAGTGGGAAATCCCGTTGTAACCACACGTAGGTTACATCATCAGAGGTATTCACGATCATCCAACGAGGACGTTTAATTTAGTTGCAATTGTAGTTTTGTGTTACTGTTGTGTGATTAAATTTTGAGTTGTTTCATATTTTGAAATGTTGTAGCGGTGAATTTTATCTTGCGATGACTTTTAACTTAGTTTTGGTTTCGGTTTTAGGGACTATCCTAAAGGTGTGGGTTTTCATGCAACGGTTGTTTTATCATGCAAGAAAAGTAAAATGCATTTACGATAAAGTAAATTGCGAGGAAGTAAATTGCAAGAAAGTAAATTGCAATAAAATAAAAGCGTACCTGGAGGGTCTTCCCGTCATCCGAGCTGCCTTAAAACACTGATTAGAATATTTAAAGCGAGTTCCTAGGTAAAGGCTAAGGGAAAGGTTATGGTTTTACCAAATTCCACAATCCTATGTTTGATCGTCTCTATGACGTCTAGGTTCTTTGTGTTTTTGTTTGTTTGAGGACGATTTTCTTCATCGAAGGACAATTAAGTCCGATTGTTCTTATAAATATCCTATCATATTGAGGAAGTGCTTAAGAAGAATCTTAAACATCTTTTCAATATTTACAGGATTGTTTTAAAGTCAAATGAATTTAATTATATAAATGAATCGATCGTCGAGGTTTTCGAAGTCTTGTTAACTTGCTGGAGTGAACTAGGACATTTGAATATCCTATGAGTGAGGTAACACTTCATTTGATGTTCTATTTAGGAGTTATAATAGCTCAAGCTTTCAAGGGTAAATTAGTATTGAATGATTTGATTTAAGTTAAAGGGTTTAAATTTGGAATAGTGTTCAAGTTGCTTTATATTTATTTTGAATTCTTTATGTCTTAGGTGATGTTATATTTAATTCAATTTAATTTAATTGAGTTTTAATTTAATTTAATTTAATTTAATTTGATTTGATGTTTAATTAATTTGATTTGATTTAATTTAATTTAATTTAATTGTTTAATTTAATTTAATTGTTTAATTTAATTTAATTTAATTTAATTTAATTATTTAATTTAATTTAATTTAATTTAATTTAATTTAATTTAATTTTAATTTAGTTTAATTTAATTTAATTTGTTTTAATTTAATTTAATTCAATTATTAAATTTAATTTAATTTTAATTTAATTTATCTTTAATTTACTTTATTTTTAATTTTAATTGAAATTTGAAAAGAGTTTAATAATTTAATTAAGTTTTTTAATATTTTAAATTTGAGTTATCATTTTAATTAAGAGTTGAAGTATTAATGAGATAATTAGTTTAGGGATTTTTAAATTAAAGAATAAATCTCTTCCTAATAAATATCCCTTATTTTAATAATTCGATTTTATTATTCTTCAAATTTAATCTATTATTTAATTAAAGTTTAATCATTTTAAAAATTGTTTAATGGGTTTCTACCCTTTAATTATTTAAATTTCAATCATCCAAATCAGATTAAGATCAAATATTTTACTTGTTGATTTTTATTAAACCTAAAGTTTTAATTAAGGGTTAAAGTTTAATTACCATTTTACCCCTTAAGCTTAATAATTTCATAACTCACTAAATTGAACTCAAATGAACTTGAAATTTTTATGTGACTTCACTCACATGTCAATAAAGACATGAGAGGAGAAAATGTGATTTTTCTGTATTTAATTTATTTATATAATTATTTTTGGTGGAAAATAGAGATTTTTCGAGGAAAATTTGATAACATGACCAAAGGAAAGTTTCTGTCCTTAAGAAAATTAGGGGACATTCCTAATGACCAAGAGAAGCACTTGGACCAATTTTGGTGATTTTTTGAATTATATTATTTTTATTATAATTATTTTAAGTTTTGGAGTGTTAAATAATTTAAAAATAAAATAAATGTTGAAAAATGGATTTTATATTTTTCAAAAAATCTCTCTGATATCAAGGAAACCAGAGAAACAAATTTTGCAATTTTCTGATTTTTCTATGATTTATTATAATTATTTTAGTGAAAATGCTAGAAAATACATTTTTTAATTTTTAAAATTACCTTAGGGCTTTAAAATTCAATATCTCACTAAATAGACCTAGGAAAAATGTGGGATTTGCTCCTAAGTGATTAAAATTCAAAATGTGACATTTTGGGTGAATTTTATTATTTTTGTGATTTTTATTATTTTTTAATTGTTAAAAATATTAAAATATTATTAAAAATCGACTTTTTTAGAAAATTGAAATTTTAATTTTCTTAGATTCCCACGATATCGAGAGGCTCAAAACCAATTTGGTGAATTTTTGAAAAGTATTTTAAAAGTTATGAATTTTTAAAGTTTAAAATGGCTAAGTGACTTAATCGACCCAATTAGTGGGGCTAACCAAGTCAATTGACCTCGAAATTTTATGGTGGATTCCTCGATCCTAAAGGTCAGTGGAGAATTGATTTCAAGTCAATTTGATACGCAGGTTAACTCTAATTAATTAAAGGCCTATTTTGGGTGTTTAAGCCGGTGGGGGCATTTTAAATGAACTAAGTCAAAACCTATTTTCCTAGAGGTTCTCTGGTCATAAGGAACATCACCAAATTTTCACTAGAATTTATTTCACAACATGCTATATTACTGGAATTAAAATACTCGAATGCATGACACGAACTTGAAAAATCAAGAACTCTTCATAGCGATGGCCTGCGACTTTGGAAAATTCGAGGGAATGTTCCCAAATTCGGAAGGCTTCAAAAGCCACAACATGGTCTCATGCCATGAGTGAATTGTATGCATGCATGGAGAATTAAAACAATGCGAGAGTAAATAAATTATAAAAACTAAAATACTTGATGAAATTAAGTGATTTCTTTTCCACATTATTCTCCTCTCGTTCACTGACGAAGGGTATTTTTATTTTATTTTTATGATTTTTCTAACGAGAGATATGAATTTTTGAAGTTTCGATATTTAATAAATACATTAAATACCCTATTTATTTACTTATCCACGCGGCGCAGTGGCGCAGCACCGGCGACTCCGGGGGGTACGTGTCGCGGCGCGGTTGGGGGCCGCCATCGAGTCGGCGAGCCGGGCCGCCGGTTCTCGCCGCGTTTCGCGGTCCGACGCCATACGGCGGGTCGTCCGCGCGTGTATTGAATGGACGGCATCCGTTCATCGTCCCCAAGTGTTCTCGCCGAGAGCGCGTCCACACTAAATCCACAGATCTCGCTCGATTCTCGATGGATTTTTACGTTCTTATACTCATGGATTCGTCTTGAAGAGACGGGTACACATCTATACGGCTAACATGCATTGAAACTAAGGCATTTGAAATAGAGAATCTTCGAAGCTCGGGATGAAGGGTTAGCTCATACCTTGGCTCGGAAGAGTGTGGCTTCAATCGAGAGTTGTTGCACCTTCGATTGGGTCCTAGCAAGCTCCGGATGGAAGTCTCCTGGCTCAGTGGATTGTACGGATATGATTTCGGCAAGCCGATCACAAAGCTTGGAGGGCCCGGAGCAAGCTGGGTGGTGGAGATGGGGCTTTTGCTGGTGGACACCTTCCCTTGGTGCGGTGAAGGTGTAGAGCCAATCAGATTTGGGAATTGGCTCAGCGTGGAGAAGTGTCTGGTTTTGGGTGGAATTTATCTCGAAGTTGAGCTTACGGAGGAGAAATGGCGGGGGATTTCATTGGGGATCGAGTGCTCTAAGGATGGAGAAGGGTGCGGAACAATTTTGGCGAGTTTGTGAGGGTTGTGCTTCTCTCCTCTCATGGCCGAGAGGGTGGAGTTTAAATAGAGGTTGGTGGGGAGGCCTCCGGGGGAGTTAGGGCTTGGGATCGAGCTGCTCTGGTGAGGGAGAACAGCCGTGGTGACCACTAGAGCGGGCGGCTCGGCTAGTGAGAATTTTAATGTTGGCTCACATGTGAGCTCTCGGCCATGGTGTTTTCCGGCGGCACAGTGGGCGGCAGGCCGAGGTCGAGTCACCCTCGAAGCTCGGGTGGGTCGGGGGCTGGAGGCTTGTGCAATCCGATTGGCAATTGCCATGTGTAAAGGAGTTGGATTGAAATGGAATGGGGGATGAGCACTATTTTGGGTCCAAATGGGTCAGCTCACCTTTTGGGCTTGAGTTCACCTCCCCATGGCCCGATTTTGGGGCTGAGAGGATCGGTTGGGTCGGCCAGAGAGAGTGGTGTGGTCTCTATCCATGATGAGGTGGCTAAACATGGTTTAGTGTGTGACATGCTTAAGGTAAAAAGGCTTAATGAAAGATTAGGAAAGGAGCCCCTCCTTTTACCATTAATGGCATGGTCGCATGTCGAGCCTCCCATGGCTTCATGTGGCTTATCGTGGCTTGCATGGCTTGTCTTTGGCTTGGAGAAAGTTGAGTCAATTTCATAAAAATGGGTTTTAAGAAATTTTTGGTAATTTGATGGGAATTTGGATGAAGCTTCATTTGGAATAATTCGATGATGATTTTAGGACTTAGGTAATGGATTTAATTAAATGGATGACAAATGGAGATGTCATGTGGGCTTTAGGGTAGATTTGGGCTTTTGAATTTTGAAGGAAATGGGCTTTTAGAAGGGTTTAAGGGAAGTGGGCTTTTAAGTTTATGAATGTGTTCATGGATGAGAAATTTTGTAAAAGTTTGGGCCAAATAATTGTTGGGTTTAGCTCATGGATGTGTCATGAGTAACTTGCAGACCAATTTGAGGTAGTTTGGGCTTGAATTGGGTTGGATTTGGATTCTTTTGGTGAATGGGCCGATATAGGTCAAGTGGGCCAAGTTAGGCGAATGTTGGGCTAGGGTTGAAATTGATGTAGAATTATTGTTGAGAAGTGTTTATGGGAGTGTTTCAAAGAGGTTTTGACTTTGGTTGGGCTTTGATTTTTGGGGTTTGGGTTCATTTGGGTTAGGTTTGGGCTTAGGTCGAAAAATGGGCCTTAAGGTCG
>JAKZJZ010001043.1:0-32634 GCA_022702705.1 Papilionanthe hookeriana x Papilionanthe teres | reverse complement strand
AAATTTTAAAGCACTAGGGTAATTTTAAAATTAAAAAAAAAGTATTTTCTAGCATTTTCACTAAAATAATTATAATAAATCATAGAAAAATCAAAAAATTACAAAAATTGATTCTATGATTTCTTTGATATCAGAGAGATTTTTGAAAAATATAAAATTCATTTTTCAACATTTATTTTATTTTTAAATTAATTAACACTCCAAAACTTAAAATAATTATAATAAAAATAATATAATTCAAAAAATCACAAAAATTGGTCCAAGTGGTCCTCTAGTCATTAGGAATGTCCCCTAATTTTCTTAAGGACAAAAACTTTTCCTTGGTCATGTTATTAAATTTTCCTTGGAAATCTCTATTTTCTACCAAAAATAATTATATAAATAAATTAAATACAGAAAAATCACATTTTCTCCTCTCATGTCTTTATTGACATATGAGTGAAGTCACATAAAAATTTCAAGTTCATTTGAGTTCAATTTAGTGAGTTATGAAATTATTAAGCTTAAAGGGTAAAGTGGTAATTAAAATTTTTAATCCTTAATTAAAACTTTAGGTTAAAAAAAAATTAACAAGTAAAATATTTGATCCTAATCTGATTTGGATGATTGAAATTTAAATAATTAAAGGGCAGAAACCCATTAAACAATTTTAAAATAATTAAACCTCAATTAAATAATTGATTAAATTTGGAAGAATAATAAAATTGGAATTATTAAAATAGGGATAATATTAGGAAGAGATTTATTCTTTAATTTAAAAATCCCTAAATAAATTATCTCATTAATATTCAATTCTTAATTAAAATGATAACTCAAAATTCAAAATATTAAAAGACTTAATCATTAAACTAAAATTAAATTATTAAACTCTTTAAAAAATTTCAATTAAAATTAAAAATAAAATTAAATTAAAAATTAAATTAAATTAAGTAAATTAAATTGGATTAAATTAAATTAAAATTAAAATTTGAATTAAATTAAATTAAATTAAATTAAATAAAAAAATTAAATTAAATTAAATGAATTAAATTAAATTAAATTAAATAAATAAAACCAAATTAAATTAAGTTAAACCAAATTAAAAATTAAATTAAATGAATTAAAATTAAATTAAATTAAATTAAATTAAATTAAATTAAATTAAATTAAAATTAAATCAAATCAAATTAATTTAATGTAACATCAAATCAAACTAAATTGAATTAAATTGAATTAAATTAAATTAAAACTCAATTAAATTAAATTAAATTAAATTAAGTTGAATTAAATATAACATCACCAAAGACATAAAGAATTCAAAATAAATCTAAAATAACTTGAACACTATTCCAAATTTAAACCCATTAATGGAAATTAAGCTAAATCATAAACCATTTGAACACCAATTTACCCTCAAAAGCTTTAGTTATCATAACTCCTAAACAGAATATTAAATGAAATGTTACTTCACCTATAGGATATTCAAATGTCCTAGTTCATTGAGCAAGATAACAAAACTTGAGATTCTTGGACGATTAATTCATTTGTGTAATTGAATCTATTTGGACTTAAAACAATTCTAGCAATATTGAAAAGATGTTTAAGATTCCTCTTAAACACTTTCTCAATATGATAGGATGTTTATAAGAACAATTGAATTTAATTGTTCTTTGATGAAGAAAATTGTCTTCAAACCAAAACACAAGGAACCTAGACGTCATAGGAAATGACTAGTTATAGGATTAGGAACTTGGTAGAAAACCATAACCCTTCCCTTAGCTTTACCTAGGAACTTGCTTAAATATTCTAATTGTGTTTTAAGTGCAGCTTGGAATGACGGGAAGACCCTCCAGGTACGCTTTTATTTTATTGCAATTTACTTTCTTGCAATTTACATTATTGCAATTTATTTAACCGCATTGCACTTACTTTTCTTGCATGATAAACAATTGTTGCATGAAAACCCACACCTTTAGGATAGTCCCTGAAAGCCGAAACCAAAACTAAGTTAAAAGTCATTGCAAGATAAAATTCATCGCCACAACATTTCAAAATATAAAACAACTCAAAATTTAATCACAAACAGAACACAAAACTACAATTACAATTAAATTAAAACGTCCTGTTGGATGATCGGGAATACCTCAGATGATGTAACCTACGTGTTGCTAACGAGATTTCCTACGGTCTAAATGAAAGTGTGGAACTCATTCAGTTGAGTTTAGCAAATTCATTTGGACTAAGTGAATCCGATAAAAATAATGATGCCGGAAGGATGGAACCGTGGGATCTTAACCGGTGTCGTTATAATCAACTTTAAGATTTGTTTTAATTAAAACGTAAAAAACACTTGGAAATTAAGATTTTCTCTAAACCAAAACACTTTTCTCATCCCCTGATTTATGACTTCTAAAACTAAACCTCTGCAACAACAAGGAGCTCGGAGCATGGTGGGCAGCACGGCCATCGTCATCACGCAAAACCCGAATCTACTTCAGCAGAAACTTTCCTAGAATTGAATAACAAAGCCATAGGACTTCGAGGTAGTTTGCTCTAGTGCAACATAAATCCTCAACTCTTCGTTAGGCATTTACCTTGTAAATTAAGCCCTAACCGGTCTTAGGATTCCGAGGTAGTCGTCCGATACGACATAAACCCTCACATCTTCGAGGCTATTTGTATGATTCTGTCATATAAATATAAGCCCTAATTAATTAAAAATGGCAAGATTGAAATACTAAATAAACATTAGGACTTTCCTAAATCCAAGCCAAACAATAGGATAATCGGGAAATTACCGAAGTTCACTTCGAATCTGTGATTTCTCCTACCTTTTGTCCTTTGAATTCTCAAAACAAAATGTTCTAAACTTGATCCATTCCCTATTGAAATTCCAAAATTCAATCCTTTGAAAACTTAAACTTTGAAATTCTTGAGAGCGAGAATTATTGATTATTATCGAGAGTTTTCTTAGGTGATTCCCGTCACTTAAGATGTAATTAACTATAGGGGCTTGCCCTTATAGGGAATTTTAAAAGAACCTGAGTAATATAAACCACGTTTAATGCTTTCATATTAAGCAGGGGAATTTGTCGGCTTATAAAATTGGTTCGCAGACCAAACGGGTGTCACAAATCTTATAGTTTACTTAATCGAGCCCCACCATCAAGCAGTGTGTCTATCCTTAGGGATAGATACACGGTTCGTGGTGCGGTGCTCGTTTATATAAACTATTTGGGATGTGAGATCGGTTTAATCTTATATCTTAAAACCTTCAAATTTAAAATTATTTTCAAAATCAAATACTACTTTTCAAAATTATTTATTTAAATTAAATTAAAAAATTCGCCGCACAATTTCTGTAGGCGACCCCCTTTTCAAAATAAATACAACACAACCTAAAAATATGCCGACAACTTCTGGCGACTCCGCTGGGGACAATTCCTCTCTCCATTATAATCAGATAATTCTGCTTTCAAAAATCGGTAGTGTATCCATGTCCTTAATGGGTCAAACTACCCTTCTTTCCGTTGGAATACTATGTTCATTTCTACCTTGGACAAGTATAGCCAACATTCTCTCGGATTTAGGAGCCACTGTTTAGACACCCCTGCGCGAGAGGTTCCGAGATCCTTTTACCTCATTTCCGAGGTGGGGTGGACCCCGATAGGTGTTAGTTTAGGAGTGATCCTTCGAGTCGAGAAGTCTTGCATAAGACCTTCTTTTCCTTTCCAACTCCGAATCGGATTCCTTACCTTCTCTACACCTTTGAACATTCCGTTCTAAATAAACAAACCCTTTTATAAATGATTCTTTTAACAAATGATTCCTTCTTATAAATACATGAACAAGAATGTGTTCGGACTCTTTTCAATTCCTTTCTTTTCGTCCTAAAGAAAAGAAGCATAACTTGGGACTGACGATCAGGATCTACCCTGCAGAAATGGAGGCCCCAAAGCTGATTTTCTCCTTCACCAACGGACTGGACTTCGCTGTCTATAAGGATGAGCTGCCCGACAATGGGATCATCCGATTTGGACAATGATTTAAAAACACGAATGTCAAGATCATCGACGTTTCCCTTTTCGCACTGACGAACAAAGTATCTGAAACTGAGAAGCCGTTGCTCGAGTTTAACCTTTGGTCGACTTAAGAGTTTCCTCCCCTGCAAAGGATCCCGACTGAGAGGAGTACTACTGTCCGCAGGAGGACTGTCCTTACTACCCCCACTGGTCTAGTTGTTTCTGCACCTACCCCGACTTCTGCCCAATTAAAGGGGAAAGAAATCCAGAATTATGGTAAACCTGTTACCGTGGAGGGAACAGATCTTCCTGCAAGACCTTCTGTTTTCGAAATTGGGTCCAGTTCAAAGATTCCATCACTGACAAGGACCCAAAGAAGAAACAGAAGTAGAAGGATAGCTAGAGAAGCCAGAGCTGCTGAAATTGCTTTCCTGGAGGAAATCCCGAAGCTGCTCGAATATACACCATCGCCGAATATACACCGCTGCTCGAATACATACCACTTTTGGGAGGAAGCAGGTTCCATCCCCTCTCGCCGCGGAGGACGAGAAAAATGTTCGCAAGATTCGTTGCCGCATTACCTCGACCCCACAAATTACAACGATAGCCGCAAGAAAAGGACTAGAACTACGCCGTTTGCTCGACTGCAAACTTTGGTAGAAAAGCTAGCAAAGAAGGAAAAGTGCCCCGTATCGGAGATTCTACGAAGGATAGGGCGGGTGCCAGTCAAATCCCGTCTTGGGCCTCGAGTAGAACCCGCCGTCATGACAGAAAAGCCAAGTAAAAGAATGAAGGCTAGTCCGCCTGTCGTCGTCTCAGGATTACAGATTAGGGAGGATACCACCTTCCAGCATTTGGCCTACAGACCATCTGGTCCTAGACCTTCTGTTGCTAGAAGGATGGTATGGCGTCCCACTACCGGACGAGTTGAGATTGAAACAACGACCAAGAAAGAAAGTCTCGCCGGGAGACTTGAATGCGAAGAAAGTGCTACTTGCGATAAAGGGGACTCGTGAAAAGGGGACCCGGCGGCTATCGCATGACAACCGCGAGGACACACGGAAAGCCCCGCTAGAAGATGCCATGGAAAAGTTGAGAACCGATATCCGACGATTAGCAAAAGAAAGAGAAGAAAAGTTCGGAGACGAGATTGATTCATCGGCATTCATGGACGACGAATATGCGAGAAATCAACATGGTCGAAACACGAGCTTCATCGGCTTCGCAAGGTGCTCCTGCGGCCGCAGAAGAGAGGAGCCGGAGCGATGAGAAGGCGGTCGTCGGCATATTTTTAGGTCGTGTTTTATTTTGAAGAGGGGTCGCCTAACGTAAATCGTCGGCGAATTTTTAATTTAATTAAAATAAATAATTTGAAAAGTAGTATTTGATTTTGAAAATAATTTTAAATTTGAAGGTTTTAAGATATGAGATTAAGCCGACCTCACATCCCAAATAGTTTATATAAACGAGCATCGCACCACAAACCGTGTATCTATCCCTAAGGATAGACACACCGCTTGATGGTGGGGCTTGATTAAATAAACTAGAAGATTAGTGACATCCGTTTGGTCCGCGAACCAATTTTATAAGCCGACAAGTTTCCCTACTTAATATGAAAACATTAAACGGGGTTTATATTACACAGGTTCTTTAAAATTCCCTATAAGGGCAAGCCCCTATAGTTAATTACATCTTAAGTGACGGGAATCACCTAAGAAAACTCTCGATAATAACCAATAATTCTGCTCTCGAGAATTTCAAAGTTTAAGGTTTTCAAAGATTGAATTTTGGAATTTCAATAGGGAATGGATCAAATTTTGGAATATTTTGTTTTGTGAATCCAAAGGAAGAGAGGTAGGAGAAATCAACGATTCGAAGTGAACTTCGATAATTTCCCGACTATCCTATTGTTTGGCTTGAATTTAGGAAAGTCCTAATGTTTATTTGATATTTCGATCTTGCCGATTTTAATTAATTAGGGCTTATATTTGTATGATAAAATCAAACAAATAGCTTAGAAGATGTGAGGGTTTATTGTCGTATCGGACGACTACCTCGGAATCCTAAGACCGGTTAGGGCTTAATTTGCAATGCAAATGCCTAACGAAGAGTTGAGGATTTATGTTGCACTAGGCAAGCTACCTCGAAGTCCTATGGCTTGGTTGTTTAATTCTAGAAAAGTTTTGCTGAAGTAGGTTCAAGTTTTGCTGACGACGATGGCCGTCTTGCCCACCATGCTCCAAACTCCTGGTTGTTGCGGAGGTTTAGTTTTAGAAATCATAAATCGGGAGTTGAGAAAAGTGTTTTGGTTTAGAGAAAATCTTAATTTCCGGGTGTTTTTTATGTTTTATTTAAAACAAATCTTAAAGTTGATTATAACGACACCGGTTAAGATCCCAAGGTTCCATCCTTCCGGCATCATTATTTTTATCGGATTCACTTAGTCCGGATGAATTTGCTAAACTCAATCGAATGAGTTCCACACTTTCATTTAGACCGTGGGAAATCCCGTTAGCAACACGTAGGTTACATCATCCGAGGTATTCCCGATCATCCAACGGGACGTTTTAATTTAGTTGTAATTGTAGTTTTGTGTTATGTTTGTGATTAAATTTTGAGTTGTTTTATATTTTGGAATGTTGTGGCGGTGAATTTTATCTTGCAATGACTTTTAACTTAATTTTGGTTTCAGTTTTAGGGGCTATCCTAAAGGTGTGGGTTTTCATGCAACGATTGTTTTATCATGCAAGAAAAATAAACGCAGATTGCAATAAAGTAAATTGCAATAATGTAAATTGCTCTGGAAAATAAATTGCAGGAAAGTAAATTGCAATAATACAAATGCGTACCTGGAGGGTCTTCCCATCATCCCAAACTGCACTTAAAACACAATTAGCATATTTAAGCAAGTTCCTAGGTAAAGCTAAGGGAAAGGTTATGGTTTTCTACCAAATTCCTAATCCTATAGCTAGTCATTTCCTATGACGTCTAGGTTCTTTGTGTTTTGGTTTAAGGACGATTTTCTTCATCAAAGAATAATCAAATTCAATTGTTCTTATAAATGTCCTATCATATTGAGAAAGTGCTTAAGAAGGATCTTAAACATCTTTTCAATATTTCTAGGATTGTTTTAAGTCCAAATGAATTTAATTATACAAATGAATTAATCGTCCAAGAATTTCAAGTTTTGTTAACTTGCTCGGTGAACTAGGACATTTGAATATCCTATGAGTGAAGTGACACTTCATTTAATGTTTTATTTAGGAGTTATAATAACTAAAGCTTTCAAGGGTAAGTTAGTATTCAAATGATTTGATTTAAGTTAAAGAGTTTAAATTTGGAATAGTGTTCAAGTTGTTTTTAAATTTATTTTCTTTCTGTTTTAGGTGATGTTATATTTAATTCAATTTAATTTAATTTTAATTGAGTTTTAATTTAATTTAATTTAATTTAATTTAATTTAATTTGATTTGATGTTTAATCAATTTGATTTGATTTAACTTTAATTTGATTTGATTTAATTTAATTTAATTTGATTTAATTTAATTTAGTTATTCAATTTAATTTAATTTATTTAATTTAATTTAATTTAATTTGATTGTTTAATTTAATTTAATTTGATTTAATTTAATTTTATTTAATTAATTTAATTTATTTAATTTAATTTAATTTAATTCAATTTAATTTAATTGTTTAATTTGATTTAATTTAATTTTATTTAATTTAATTTAATTATTAAATTTAATTTAATTTAATTTAATTTATCTTTAATTTGCTTTATTTTTAATTTTAATTAAAATTTTAAAAGAGTTTAATAATTTAATTAAGTCTTTTAATATTTTAAATTTGAGTTATCATTTTAATTAAAAATTGAGTATTAATGATATAATTAGTTTAGGGATTTTTTAAATTAAAGAATAAATCTCTTCCTAATAAATATCCCTTATTTTAATAATTCCAATTTATTATTCCTCCAAATTTAATCTATTATTTAATTAAAGTTTAATCATTTTAAAATTATTTAATGGATTTCTACCCTTTAATTATTTAAATTTCAATCATCCAAATCAGATTAAGATCAAATATTTTACTTGTTGATTTTTATTATTAAACCTAAAGTTTTAATTAAGGGTTAAAAGTTTAATTACCATTTTACCCTTTAAGCTTAATAATTTCATAACTCACTAAATTGAACCCAAATGAACTTGAAATTTTTATGTGACTTCACTCATATGTCAATAAAGACATGAGAGGAGAAAATGTGATTTTTCTGTATTTAATTTATTTATATAATTATTTTTGGTGGAAAATAGAGATTTTCAAGGAAAATTTAATAACATGACCAAGGGAAAGTTTCTGTCCTTAAGAAAATTAGGGGACATTCCTAATGACCAGAGAAGCACTTGGACCAATTTTGGTGATTTTTTGAATTATATTATTTTTATTATAATTATTTTGAGTTTTGGAGTGTTAATTAATTTAAAAATAAAATAAATGTTGAAAAATGGATTTTATATTTTTCAAAAATCTCTCTGATACCAAGGAAACCATAGAAGCAAATTTTGCAATTTTCTGATTTTTTTATGATTTATTGTAATTATTTTAGTGAAAATGCTAGAAAATACATTTTTTTAATTTTAAAATTACCCTAGGGCTTTAAAATTTAATATCTCACTAAATAGACTTAGGAAAAAATATGGGGTTTGTTTCTAAGTGATTAAAATTCAAAATGTGACATTTTGGTGAATTTTATTATTTTTGTGATTTTTATTATTTTTTAATTATTAAAATATTAAAATATTATTAAAAATCAACTTTTTCAGAAAATTGAAATTTTAATTTTCTTAGGTTCCCCTGATATCAGAGAGGCTCCAAAACCAATTTAGTGAATTTTTGAAAAGTATTTTAAAAGTTATGAATTTTTAAAGTTTAAAATGGCTAAGTGACTTAATCAACCCAATTAGTGGGGTTAACCGAGTCCAATTGACCTCAAATTTTTATGGTGGATTCCTCTGATCCTAAAGGTCAGTGGAGAATTGATTTCAAGTCAATTTGATGCCTGGTTAATTCTAATTAATTAAAGACCTATTTTGGGTGTTTAAGCCGATTAGGGTTGTTTTAAATGAACTAAGTCAAAACCTATTTTTCCTAGGGTTCTCTGGTCATAAGGAACATCACCAAATTTTCCTAGAATTTATTTCACAACATGCTATTTATTGGAATTAAAATACTCAAAACAGTGACACTGAACTTGAAAAATCAAGAACTCTTCATAGGGATGGTCTCGACTTTGGAAAATTCGGGGAATGTTCCCAAATTCAGAGGCTTAAAAGCCCTATGGTCTCATGCCATGGTGAATTGTATGCATGCATGGAGAATTAAAACAATGCGGAGAGTAAATAAATTATAAAAAATAAAATATTTGATGAAATTAAGTGATTTCTTTTCCACATTATTCTCCTCTCTTCAACGAGCAAGAGGGTATTTTTTATTTTATTTTTGTGATTTTCCTACACGGAGATATGAATTTTTGAAGTTTAGGGAATTAAATAAATAAGAAAATACCCTATTTATCTATTTATCCACGCGGCGCCGCGTCGGCCTCGGCGACTCCGAACGCACACGCGTCGCGCTCCCATTCGACGCCGCCACCCGAGTCGGCGGCCCGGGCCCCGCGGTTCTCGTACCGTCTCCCGGTCCGACGCAATCTCGGTCGTCCGTGCGCGCGTGTATCGAATGGACGGCATCCGTTCATCGTCCCCAAGTGTTCTCGCCCGAGAGCCGTCCACACTAAATCCCTAAGATCTCGCTCGATTCTCGATGGATTTTTACGTTCTTATACTCTATGGATTCGTCTTGAAGAGACGAACACATCTATATGGCTAACATGCATTGAAACTAAGGCATTTGAAATGGAGAATCTCCGGAAGCTCGGGATGGAGAGTTAACTCATACCTTAGCTCGGAGAAGTGTGGCTTCAATCCGAGAGTTGTTGCACCTTCGATTGGGTCCCGACAAGCTCCGGATGAAGTCTCTGGTGCAGGGAATTGTACTGGATATGATTTCGACCAAGCCCGATCACAAAGCTTGGAGGCTGGAGCAAGCTGGGTGGCATCGGAGATGGGGCTTTTGATGGTGGACACCTTCCCTTGGTGCAGTGAAGGTGTAGAGCCAATCGATTTGGGAATTGGCTCACCGTGGAGAAGTGTCCTGGTTTTGGGTGGAATTTCGACTACGAAATTGAGCTTACGAGAGGAGAAATGGCAGGGGGATCTCACTGGGGATCAAGTGCTCTAAGAGTGGAGAAGGGTCTGGAACAATTTTGGCAGAGTTTTGGCAAGGTTTGTGCTTGGCTCTCTTCATGGCCGAGAGGGGTGGAGTTTAAATAGGAGAGGGTGGAAGGCCTCTCAGGGGGAGTTAGGGCTTGGGATCAGCTGCTCTGGTGAGGAGAAGATCAGCCATGGTAGCCATCGGGGATGGGGCGGCTCGGCAAGTGAGAATTTCAATGTTGGCTCACATGTGAGCTCTCGGCCATGGTGTTTTCCGGCGGTACTGGTGGCGGCCGGCCAGGCAATGGTCACCATCTTGGTCGGGTGGGTCGGGGCTGGGGTTTAGTGTAGACGATTGGCAAATGCCATGTGTAAAGGCTTTGATTCAAAGTGGAATGGGGGCATGGCTAAATTTGAACCTAAATGGGTCAACCCACCCATTTGGGCTAGGTGCACCACCCAAGGCCTGGTTTTGGCTGAGGGAAAAGTGATTTGGCTCGAGCATAATCGAGTGGGGTCGAGTCACCATCCAAGCACGATTAGGCTTAAGCATGGTTTAGTGGAATCATGGAAGTGGTTAATCACCTTTAGGAATTAAGGAAAGAGCCTCCTCCTTTTGCCCAAAATGGCATGGTGACATGTAAAGAGGCTCTCATGGCTTGCATATGGCTTGTGCATGGCTCCATGGCTCCATTTGGCTTGGGAAAAGGTTTGGTCAATTTCATAAAAAAGGATTTTAAGGATTTTGGATAATTTGGTGGAAATTTGGATGAAGCTTCATTTAGAATTATTCAATGATGATTTTAGGAATTAGGTAATGGATTTAATTAAATGGATGACAAATGGAGATGTCATGTGGGCTTTAGGGTAGATTTGGGCTTTTGAATTTTGAAGGAAATGGGCTTTTAGAAGGGTTTAAGGGAAGTGGGCTTTTAAGTTTATGAATGTGTTCATGGATGAAAATTTTTGTAAAAGGTTGGGCCAAATAATTGTTGGGTTTATCTCATGGATGTGTCATGAGTAACTTGAAGCAAATTTGGGGTAGTTTGGGCTTGAATTGGGTTGGATTTGGATTCTTTTGGTGAATGGGCCAATATAGGTCCAAGTGGGCCAAGTTGGGCCAATGTTGGGCTAGGGTTGAAATTGATGTAGAATTATTGTTGAGAAGTGTTTATGGGAGTGTTTCAAAGAGGTTTTGACTTTGGTTGGGCTTTGATTTTTGGGGTTTGGGTTCATTTGGGTTAGGTTTGGGCTTAGGTCGAAAAATGGGCCTTAAGGTCAAAAGTGGAATTGGATCCAAATGTCAATCAAATTGGACTTGGATTTGGTCTAGATTGGTATTGGGGATGTTGAATTGAAGTTTAGAATTGAATTGGACCAAAATTGGGGTCAATTGGGTAGGTTTGGTTTGACATTGGGTTCACTTTGGATTAAAATGGGTCAAATTGGGGGTTTTGACAAAAGTAGGGTAAATTGACAAAATTGGACCATGGTGTAGTTGGACAAAATGAAATTGGGAATATTTGGGATTTTCTGGAATTTTCTGGGAATTTTTTGAATTTTTGGATTTTTAGGCCAAGAAGGGTATTTTGGGTTATTTGGAGGGTATTGGGGGGTATTTTTGGAATCTTTGGTATTTTTGGGTATGGATGATCAATTTGAGTGATGTGGAGATGTTTGGGATTGATTTTGGAAAATTTTGGGTAATTTGGAAATTTTGCAAAAATTTGGGTAATTTCAAGGTTTTGGGTAGGTTTAGTAGGTGTAGGGTCTCGGGGGTCAAAAATTGAAAATTTGGGAAATTGAAGATTGGGTGAATTTAGGTGGAAAGAAATCATTTTGGTTGAGCCATGAAGCCATCTCAAGCCCATATGAGCCATGAGAGGACTCATTTGAGGCATTCACTATGTTGTTCCTAACCCTCTTGCGCGAGGGCTTAGGGGTTAAGGACCATCCATGTGAATCACCTACATGAGTCGGGAGGTTAAGTTGGGTATGGGTGTGGTTTTAGGAAGTGTGTGGAAATGTAGTGTGTAAGTGTAGTGTAAGTCGGCCCCTTCACCGGACCGGGCCACCCGGGGCGATCTAAGGCCGAAAGAGTCACATAGGAACTCATCCTTTAAACTTCCACATTTGATTTCAACCCTCTAGGTGATTAGGGGTCTATGGTCGAGTTTGTGGAGTTTGTAGGGAGTTTAGAAGTGGTTTGAATTTCTAAAAGGCGGGTCCCGATTCTAGTCCTCTAAGATAGTCGAAGGAAAAGCCTAAGGCTAGATCCTGAAGTACTAAGAGAGAAGAGAAGACCTCATCGAAAATGAGGTCGACAAATGGACCCCGATAGGTGTGGTGAGTGACGGAGCACACCGCGCGTATTGGTGTTGACCGCGGCGATCAACAAAACCAACACGGATGTCCAAGTGACGAACTTAGGACGAAGTAGAAGAGTTTCTGTCGGGGAGTGTCGAGTATATCTGCGGAACCGGAGATTCTTGAACTCTCGGCAGGGAAAGGAAAAGGCGGTGAATCCCAAATCACATGATGCGGGGAATTCGGATTTAGATTTTATTTTGTTTCAATTTATGTTTTGATGTGTGAGTTTAAATTTTAGTTTGGGGTTTCAATTTAGATTGAAGTTTGTCAAAATTGATTTGAAGGATTTGATTTGAAATTAAAATTGGAGTTCTGAGGTTTTAGATGTAACATCTCCAACCTCGAAAGAAAATTGAATTGATTAGATTGAATCGTTGCAATGAGAAGAGATCTCGAGCAAAGCGGTGTTGGATGTAAAATCCTTAACCTCGAGAGTTTGATTTTGATGTATTTCATTGCGATAGGGAAATGATCCTAAAGCAATGCGGTCTCGGATGTAAAATCCTTAACCCGGGAATTCGATTTGATGTATTTTAGTGCAATAGGGAAAGAATCCTAAAGCGAGTGCGAGTCTTGGATGTAAAATCCTTGACCCAAAAGTTTGAATTTGATGTATTTCGGTGCGATAGGAAAAGAATCCTAAAGCGGTGCGGTCTTGGATGTAAAATCCTCGACCCAAAAGGTTTGAATTTGATGTATTTCGGTGCGATAGGGAAAGAATCCTAAAGCGATGCGGTCTTGGATGTAAAATCCTCGACCCAAAAGGTTTGAATTGATGTATTTCGGTGCGGTAGGGAAAGAATCCTAAAGCGATGCGAGTCTTGGATGTAAAATCCTCGACCCAAAAGAGTTTGATTTGATGTATTTCGGTGCGATAGGAAAAGGATCCTAAAGCGGTGCGGTCTTGGATGTAAAATCCTCGACCCGAAAAGAGTTTGATTTGATGTATTTCGGTGCGATAGGAAAAGGATCCTAAAGCGGTGCGGTCTTGGATGTAAAATCCTCGACCCAAAAGGTTTGAATTTGATGTATTTCGGTGCGATAGGGAAAGAATCCTAAAGCGGTGCGGTCTTGGATGTAAAATCCTCGACCCAAAAGGTTTGATTTGATGTATTTCGGTGCGATAGGAAAAGGATCCTAAAGCGGTGCGATCTTGGATGTAAAATCCTCGACCCAAAAGAGTTTGATTTGATGTATTTCGGTGCGATAGGAAAAGGATCCTAAAGCGGTGCGGTCTTGGATGTAAAATCCTCGACCCAAAAGAGTTTGATTTGATGTATTTCAGTGCAATAGGAAAAGGATCCTAAAGCAGTGCAGTCTTGGATGTAAAATCCTCGACCCAAAAGAGTTTGATTTGATGTTTGATTCGAGATCTGGAAGAAATTGAATTTGAATTTGATTGAGACTTGAAGCCTGGAAAGATTGAATTCGGAATTTTGGAAATTTGGAAGGATGAGTTTGAACTCGATTGAAATTTGATTTAAGATTTGATTTGAAATTTGGAAGATCAAGTTTGAAACTTGATCGAGATTGGATTTGGAATTTGATTGAGGATTTGATTTGAAATTTGTAAAGATGAAATTTGATTTTGAAGTTTGGAAGGATGGAATTTGAGATTTGTGTTGATTTCGTTTATCTTTTAATGGTTCAAATTTTATTTTATTGTTTATTTAATGTTCATGTGAACTTAGTGTTTGTCATTTTTTAAGATTTAAGGAAAGTTTTCTTTTATTCTCTTTTTTTTATTTCTTTTCTGTTCTTTGTTCGAAGTTCATTTAACTTTAATGGTGTTTCCTAATCAATTTGCACAAAAGAGGTGAAGGCCAAAAACGTGACATGGTCACTTTCATTCCAATCATGTTGAAAATACGTCATACAACTCGATCTGGAATACATTTCATACAATCCATGTAGACTCGAAACGGATTGTGTATGATCTTTGTTGATTCATCCGAAGAAGCATCCGTCAAAAAAATCCATGTACGAATAGTGAGGTACATGGTCAATAACATCACCTTCCAAGCCATCCTTGGCAAGGATGCCGAGTTGGATGTACGTTGGAGGTGTGATATTTCCCATGTAACTCACGGCTCGTAAGTGCGGAGGTTCTCTAGCTACGGGTGCGGTTGGAAATGGTAAGGTATTTTCTCGTCGTCCATCCTCCCGAAAGTAGCTGAGATTCGCTCCACTGGCACCCACGGTATGCAATGCTTTGCGATATCTGCTCCAGTTACCTTGCGGTATCATGACGGAACCCACCGGTAAAGGTATCTTTGCTGGCCCTCGGAACTCACCGGGCCTGCTATCCGGAGGTCGGATCCGAACATGATGTTGCACTCATTCAAGAAAGAGACCGTGCGAAAGGTCGACGAAGTCGTGGTGATCGATATGTGGGGGTATGCGGTCACCTTGTTTGTAGATGTTGATAATGCGGCTATTGGGTATGCAATACGCGGCGGTACCCTCCATGTTATCAATCTTTTTACCATTCTCTTGATAACTAATGGCATCGGATCCACTTGCCCATGACGGAGTATCCCGGTGGGTTTCCTTTTCGTCTTCGACAAAGTTGTAGCGACATCCACATTGTATTGTGATTCTTCCTTTCCACGGCATCCATCTCCGGGGTTCCGAGTATGTGTTTTCCCTCAGGCGGCCTGCTCGGCCCATTCTCTTCAAATCTCGGATACAATCCACGATTTGTTGTTGTTCATATTCTGAGAATACGTCGGTGTGTAGCTCGAGGCCTTCTAGTATGTTGATTCTTCTTCCTTTAATTCTCTCGAAGTATTCGAAAGTTTTCTTTTCAACATTCTCATCCTCTCCGGCTCGTATTCGGAATGATCTGCAGATGGCGAGGCCTTGTGACATATTGTGGGATATATGGTTCAATCCCTTCACGTTCCCACGCATACCTCGGCTCCTCGGGGATGATGTACGTCGGGACATCCCCGGGGTTGCTTCGCAACAAGGTCATGCACTGCTCGGTGGTTCTATCCGGTGGCGTGGTAGCCTTCTTCCTTCGATCTTCACGGAGATCTCCACGGTTCTTTTCGTTATTCTAGGAGCTGGCCTCCTTTCTTCGAGTTCTGGTGAGCCGGTGTCCTTGAAGTGTATGTGCTTGGCATTAGCAATTGTCTCGTCGCGCTGGTCCGCGGCTAGTTTTGTTAACATTTTACGGATGCGGCGATTCTTATTTCTTCGTTGCGTGGGCGTGAGAGTAGCTCTCCGAACTTCTTGAATCTCTGCGGGCGCGGCGGCGACAAGCTTGCCCTCCGTCCGTAGCGACTACAGACTTCATTTTCTTGTTTTCTTCAGTGTTTGCTTTTCTTTTCTTGTTGCTGGATTGGTGGCTTGGGCCACCCACTTTCATCACTGTCTTCCAGGGCAGTTCTTCTCGGTTAGCTTGGGACCCGGTCACTTTCCTCGTACTTGTAGGCTGCCGGTGCGAAATCGAGTCAATCTCGATTATCGCTCCATCTTTCACCCTCTTTTCATCGAGTGCGAGGCTTACGCCATTCTTAAAGTTCAAGACCAACCGCCGTTCGACATTTCCCTGCGAAAAGACAAGGAAAAGGATCGGGGGTGTATCTTAAGAACAAGAACATTAAGAAAATGTTTATTAAAGATATATTTTTTATTATTCTTATATTTTGAAATTTAACAGGAATGAAGTAGGATAAGATGAGGGAAGAGATTTTGATTTGAAAAAGAAAACAAGGAAAACTTAATTATCATGATTTTATTTATCTTAGCACATTTTATTATTTTTGGGTTCGGACCCAATCACAAGTAATTACTTCGCCCGTGTTTCTTAGGGATGAAGAATTCATTCCTTCGAAACATCAGGTAGCGTAATACTTTTTCAAGTATCGTCCGTTGATCGGAAGCATATGTCGTTCTCCTCGGCAATTCACTAGGCGGTAGGAGCCTTCGAGTATCTCGCTTCGACCACGAAACGGTCCTTCCCAAGTGGGTTCAAATTTTCCTCCTATCTTGCGGTGTGCGAGAATAGGTCTCTTGAGAACGAGAACTAAGTCACCAACTTTGAAGGTTCTTGGGCGGACCGGTTTGTCATGGGCTTGAACCATCTTAGCTTGGTATAGTTCTAAATTACTGTTGTCTTGCAAGTCTTTTCCCTTCCAAGCTTTCTAATTCTTCGAGTCGTAGTACGGCGTTTTCTTCGTCGTGATCTTGTTTGCAGCTGCAATTCGAGTGAAGGAAGCTGAACCTCTAAAGGTAACACTTGCCTCGGACCCATACACCGGAGCGTAAGGTGTAGCTTGAGTAGGAGTTACGAAGGTTGTCCGGTAGGCCCATAAGGCTTCTAACAATTTCTCGTGCCAATTTCTCTTATTATCGTCCGGGGTTTTCTTTAAGATTTGAACGAGAGTTTTATTAAAAGCCTCGGCGAGGCCGTTTGCTCTTGGGTAGTAAATTGTTGAGTATCGCCGATCGATTCCGTGTCTCTCGACAAAATTGTTGATTTGTGTGCTTCGAATGCGGCCCATTATCCGAGATGATCTGCCGCGGCACTCCGAAACGGTAGACAACTTGGTTTTTGAAAAGCTGCAGCACGTGGTGTGCTTTCACTTCTCTAAGTGGAGCTGCACGCCACTTGGAAAAGTAATGCCGTAGCCGCAAGAATGAAACGATGTCCTTTTGAAGATGGTGGTTCTATCGGACCCACTATATACGTGCCCTAACATTCGAATGGCCACGACGCAATTGTCGGGTGTAGCACATTTGGAGGTTGGTGTAGAACCACTCCGTGCACTTGGCATTGGTGACGGCTCTTGGCGATTTTCATGCGATCGGTCATCATCGAGGGCCGGTAGTACCCTAGTCTTTTAATTTTCATTTTCATCTTTGGACCCGTCGGTGAGCGCCACGAGTCTGAATGCACCTCTTTAACAATTTCACGGGCCTCGGACCCGCTTAGGCACCTTAGCCACATTTGATCAAAAGACCTTACGTATAATGTGTTGTTTATTAATGCGTAAGACGAGTTCTTTTCTTGATGCGATGGGCTGGCGACCTATCGTCCGGTAGCTTTCTGTTTGCGGGTAGTCTATCGATGGTGTCGCCTGATCTTACGTGTTTTACGTCACTACTGCATGCTGATTCTTTTTCTTTTGTTGATTTGTGTATTGTGTACTATGTCGAGTTGTGATAGGACTCGACGTCAGTGAGCCGACACTTCCACTGATTCATCTTGCAAACGAGGCAAATTCTTTTGCGAGACGGGCTAAAGCATCTGCTAAAGCATTCTCTTTTCTAGGAATTTTGTAGATTGTCACATTTGGAATGCTGTTCCAACAATTTGTATGGCATCTTGGAAGTATTGTTCGAGTCTTGGCTTAAAAATTCTGTATTGTCCGGCGATACTGTTGAATGATTAACTGTGAATCCCCGTAGATGTTGATGTACGTTATCCCCATTTGAATGGTTAATTCCAATCCCGTTATGAGGGCTTCGTATTACGCTTCGTTGTTTGTACACGGTTACGTCGAGTGGTAGGAGTATCTTAACATCCCCCGCTCCGGTGTTATAAAGATTAGCCCGATTCCCGCCTTACAGGGCACTATCACTTGCGATTCTTCGTCTTTGTGTCTTGAAGATGCTCCGTCGAAATATAATTCCCAACGTCGATCGTCAAGGTCTTCTAGGTTCATTATTTGTTCATACGGCGGATCGTCATTGAGAGGAGATTCGGCGGCGAAGGGTGTCTTTGCGAGGAAGTCTGCTAAGACTTGTCCCTTTACGGCACGCGAGAGGCACGAAAGTTATATCGAATTGCGATAATATCATTGACCATCCGGCAAGTCTGTCGGAAAGTGTTGGACGAGTCATCAAGTATTGCAATGGATTAAACTTCGAAATCAAGTTGACCTTATGAGAAAGCATGTAGTGCTCGAGCTTTTGAGCGGCGAAGATCGAGGCGAAACAATGCTTTTCAATTGCGGGATACCTTACTTCCGTCGGAAGTAAACGACGGCTTAAGTAGTAAAGAGCATTTTCTTTACCCTCATCATTGACACAGGCTAACGGAGCTCAGAGAGTCGTCCAGAGCCGCGGTGTAAAGTATCGGCGGTCTACACGAGGCTCGAGGCTGCTAAGACGGGAGGTGTCATTAAATATTGTTTAATGTCTTCGAAGGCCTTACGGCATTTCTCTTCCCAAATAAATTTGGCGTCCTTTTTAACTAGTGCCGAGAAAGGCTGACACCTACACGACGGGTTTGAGATAAAGCGTCGAAGATATGCCGGCTTCCCTTGAAAAGATCGTAGTTGTTTTAAGGTTTTGGGAGGCGGCATTTCTAAGATGGCTTTAATCTTCTCGGATCGATTTCAATTCCACGATGTCGGACAACGAATCCTAGGAATTTCCGGAGGTGACGCCGAAGGCGCATTTTAAGGGATTCATCTTAAGGTTAAATTGTCTTAATCGTTCGAAAACAATTCTCAAATCATACGAGTGGTTTTCCTTTACTTTGCTTTTGATGACGACATCGTCCACGTAGCATTCGACTTGATTGTGGATGAGATCATCAAAAATTCTTGTCATTGCTCTTTGGTAAGTTGCTCCTGCGTTCTTCGGTCCGAATGGCATCATCGTGTAGCAAAATACTCCGATCGGCGTTACGAATGCTTGTAAGCTTTTCATCTTCTGGAGCCATTTTTATCCGGTTGTATCTCGAAGACCCATCCATGAATGAGAATATTTCATGTGTCGAAGCAATATCGATCATCGGTTCGGAATCGGTAGAGGGAATTCATCTTTTGGACATGCCTTGTTTAAATCTGCGAAGTCCACACAAATTCGATCCGACCATTCTTCTTTACGGCGGCACTACGTTGGCTAGCCAAGTCGGGTATTGTTCTTCACGGACAAATTTAGCGTCTATTAGCTTTTTAACTCGGCTATGACTTGTTGTTCGATTTCTAGACGCATTCTTACGGGACCTTGTACGGTCGGGACGAAGTAGGATCTACTCCTAGCTTATGGACTGCGACCTACGGAGCTAATCCTGGCATTTCATCGTAGCTCCGAAGCAAAACGATCTTTAAATTCCATTAATAACTTGATTATTTCTTCGGAGTCTTCTTTGTTGAGTAAGGAGCTAACAAAGGTAGGTCTAGGCTCTTCGCTAGTACCTAAGTTAACTTCCGTTAACTCATCTATTGTGGATTTAATTTCTTCTTCGAATTCGGTGGAGCGTCTCAATTTGTAAATCTTCGAGTTCGTACGTAGTTTCCATGCGGTTTTCATTGGATTTGCGAGTGACAACCAAGCAAAATTCGGTATCGTCAGTCGACCCTGCTGTGCCAAATCCGAGTCCATACTTTGAATTGGGAGGACGGCCGGAGTTATTCCATAACTTTTCAAAATGTTGTGATTGGCCTTTTGTCCATTGTCGAGGTAAGAAACCACGTTGAATTAAATTTTGAACACGGGGAGAGTACCACTCGAAAGGTAATTCCATTAATTCGATGAAGTGACATCTTCGAATTGTACATGATTTTCGAGTTTTGGAGGAAGTAGCACCACGATAGAATTTGATCGGCTTTGCACCGATCACTACGTACCTCTTTGACCTCCATACCCTCGATCTTATTAGAATGGATCGGAGTTAGGGTCATAGTATGTACGTAGTGGTTAATCTTCTCGTACATTGATTTGTATTCTTCGTTCTTTTCATCTTCGAGGGAGATCTTGTATTGCGGCTTCTTTCGACTTATTGTTGCGCTTCTTGCTTGATTTCTTTTTCTTCTTCGGAACTATCATACCAATCAACATTGATGGCTGGTTTCTTACGTCGATTGTCTCAGTGTCTCTACCACGGCCTCGTCCCGGCCTCGACCTCGGATGCGAGTTGTGGAGAAACCTTCACCATCTCGCCGGAAGGGAGTGGTGAGTGGCTGTTGGACTAGAACTTCAGGTTCTTTGTTGTCCTGAACCTTCTTTGCTTTATTTGTTACGGTATCTCTGGAGAAGATTGTTTTCTTTGGCGGTGCATAATAAGTTGCGTCTTCATGGACTCCGATCTCATGTACGGAGAATGGTTGTAAGTCACCTTTGATGCACTTGTTCCCCTCCATCGTAGTACTTGATGCAACTGGTGTAGAGATGATGGTACCATCCTCGTTTTCATGTATCCATGGTCGGCCCGGTAGAGCGTTGAACGACGTTTCGAATCGATTATATGAAATTTTGCGGTTGTCTTTGCTAAGTCACCGGTCTTCATCGATAGCGTTATTGACCGAGGGCTCTTTCTCCTTTACGGTTGAATCCTCTTAATAACATTTTGTCGGCCTCGAGCTCACGAGCATCAATTTCCAAGTATGCTAGTGTTCGAAGACTCATTATATTGATTGATGCTCCTGGATCCACCAAAACTGCGGAGAGCGTAAACTTCCCGATTGTAAGCCGAAATGTACAACGGTCGGTTGTGATCTGCTATCCCAAGTAGTAGGTCATTGTCAGTGAAGGTAACACCTCGTTGTTCTTTTAACGAGCGAAACCTCATTTAAGGAATCTCCGGCCATTTGAGCTAAACAAATTTCCGGATCGAAGTAAGGCCTTGATCGAGCTTCCCTCATCTCCTTTGATAAGATGAGAGCATCGTAGATGCTCGGTTTGGTCGGTAGTTTCCTAAGATGGGCTAGCACGTTGTAGTCCACTTTGTTCTCCATGCGTCTCGGCTTCTTCTCGAATGGGTATTTCTTCGGCAGGGGTTGGTTCTTCTTGAACAAGCCGCACGCTTTCCTTTGTCTTTTGGACCCGTTCTCGGAGGTAGAACTCTTCCACTTCTCAAGTTGACTTCTGTAATTTCTTCGAATCTAGTGTTGAGTTTGTCGGTGTCTCCTCACGAATCGGAATGACGGGCTCTTACGGATTATCTTCAAAATGCGAAGGCTCTAACTCTATCGTAGCTGGAGCTCCTCGAAACTCGCGGATAGATCCGTTGCTTGTTGAACTTTCGTAGCCTCCTTGATGGATGCCTTCTTCGTCATTTTGATCGTCGAGATCTTGTATGATTTGAGAATTGTTGTTGGTATCGAAATCGACGCCCGGATTGTCGTTAGTTACGTAATCGTTAGAAACAGTCAAAACGTAGCCAACGCCATCACCCTTATCATTATATGATCCCACCGAAGTGAGCAGATAATCATACAAAATCAGAGGTTCGAGGGATTTCTTCCCCGAATCGGAAACAACTATCACTAGGATAAGCGGCCCCTAGTCTAGCCTTAGGAGTCTCGGTCCCTCTTCTTCGTCGATTTTCTTCTTCTCTTCGATTTTCTCCTGTCGAGGTGGTTCTTCTATCGCAAGTGATAGTACCGGCTTAACGGGTCTCGAACTACGAATTGAAGCTCGCACCAAGCGGTTCGGATGTTGTCTAAAATCTTCTTCGAAGATCTCGTCCGAGGCGGTAGTCCATCCATCGTCGGTTGCATAGGGATCTATCGGGATGACGGGATCGGTTGAGATAACATTGACGGAACCTCCTTTGCAGGGTTCCTTCATGTACTCCTTCGGGATTGTTATATTTCCTTTCCAGAAGGTTGTCGTTGAGCCAACTTTTGAAGGTAATACGGTCTTCTATCTTGTGCCCAAGCATCCGATGGTAGGGGCAAAAGTTGGGATCACCTTTCTTGTTGACTTCCTCTGGTCTTTTGGGCTCCGGCGAGTTGGAAATCTGGAGTTTTCATTAAGGCTACGGAACATCTTTGAGTCTTGCTTCATTTTTGAACGGATATTCTGCGCTCGAAGCTCCCTCAATGTACGTTGCGGACGAGACGGTTGTTCATCTTGCGGAGACGGCGATACGCTGGACCGGGGTTCTTGGTAATTTTGTTGTGGTTCTTTGCGGCCGTTACGGTGGTATTTGCATCGGTTGTTTGCCTTTGTCAACTAGCTGCAATGACCCCAGATTTCTTTTCGAAAGTCTTCACCGGCTCGCCTTGTCCGTCTTGTCGGCAAAGCTTAATTGCTTCGCCTCTTCTTGCAAGCTTCCGGCCTTGCTTAACAACTTCTCAAATGTCTTAATAGTGAATCCCTTGAGGAGAAGTGCTATCGGGCCGTGAATGCTTTTAAGCGAGATGCTGATTGCATGTTGTTCTTGCGGTTGTGGTTCACACTTCATGCTTAAGTTTCTCCATCGAAGTATGTAATCCACCAAAGTTTCATTCGGTCTTTGTTTCTCTACCACTAAATCACCTATAGTGATGTGGTGCTTGAGCTCCGACGAATCGCTTGATGAAGAGGTTCTCTAGCTGCGAGAACGTCTTCATCGAACCATTTGGGCAATTCCGCATACCGGTCGAAGGCGATTCCGACGAGGCTCGCTAACGAGCTGTCGGAAGAGTAGCGCATCGCTCCCGCCGGCATTGCAACAAGCGGCACGAAAGTGTGCAACATCTTGTCGGGGGTTCCCGGTCCGTCGAAGGTCTTAAACGAGAGGTGGTACGAAGCCTTTCGGGTATTGGACGGCGTCGAATTCTTCGGGTAAGGTCTACCCGTCCGAATGGATGTCCCGTTCTTCGATTGTGCTAGGGCTTCTCGCACTTTCTTGCTCTACCAAGTTCTTGATATCCTTTTCGGGGATCATACTTTGTGTTGTATCCTTTTCGATTGGTCATCCCCATTGACGGATGTAATCTCCTTTCCTCCGTCTACGATGTGAATGACCTGCGGGGTGTCTCTCTATGTGGTTGTACTTGACTTTGGAGAGTGGCTAGAGCTATGGCCATCTCTTCCATCCTCTTCGCCATTTGAGCGATCGTGTCGTCCTTTTCTGAAGGCTGTCTCTTCATCGGTTACGGCTCCTCTCTTCTGCGAGTTGCGGGAGCACCTTGAGAAGGCGATGAAGCTCGTGTCTCGACCATGTTGATTTACTGCATATTCGTTGTCCATGAATTCCGATGAGTCGATCTCATCTCCGAACTTTTCTTCTCTTTCTTTTGCCAGCCGTCGGATGTCGGTTCTCGGCTTTTCCATGGCATCTTCTAGCGGAGCTTTCGTGTATCTTTGTGGTTGTCATGCGATGGTTGCCGGGTCCCTTTTCACGAGTCCCCTTCATCGCGGTAGCGCTTTCCTCGGATTCAAGCCTCTCGGCGAGACTTTCTCTCTCGGAGCTGCTGTTTCGATCTCGATTGCCCCGTAGTGGGACGCCACACCATCCTTCTAGCAGCGAGAAGGTCTAGGACCGGATGGTGCGTTGGCCGAATCGTTGGAAGGTGGTATCCTCCCTGATCCGTAATCACGATACTACGACGGGCGGGCTAGCCTTCATTCTCTTGCTTGGCTTTTCTATCATGACGGCGGGTTCTACTCGGGGCCCAAGACGGGATTTGGTCGGCACCCGTCCTATCCTTCGTAGAATTTCCGACACGGGGCAATTTTCCTTCTTTGCTAGCTTTTCACCAAAGTTTGCGGTCGAGCAAACGGCGTAGTTCTAGTTCTTTTCTTGCGGCTATCGTTGTAGTATGCGGGGCGTGGTAATGCGGCGGCAATCTTTCGAACATTCTCCTCGTCCTGCGGCGGAGAGGGATGGAACACGCTTCCTCCCAAAAGTGGTATGTAGTCGAGCGGTGGTGTATATTACGAGTAACGGTGTATATTACGGCAACTGCGGAATTTCCTCCGGAAGGCGATCTCGGCGGCTACGGCTTCCCGGCGATCCTTCTATTTCTATTTCTTCTTTGGGTCTTTGTCGGCGACGGAATCTTCGAGCTCGGACCCGATTTCGAAGACGAAGGTCTTACGGGAAGATCCGTACCCTTCACGGTAACGGGTTTACCATAGTTACGGATTTCTTTCCCCTTTGATTTGGCGAAGTCGGGGTAGGTGCGAAACAACTAGACCGAGTGGGGGTAGTGAGAACGGTCCTCTGCGGACGGCGATACTCCTCCTAGTCGGGACCCTTTGCGGGGGAGGAAACTCTTGGGTCGACCTAAGGTTGAACTCGAGCGGTGGTTCCTCGGCTTCGGATACCTTGTTTGTCGGTGCGAAGAGGGAGACATCGGTGACCTTGACGTTCGTGTTTTCAAATCCTCGTCCGAATCGGATGACCCCATTGTCGGGCGGCTCATCCTTATAGACGGCGAAGTCCGATCCGTTGGTGAAGGAGAAAATCGGTTTCGGGGCTTCCATTTCGCGAGGTAGATTACGGTTGTCGGTCCGAGTTATGCTTCTTTTCTTCGGGACGAAAAGAAAGGAATTAAAAAGAGTCCGAACTCATTCTTTGTTCATGTATTTATAAAAAAGAATCATTTGTTAAAAGAATCACTTATTAGAGGGTTTGTTTATTTTAGAACGGAATGTTCGAAGGTGTAGAGAAGGTAAGGAATCCGATTCGAGAAAGGAAAAGAAAGTCTTAAGCAAGATTTCCCGACTCGAAGGATCACTCCTAAACTAACACCTATCGGGGGTCCACCCCACCTCAGAAATGAGGTAAAAGGATCTCGGAACCTCTCTGTTTAGGGGTGTCTAAACAGTGGCTCCTAAATCCGAGAGAATGTTGGCTATACTTGTTCGAGATAGAAATGAACATAGTATTCCAACGGAAAGAAGGGTAGTTTGATCCATTAGGGACATGGATACACTACCGATTTTTGAAAACGGAATTATTTGATTATAATGGAGAGAGGAATAGTCCCAGGTGGAGTCGCCGGAAATCTGTCGGCATATTTTTAGGTCGTGTTTTATTTTGAAGAGGGTCGCTAACGAAATACGTCGGCGAATTTTTAATTTAATTAAAATAAATAATTTGAAAAGTAGTATTTGATTTTGAAAATAATTTTAAATTTGAAGGTTTTAAGATATGAGATTAAGCCGACCTCGCATCCCAAATAGTTTATATAAACGAGCATCGCACCACAAGCCAGTGTATCTATCCCTAAGGATAGACACACTGCCTTGATGGTGGGGCTTGATTAAATAAACTAGAAGATTAGTGACATCCGTTTGGTACTGCGAACCAATTTTATAAGCCGAAACAAGTTTCCCTTAGCTTAATATGAAAACATTAAACGGGGTTTATATTACACAGGTTCTTTAAAATTCCCTATAAGGGCAAGCCCTATAGTTAATTACATCTTAAGTGACGGGAATCACCTAAGAAAACTCTCGATAATAACCAATAATTACTGCTCTCGAGAATTTCGAAGTTTAAGGTTTTCGAAGATTGAATTTTGGAATTTCGATAGGGAATGGATCGAATTTTGGAACATTTTGTTTTGTGAATCCAAAGGAAGAGAGGTAGGAGAAATCAGCTGATTCGAAGTGAACTTCGATAATTTCCCGACTATCCTATTGTTTGGCTTGAATTTAGGAAAGTCCTAATGTTTATTTGATATTTCGATCTTGCCGATTTTAATTAATTAGGGCTTATATTTGTATGATAAAATCAAGCAAATAGCACTAGAAGATGTGAGGGTTTATTGTCGTATCGGACGACTACCTCGGAATCCTAAGACCGGTTAGGGCTTAATTTGCAATGCAAATGCACTAACGAAGAGTTGAGGATTTATGTTGCACTAGGCAAGCTACCTCGAAGTCCTATGGCTTGGTTGTTTAATTCTAGAAAAGTTTTGTTGAAGTAGGTTCGAAGTTTTGCTTGACGACGATGGCCGTCTTTGCCCATCATGCTCCGAGCTCCTGGTTGTTGCGAGAGGTTTAGTTTTAGAAATCATAAATCGGGAGTTGAGAAAAGTGTTTTGGTTTAGAGAAAATCTTAATTTCCAGGTGTTTTTTATGTTTTATTTAAAACAAATCTTAAAGTTGATTATAACGACACAGGTTAAGATCCCGCGGTTCCATCCTTCGGCATCATTATTTTTATCGGATTCACTTAGTCCGGATGAATTTGCTAAACTCAATTGAATGAGTTCCACACTTTCATTTAGGCCAGTGGGAAATCCCGTTAGCAACACGTAGGTTACATCATCAGAGGTATTCCAGATCATCCAACGGGACGTTTTAATTTAGTTGTAATTGTAGTTTTGTGTTACTGTTTGTGATTAAATTTTGAGTTGTTTTATATTTTGGAATGTTGTGGCGGTGAATTTTATCTTGCGATGACTTTTAACTTAATTTTGGTTTCGAGTTTTAGGGGCTATCCTAAAGGTGTGGGTTTTCATGCAACGGTTGTTTTATCATGCGAGAAAAATAAACGCGGTTGCAATAAAGTAAATTGCAATAATGTAAATTCTTGGAAAATAAATTGCGGGAAAGTAAATTGCGATAATACAAATGCGTGCACGGAGGGTCTTCCCATCATCCCAAACTGCACTTAAAACACAATTAGCATATTTAAGCAAGTTCCTAGGTAAAGCTAAGGGAAAGGTTATGGTTTTCTACCAAATTCCTAATCCTATAGCTAGTCATTTCCTATGACGTCTAGGTTCTTTGTGTTTTGGTTTAAGGACGATTTTCTTCATCGAAGAATAATCGAATTCGATTGTTCTTATAAATGTCCTATCATATTGAGAAAGTGCTTAAGAAGGATCTTAAACATCTTTTCGATATTTCTAGGATTGTTTTAAGTCCAAATGAATTTAATTATACAAATGAATTAATCGTCCAAGAATTTGAAGTTTTGTTAACTTGCTCGGTGAACTAGGACATTTGAATATCCTATGAGTGAAGTGACACTTCATTTAATGTTTTATTTAGGAGTTATAATAACTAAAGCTTTCGAGGGTAAGTTAGTATTCAAATGATTTGATTTAAGTTAAAGAGTTTAAATTTGGAATAGTGTTGAAGTTGTTTTTAAATTTATTTTCTTTTGTTTTAGGTGATGTTATATTTAATTCAATTTAATTTAATTTTAATTGAGTTTTAATTTAATTTAATTTAATTTAATTTAATTTAATTTGATTTGATGTTTAATCAATTTGATTTGATTTAACTTTAATTTGATTTGATTTAATTTAATTTAATTTGATTTAATTTAATTTAGTTATTCAATTTAATTTAATTTATTTAATTTAATTTAATTTAATTTGATTGTTTAATTTAATTTAATTTGATTTAATTTAATTTTATTTAATTAATTTAATTTATTTAATTTAATTTAATTTAATTCAATTTAATTTAATTGTTTAATTTGATTTAATTTAATTATTTAATCTAATTTAATTTAATTACTAAATTTAATTTAATTTAATTGTTAAATTTAATTTAATTTTAATTTAATTTATCTTTAATTTGCTTTATTTTTAATTTTAATTAAAATTTTAAAAGAGTTTAATAATTTAATTAAGTCTTTTAATATTTTAAATTTGAGTTATCATTTTAATTAAAAATTGAGTATTAATGATATAATTAGTTTAGGGATTTTTTAAATTAAAGAATAAATCTCTTCCTAATAAATATCCCTTATTTTAATAATTCGATTTATTATTCCTCCAAATTTAATCTATTATTTAATTAAAGTTTAATCATTTTAAAATTATTTAATGGATTTCTACCCTTTAATTATTTAAATTTCAATCATCCAAATCAGATTAAGATCAAATATTTTACTTGTTGATTTTTATTATTAAACCTAAAGTTTTAAATAAGGGTTAAAAGTTTAATTACCATTTTACCCTTTAAGCTTAATAATTTCATAACTCACTAAATTGAACCCAAATGAACTTGAAATTTTTATGTGACTTCACTCATATGTCAATAAAGACATGAGAGG
This sequence comes from Papilionanthe hookeriana x Papilionanthe teres, assembly GCA_022702705.1. NCBI lineage: Eukaryota > Viridiplantae > Streptophyta > Magnoliopsida > Asparagales > Orchidaceae > Papilionanthe > Papilionanthe hookeriana x Papilionanthe teres. Next base: position 4,297 of record JAKZJZ010001043.1, on the reverse strand, counting down.
AGAAAATGTGATTTTTTCTGTATTTAATTTATTTATATAATTATTTTTGGTGGAAAATAGAGATTTTCAAGGAAAATTTAATAACATGACCAAGGGAAAGTTTCTGTCCTTAAGAAAATTAGGGGACATTCCTAATGACCAGAGAAGCACTTGGACCAATTTTGGTGATTTTTTGAATTATATTATTTTTATTATAATTATTTTGAGTTTTGGAGTGTTAATTAATTTAAAAATAAAATAAATGTTGAAAAATGGATTTTATATTTTTCAAAAATCTCTCTGATACCAAGGAAACCAGAGAAGCAAATTTTGCAATTTTCTGATTTTTTTATGATTTATTGTAATTATTTTAGTGAAAATGCTAGAAAATACATTTTTTAATTTTAAAATTACCCTAGGGCTTTAAAATTTAATATCTCACTAAATAGACTTAGGAAAAAATATGGGGTTTGTTCCTAAGTGATTAAAATTCAAAATGTGACATTTTGGTGAATTTTATTATTTTTGTGATTTTTATTATTTTTTAATTATTAAAATATTAAAATATTATTAAAAATCAACTTTTTCAGAAAATTGAAATTTTAATTTTCTTAGGTTCCCCTGATATCGGAGAGGCTCCAAAACCAATTTAGTGAATTTTTGAAAAGTATTTTAAAAGTTATGAATTTTTAAAGTTTAAAATGGCTAAGTGACTTAATCGACCGATTAGTGGGGTTAACAGAGTCGATTGACCTCAAATTTTTATGGTGGATTCCTCGATCCTAAAGGTCGGTGGAGAATTGATTTCAAGTCAATTTGATGCACAGTTAATTCTAATTAATTAAAGACCTATTTTGGGTGTTTAAGCCGATTAGGGTTGTTTTAAATGAACTAAGTCAAAACTTATTTTTCTAGGGTTCTCTGGTCATAAGGAACATCACCAAATTTTCCTAGAATTTATTTCACAACATGCTTATTCATTGGAATTAAAATACTCAAAACGAGTGACACTGAACTTGAAAAATCAAGAACTCTTCATAGGGATGGTCTCGACTTTGGAAAATTCGGGGAATGTTCCCGAATTCGGAGGCTTCGAAAGCCACTATGGTCTCATGCCATGGTGAATTGTATGCATGCATGGAGAATTAAAACAATGCGAGAGAGTAAATAAATTATAAAAAATAAAATATTTGATGAAATTAAGTGATTTCTTTTCCACATTATTCTCCTCTCTTCAACTGAAGCGAGAGGGTATTTTTATTTTATTTTTGTGATTTTCCTACACGGAGATATGAATTTTTGAAGTTTAGGGAATTAAATAAATAAGAAAATACCCTATTTATCTATTTATCCACGCGGCGCGCGTCGAGCCTCGGCGGCTCCGAACGCACGCGCGTCGCGCTCCCATTCGACGCCGCCGCACTGAGTCGGCGGCCGGGCCCCGCGGTTCTCGTACCGTCTCTCGGTCGACGCAATCACTGGCCGTCCGTGCGCGCGTGTATCGAATGGACGGCATCCGATTCATCGTCCCCAAGTGTTCTCACCCGAGGGCGCGTCCACACTAAATCCACAGATCTCGCTCGATTCTCGATGGATTTTTACGTTCTTATACTCTATGGATTCGTCTTGAAGAGACGAACACATCTATACGGCTAACATGCATTGAAACTAAGGCATTTGAAATGGAGAATCTCCGGAAGCTCGGGATGGAGAGTTAACTCATACCTTAGCTCGGAGAAGTGTGGCTTCGATCGAGAGTTGTTGCACCTTCGATTGGGTCCAGCAAGCTCCGGATGAAGTCTCTCGGTGCGGGGAATTGTACGGATATGATTTCGACCAAGCCGATCCACAAAGCTTGGAGGGCTGGAGCAAGCTGGGTGGCTCTGGAGATGGGGCTTTTGATGGTGGACACCTTCCCTTGGTGCAGTGAAGGTGTAGAGCCAATCAATTTGGGAATTGGCTCAGCTGTGGAGAAGTGTCACGGTTTTGGGTGGAATTTCGGCTACGAAATTGAGCTTACGGAGGAGAAATGGCGGGGGGATCTCACTTGGGGATCAAGTGCTCTAAGAGTGGAGAAGGGTGCGGAACAATTTTGGCAGAGTTTTGGCAAGGTTTGTGCTTGGCTCTCTTCATGGCCGAGAGGGTGGAGTTTAAATAGGAGAGGGTGGAGGGCCTCTCGGGGAGAGTTAGGGCTTGGGATCGAGTTGCTGCTGGTGAGGAGAAGATCGGCCATGGTGACCACTAGGGATGGGGCGGCTCGGCGAGTGAGAATTTCGATGTTGGCTCACATGTGAGCTCTCGGCCATGGTGTTTTCCGGCGGTACGGTGGCCGGCGGCCGAGCAATGGGTCACCATCGTGGTCGGGTGGGTCGGGGGTCGGAGGTTTAGTGTAGATCGATTGGCAAATGCCATGTGTAAAGGCTTGGATTGAAAGTGGAATGGGGGCATGAGCTATAATTTGAGTCCTAAATGGGTCAACCCACCCATTTGGGCTAGGTGCACCACCCCAGGCACTGATTTTGGGTGAGAGAAGAGTCGATTTGGCTCGGCCAGAGAGAGTGGTGTGAGTCTCCATCCAAGCATGAGGTAGGCTTAAGCATGGTTTAGTGTGTGACATGCTTAAGTGGTTAATCAGCCTTAATGAGAGATTAAGGAAAGGAGCCTCCTCCTTTTGCCCATTAATGGCATGGTCGACATGTAAAGAGGCTCTCATGGCTTCATGTGGCTTGTGCATGGCTCGCATGGCTCGTCATTTGGCTTGGGGAAAGGTTGAGTCAATTTCATAAAAATGGATTTTAAGGAATTTTGGATAATTTGGTGGAAATTTGGATGAAGCTTAATTTAGAATAATTCAATGATGATTTTAGGACTTAGGTAATGGATTTAATTAAATGGATGACAAATGGAGATGTCATGTGGGCTTTAGGGTAGATTTGGGCTTTTGAATTTTGAAGGAAATGGGCTTTTAGAAGGGTTTAAGGGAAGTGGGCTTTTAAGTTTATGAATGTGTTCATGGATGAAAATTTTTGTAAAAGGTTGGGCCAAATAATTGTTGGGTTTAGCTCATGGATGTGTCATGAGTAACTTGAAGCAAATTTGGGGTAGTTTGGGCTTGAATTGGGTTGGATTTGGATTCTTTTGGTGAATGGGCCAATATAGGTCCAAGTGGGCGAAGTTGGGCCAATGTTGGGCTAGGGTTGAAATTGATGTAGAATTATTGTTGAGAAGTGTTTATGGGAGTGTTTCAAAGAGGTTTTGACTTTGGTTGGGCTTTGATTTTTGGGGTTTGGGTTCATTTGGGTTAGGTTTGGGCTTAGGTCGAAAAATGGGCCTTAAGGTCAAAAGTGGAATTGGATCCAAATGTCAATCAAATTGGACTTGGATTTGGTCTAGATTGGTATTGGGGATGTTGAATTGAAGTTTAGAATTGAATTGGACCAAAATTGGGGTCAATTGGGTAGGTTTGGTTTGACATTGGGTTCACTTTGGATTAAAATGGGTCGAATTGGGGGTTTTGACAAAAGTAGGGTAAATTGACAAAATTGGCCCATGGTGTAGTTGGACAAAATGAAATTGGGAATATTTGGGATTTTCTGGAATTTTCTGGGAATTTTTTGAATTTTTGGATTTTTAGGCAAGAAGGGTATTTTGGGTTATTTGGAGGGTATTGGGGGGTATTTTTGGAATCTTTGGTATTTTTGGGTATGGATGATCAATTTGAGTGATGTGGAGATGTTTGGGATTGATTTTGGAAAATTTTGGGTAATTTGGAAATTTTGCGAAAATTTGGGTAATTTCAAGGGTTTTGGGTAGGTTTAGTAGGTGTAGGGTCTCGGGGGTCAAAAATTGAAAATTTGGGAAATTGAAGATTGGGTGAATTTAGGTGGAAAGAAATCATTTTGGTTGAGCCATGAAGCCATCTCAAGCCCATATGAGCCATGAGAGGACTCATTTGAGGCATTCATTTATGTTGTTCCTAACCTTCTTAGCCGAGGGCTTAGGGGTTAAGGACCATCCATGTGAATCACCTACATGAGTCGGGGAGGTTAAGTTGGGTATGGGTGTGGTTTTAGGAAGTGTGTGGAAATGTAGTGTGTAAGTGTAGTGTAAGTCGGCCCCTTCACTGAGACCGGGCCACCGGGGCGGTCCTAAGGCCGAAGAGTCTATAGGAACTCATCCTTTAAACTTCCACATTTGATTTCGACCCTCTAGGTGATTAGGGGTCTATGGTCGAGTTTGTGGAGTTTGTAGGGAGTTTAGAAGTGGTTTGAATTTCTAAAAGGCGGGTCCCAATTCTAGTCCTCTAAGATAGTCGAAG
>JAKZJZ010001042.1:0-32645 GCA_022702705.1 Papilionanthe hookeriana x Papilionanthe teres | reverse complement strand
AAGCGATCAACAAAACCAACACAGATGTCCAAGTGACGAACTTAGGACAAAGTAGAAGAGTTTCTGCTGGGGAGTGTCAAGTATATCTTTGGAACCGGAGATTCTTGATCTCTCGCTGGGGAAAGGAAAAGGAGGTGAATCCCAAATCACATGATGCGGGGAATTTCGATTTAGATTTTATTTTGTTTCAATTTATGTTTTGATGTGTAAGTTTAAATTTTAGTTTGGAGTTTCGATTTAGATTGAAGTTTTGTCGAAATTAATTTGAGAGATTTGGATTTGAAATGAGAATTGGAATTTTGAGGTTTTAGATATAACATCTTTAACCTCGAAAGAAAATTGAATTGATTAGATTGAATCGTTGCGATGAGAAGAGATCTCGGAGACGATGTGGTGTTGGATGTAAAAATCCTTAACCTCGAGAGTTTGATTTTGATGTATTTCAGTCGCGATAGGAAAAGAATCCTAAGCGGTGCGGTCTTGGATGTAAAATCCTAGACCCAAAATGTTCGAATTTGATGTATTTCGGTGCGATAGGAAAGAATCCTAAAGCAGTGCGGTCTTGGATGTAAAATCCTCGACCCAAAAGGTTTGAATTTGATGTATTTCGGTCTGATAGGAAAATAATCCTAAAGCGGTGCGGTCTTGGATGTAAAATCCTCGACCCAAAAGAGTTTGAATTTGATGTATTTCGGTGCGATAGGAAAAGAATCCTAAAGCGGTGCGATCTTGGATGTAAAATCCTCGACCCAAAAGGTTGAATTTGATGTATTTCGGTGCGATAGGAAAGAATCCTAAAGCGGTGCGGTCTTGGATGTAAAATCCTCGACCCAAAAGGTTTGAATTTGATGTATTTCGGTGCGATAAGAAAAGAATCCTAAAGCGGTGCGGTCTTGGATGTAAAATCCTCGACCCAAAAGGTTTGAATTTGATGTATTTCGGTGCGATAGGAAAGAATCCTAAAGCGGTGCGAGTCTTGGATGTAAAATCCTCGACCCAAAAGGTTTGAATTTGATGTATTTCGGTGCGATAGGAAAAGAATCCTAAAGCGGTGCGGTCTTGGATGTAAAATCCTCGACCCAAAAGGTTTGAATTTGATGTATTTCGGTGCGATAGGGAAAGAATCCTAAAACGGTGCGGTCTTGGATGTAAAATCCTCGACCCAAAAGGTTTGAATTTGATGTATTTCGGTGCGATAGGGAAAGAATCCTAAAGCGATGCGGTCTTGGATGTAAAATCCTCGACCCGAAAAGGTTTGAATTTGATGTATTTCGGTGCGATAGGAAAAGAATCCTAAAGCGGTGCGATCTTGGATGTAAAATCCTCGACCCAAAAGGTTTGAATTTGATGTATTTCGGTGCGATAGGGAAAGAATCCTAAAGCGAGTGCGGTCTTGGATGTAAAATCCTCGACCCAAAATGTTTGAATTTGATGTATTTCGGTGCGATAGGAAAAGAATCCTAAAGCGGTGCGATCTTGGATGTAAAATCCTCGACCCAAAAGGTTTGAATTTGATGTATTTCGGTGCGATAGGAAAAGAATCCTAAAACGGTGCGGTCTTGGATGTAAAATCCTCGACCCAAAAGTTTGAATTTTGATGTGATTGATATTTGATTCGAGATCCGGAAGAAATTGAATTTAAATTTGATTGAGACTTGAAGCTCTGGAAAGATTGAATTCGAAAATTTGGAAATTTGGAAGGATGAGTTTGAACTCGATTGAAATTCGATTTAAGATTTGATTTGAAATTTGGAAGATCAAGTTTGAAACTTGATCGAGATTGGATTTGGAATTTGATTGAGGATTTGATTTGAAATTTGTAAGGATGGAATTTGATTTTGAAGTTTGGAAGGATGGAATTTGAGATTTGTGTTGAGAATTTGATTTGAGATTTGATTTTAGATTTGAAATACTGGAAAGATTGAATTTGAGATTTGATTTGAGATTTGATTTGGAAAAGAAAACAAGGAAAACTTAATTATCATGACTTTATTTATCTTAGCACATTTTATTATTTTTGGGTTCGGACCCAATCATAAGTAATTACTTCGCCCGTGTTTCTTAGGGATGAAGAATTCATTCCTTCGAAACATCAGGTAGCGTAATACTTTTCAAGTATCGTCCGTTGATCGGAAGCATATGTCGTTCTCCCTGGCAATTCACTAGGCGGTAGGAACCTCACGAGTATACTTGCTTCGACCACGAAACGGTCCTTCCCGAGTGGGTTCGAATTTTCCTCCTATCTTGCGGTGTGCGAGAATAGGTCTCTTGAGAACGAGAACTAAGTCACCAACTTTGAAGGTTCTTGGGCGGACCCGGTTGTCATGGGCTTGAACCATCTTAGCTTGGTATAGTTCTAAATTACGTTGCGCTGCAAGTCTTTTCCCTTCCAAGCTTTCTAATTCTTCGAGTCGTAATCTGGCGTTTTCTTCGTCGTGATCTTGTTTGCAAGCGCAATTCGAGTGAAGGAAGGCCGAACCTCTAAAGGTAACACTCGCCTCGGACCCATACACTAGAGCGTAAGGTGTAGCTTGAGTAGGAGTTACGAAGGTTGTCCGGTAGGCCGCTAAGGCTTCTAACAATTTCTCGTGCCAATTTCTCTTATTATCGTCCGAGGTTTTCTTTAAGATTTGAACGAGAGTTTTATTAAAAGCCTCGGCGAGACCGTTTGCTCTTGGGTAGTAAATTGTCGAGTATCGCCGGTCGATTCCGTGTCTCCTAACAAAATTGTTGATTTGTGTGCTTCGAATGCGGCCCGTTATACGAGATGATCTGCGCGGCACTCCGAAACGGTAGACAACTTGGTTCTTGAAAAGCGTGCAGCACGTGGTGTGCTTTCACTTCTCTAAGTGGGCTGCTCGCCCATTGGAAAAGTAATCTGTAGCCGCAAGAATGAAGCGATGTCCTTTCGAAGATGGTGGTTCTATTGGACCCACTATATCGTGCTCCAACATTCGAATGGCCGCGACGCAATTGTCGGGTGTAGCACATTTGGAGGTTGGTGTAGAACTACTCCGTGCACTTGGCATTGGTGACAGCTCTTGGCGATTTTCATGCAGTCGGTCATCATCGAGGGCCAGTAGTACCCTAATCTCTTAATTTTCATTTTCATCTTCGGACCCGGTCGAGTGAGCGCCACGAGTCTCGAATGCACTTCTTTAACAATTTCACGGGCCTCGGACCCGCTTAGGCACCTTAGCCACATTTGATCAAAAGACCTTCGTATAATGTGTTGTTTATTAATGCGTAGGACGAGTTCTTTTCTTGATCGATGGGCCGGCGACCTATCGTACGGTAGCTTTCTGTTTGCGGGTAGTGCTATCGATGGTCGTCGCCTGATCTTACGTGTTTTTCGTCACTGCTTTAGCTGATTCTTTTTCTTCTTCGATTTGTGTATCATGTCTATGTCAGTTGTGATAGGACTGACGTCCGTGAGCGACACTTCCACTGATTCATCTTGCAAACAGGCAAACTCTTTTGCGAGACGGGCTAAAGCATCTGCTAAAGCATTTTCTTTTCTGGGAATCTTGTAAATTGTCACATTTGGAATCTGTTCCAACAACTGTATGGCATACTGGAAGTATTGTTCGAGTCTTGGTTTAAAAATTCTGTATTGTCCGGCGATCTGCTGAATGATTAACTGTGAATCCCCGTAGATGTTGATGTCTGTTATCCCCATTTGAATAGTTAATTCCAATCCCGTTATGAGGGCTTCGTATTCCGCCGTTGTTTGTACACGGTTCCGTCGAGTGGTAGGAGTATCTTAACATCCCCCGCTCCGGTGTTATAAAGATTAGCCCGATTCTGCCTTGCACGGGCACTATCACTTGCGATTCTTCATCTTTGTGTGCTTGAAGATGCTCCGTCGAAATATAATTCCCAACGTCGATCATCGAGGTCTTCTAGGTTCATTATTTGTTCATCCGGCGAATCGTCGTTGAGAGGAGATTCGGCGGCAAAGGATGTCTTTGCGAGGAAGTCTGCTTAAGACTTGTCCCTTTACGGCACGCGGAGGCACGAAAGTTATATCGAATTGCAATAATATCATTGACCATCGGCAAGTACGCCGGAAAGTGTTGGACGAGTCATCAAGTATTGCGATGGATTAAACTTCGAAATCGAGTTGACCTTATGAGAAAGCATGTAGTGCTCGAGCTTTTGAGCGGCGAAGATCGAGGACGAACAATGCTTTTCGATTGCGGGATACCTTACTTCCGTCGGAAGTAAACGACGGCTTAAGTAGTAAAGAGCATTTTCTTTACCCTCATCATTGACACAGGCTAACGAGGGCTCCGAGGAAGTCGTCTAGAGCCGCGGTGTAAAGTATCAGCGGTCTACAGAGGCGGGGTCTGCTAAGACGGGAGGTGTCATTAAATATTGTTTAATGTCTTCGAAGGCCTTCGGCATTTCTCTTCCCGAATAAATTTGGCGTCCTTTTTAAGCTAGTGCTGAGAAAGGCTGACACCTACTGACGAGGGTTTGAGATAAAGCGTCGAAGATATGCCGGCTTCCTTGAAAAGATCGTAGTTGTTTTAAGGTTTTGGGAGGCGGCATTTCTAAGATGGCTTTAATTTTCTCGGGTCGATTTCAATTCCACGATGTCGGACAACGAATCCTAAGAATTTCCGGAGGTGACGCCGAAGGCGCATTTTAAGGGATTCATCTTAAGGTTAAATTGTCTTAATCGTTCGAAAACAATTCTCGAATCATACGAGTGGTTTTCCTTTACTTTGCTTTTGATGACGACATCGTCCACGTAGCATTCGACTTGATTGTGGATGAGATCATCAAAAATTCTTGTCATTGCTCTTTGGTAGGTTGCTCCTGCGTTCTTCGAGTCCGAATGACATCAACGTGTAGCAAAATACTCCGATCGGCGTTACGAATGCTCGTAAGCTTTTCATCTTCGGAGCCATTTTTATCCGGTTGTATCACGAAGATCCATCCATGAATGAGAATATTTCATGTGTCGAAGCAATATCGATCATCGGTTCCGGAATTGGTAGAGGGAATTCATCTTTTGGACATGCCTTGTTTAAATCTGCGAAGTCCACACAAATTCTAATCGACCATTCTTCTTTCCGACTGGCACCACATTGGCTAACCGGGTCGGGTATTGTTCTTCACGGACAAATTTAGCGTCTATTAGATTTTTAACTTCGGCTATGACTTGTTGTTCGATTTCCAGACGCATTCTTCGGGACCTTGTCGACGTGGAACGCAGTAGGATCCACTCCTAGCTTATGGACTGCGACCTGCGGGGCTAATCCTGGCATTTAATCGTAGCTCCAAGCAAAACGGTCTTTAAATTCCATTAATAACTTGATTATTTCTTCGGAGTCTTCTTTATTGAGTAAGGAGCTAACAAAGGTAGGTCTCAGGCTCCTTCGCTAGTACCTAAGTTAACTTCCGTTAACTCATCTATTATGGATTTAATTTCTTCTTCGAATTCGGTGGAGCGTCTCCGATTTGTAAATCTTCGAGTTCGTACGTAGTTTCCATGCGGTTTTCATTGGACTTGCAAGTGACAACCAAGCAAAATTCGGTATCGTCAGCCGACCTACTCGTGCTGAATCCGAGTCCACACTTTGAATTGGGAGGACGGCGGAGTTATTCCATAACTTTTCAAAATGTTGTGATTGGCCTTTTGTCCATTGTCGAGGTAAGAAACCACGTTGAATTAAATTTTGAACACGGGGAGAGTACCACTCGAAAGGTAATTCCATTAATTCGATGAAGTGACATCTTCGAATTGTACATTATTTTCGGTTTTGGAGGAAGAAGCACCACGGTAGAATTTGATCGGCTTTGCACCGTCACTACGTACCTCTTTGACCTCCATACCCTCGATCTTATTAGAATGGATCGGAGTTAGGGTCATAGTATGTACGTAGTGGTTAATCTTCTCGTACATTGATTTGTATTCTTCGTTCTTTTCATCTTCGAGGGAGATCTTGTATTGCGGCTTCTTTCGACTTATTGTTGCTGCTTCTTGCTTGATTTCTTTTTCCTCTTGAGCTATCTTCCCAATCAACATTGATGGTCGGTTTCTTCGTCCAGTTGTCTACAGTGTCTCTACCGCGGCCTCGTCCCCGGCCTCGACCTCGGATGCGAGTTGTGGAGAAACCTTCACCATCTCGCCGGAAGAGAGTGGTGAGTGACTCGTTGGACTAGAACTTCGAGATTCTTCGTTGTCTCGAACTTTCTTTGCTTCATTTGTTATGGTATCTACTGGAGAAGATTGTTTTCTTTGGCGGTGCATAATAAGTCGCATCTTCATGGATTCCAATTTCATGTACGGAGAATGGTTGCAAGTCACCTTTGATGCCATTGTTCCCCTCCATCGTAGTACTTGATGCATCTGGTGTAGAGATGATGGTACCATCCTGTTTTCATGTATCCATGGTCGGCCCGAGTAGAGCGTTGAACGACGTTTCGAATCGATTATATGAAATTTTGCGGTTGTCTTTGCTAAATCACCGGTCTTCATCGGTAGCGTTATTGACCGAGGACTCTTTCTCCTTTACGGTTGAATCCTCTTAATAACATTTTGTCGGCCTCGAGTTCACGAGCATCGATTTCCAAGTATGCTTAGTGTTCGAAGACTCATTATATTGATTGATGCTCTGGATCCACCAATACTGCGGAGAGCGTAAACTTCCCGATTGTAAGCTGAAATGTACAACGGTCGGTTGTGATGCAGCATCCCCAGTAGTAGGTCATTGTCCGTGAAGGTAACACCTCGTTGTTCCTTTAATGAGCAAACCTCATCTAAGGAATCTCCGGCCATTTGAGCTAAGCGAATTTCCGGATCAAGTAAGGCCTTGATCGGAGCTTCTCTCATCTCCTTTGATAAGATGAGAGCATCGTAAATGCTCGGTTTGGCGGTAGTTTCCTAAGATGGGCTAGCACGTTGTAGTCCACTTTGTTTCCATGCGTCTCGGCTTCTTCTCGAATGGGTATTTCTTCTGCTGGGGTTGGTTCTTCTTGAACAACCACCTGCTTTCCTTTGTCTTTTGGACCCATTCTCGGAGGTAGAACTCTTCCACTTCTCGAGTTGACTTCGTAATTTCTTCGAATCTAGTTTTGAGTTTGCTTGGTGTCTCCTCCGAATCGGAATGACGAGCTCTTCCGGATTATCTTCAAAATACGAAGGTTCTAACTCTATCGTAGCCGGAGCTCCTCGAAACTCACGAGATAGATCCGTTGCTTGTTGAACTCTCGTAGCCTCCTTGATGGATGCCTTCTTCGTCATTGTGATCGTCGAGATCATGTATGATTTGAGAATTGTTGTTGGTATCGAAATCGACGCCGGATTGTCGCTAGTTACGTAATCGTTAGAAACGAGTCGAAAACGTAGCCAACGCCATCACCCTTATCATTATATGATCCCACCGAAGTGAGCGGATAATCATACAAAATCGGAGGTTCGAGGGATTTCTCCCCCGAATCGGAAACAACTATCCTAGGATAAGCGGCCCCTAGTCAGCCTTAGGAATCTCGGTCCCTCTTCTTCGTCGATTTTCTTCTTCTCTTCGATTTTCTCTCGTCGAGGTGGTTCTTCTATCGCGAGTGATAGTACGGCTTAACGGGTCTCGAACTACGAATTGAAGCTCGCACCGAAGCGGTTCGGATGTTGTCTAAAATCTTCTTCGAAGATCTCGTCCAGAGCGGTAATCCATCCATCGTCGGTTGCATAGGGATCTATCGGGATGACGGGATCGGTTGAGATAACATTGACGGAACCTCCTTTACGGGGTTCCTTCATGTACTCCTTCGGGATTGTTATATTTCCTTTCGAAGGTTGTCGTTGAGCCAACTTTTGAAGGTAATGCGGTCTTCATCTTGTGCCCGAGCATCCGATGGTAGGGGCAAAAGTTGGGATCACCTTTCTCGTTGACTTCCTCTCGGTCTTTTGGGCTCTGGCAGTGGAAATCCGGAGTTTTCATTAAGCTACGGAACATCTTCGATGCTTGCTTCATTTTTGAACGGATATTCTACGCTCGAAGCTCCCTCGATGTACGTTGCGGACGAGACGGTTGTTCATCTTGCGGAGACGGCCGATAGTTGGACCGGGTTCTTTGGTAATTTTGTTGTGGTTCTTTGCGGCCGTTGCGGTGGTATTTGCATCGGTTGTTTGCCTTTGTCAGCTCGCTGCAACGACCCCGGATTTCTTTGCGAAAGTCTTCACCGGCCTCGCTTGTCCGTCTTGTCGGCAAAACTTAATTGCTTCGCCTCTTCTTGCAAGCTTCCGGCCTTGCTTAACAACTTCTCGAAAGTCTTAATAGTGAATCCTTTGAGGAGAAGTGCTTATCGGGCCGTGAATGCTTTTAAGCGAGATGCCGACTGCATGTTGTTCTTACGATTGTGGTTCACACTTCATGCTTAAATTTCTCCATCGAAGTATGTAATCCACTAGAGTTTCATTCGGCCTTTGTTTCTACTACCACTAAATCACCTATAGTGATGTGGTGCGAGCTCCGACAAATCGCTTAATGAAGAGGCTCTCTAACTGCGAGAATGTCTTCAGCTGAACCGTTGGGTAATTCCGCATACCGGTCGAAGGCGATTCCGACGGACTGCTAACGAGCTGTCGGAAGAGTAGCGCATCGCTCCCGCCGGCATTGCAACAAGCGGCACGAAAGTGTGCAACATCTTGTCGGGGTTCCCGGTTCCGTCGAAGGTCTTAAACGAGAGGTGGTACGAAGCCTTTCGGGTATTGGACGGCGTCGAATTCTTCGGGTAAGGTCTACCCGTCCGAATGGATGTCCCGCTCTTCGATTGTGCTAGGGCTTCTCGCACTCTTCTGCTCTACCAAGTTCTTGATATCCTTTTCGGGGATCATACTTTGTCTTGTATCCTTTTCGAGTGGTCATCCCCATTGACGGATGTAATCTCCTTTCCTCCGTCTACGATGTGAATGACTTCGGGGTGTCTCTCTATGTGGTTGTACTTGACTGCGGAGAGTGGCCGGAGCCATGGCCATCTCTTCCATCCTCTTCGCCATTTGAGCGATCGTGTCGTCCTTTTCTCGAAGTCTGTCTCTTCATCGGCTACGGCTCCTCTCTTCTGCGGCTGCGGGAGCACCTTGAGAAGCCGATGAAGCTCGTGTCTCAACCATGTTGATTTACGCATATTCATTGTCCATGAATTCCGATGAGTCGATCTCATCTCCGAACTTTTCTTCTCTTTCTTTTTGCCAACCGTCGGATGTCGGTTCTCGAGCTTTTCCATGGCATCTTCTAGCGGAGCTTTCGTGTATCTTTGTGGTTGTCATGCGATGGTTGCGGGTCCTTTTTCACGAGTCCCCTTCATCGCGGTAGCACTTTCTTCGGATTCCGGCCTCTGGCGAGACTTTCTTTCTCGGGCTGCTGTTTCGATCTCAGCTGCCCGTAGTGGGACGCCATACCATCCTTCTAGCGGCGAGAAGGTCTAGGACTAGATGGTCTATCGGCCAAATGCTTTGGAAGGTGGTATCCTCCCTATCTGTAATCCCGATACTACGACAGGCGGGCTAGCCTTCATTCTCTTGCTTGGCTTTTCACGTCATGATGGCGGGTTCTACTCGGGGCCCGAGACGGGACTTGGCCGGCACCCGCCACATCCTTCGTAGAATCTCCGACACGGGGCGGTTTTCCTTCCTTGCTAGCTTTTCTACCAAAGTTTGCGGTCGAGCGAACCGAGCGTAGTTCTAGTTCTTTTCTTGCGGCTATCGTTGTAGTATGCGGGGCTGTGGTAATGTGGCGACAATCTTTCGAACATTCTCCTCATCCTCTGCGGCGGAGAGGGATGGAACCTGCTTCCTCCCAAAAGTGGTATGTAGTCGGGCGGTGGTGTATATTACGGTAACGGTGTATATTTTGGCAACTGCGGAATTTCCTCTAGGAAAGCGATCTCGGCGGCTACGGCTTCCCGGCGATCCTTCATTTCTATTTCTTCTTTGGGTCTTTGTCGGCGAAGGAATCTTCGAAGCTGGACCCGATTTCGAAGACAGAAGGTCTTACGGGAAGATCCGTACCCTCCGCGGTAACGGGTTTATCATAGTTACGGATTCCTTTCCCCTTTGATTTGGCGAGAAGTCGGGGTAGGTGCGAAACAACTAGACCGAGTGGGGGTAGTGAGAACGGTCCTCCTGCGGACGGCGGTACTCCTCCTAGTCGGGACCCTTTGCGGGGAGGAAACTCTTGGGTCGACCTAAGGTTGAACTCGAGCGAGTGGTTCCTCGGCTCGGATACCTTGTTCGTCGGTGCGAAGAGGGAGACGTCGGTGACCTTGACGTTCGTGTTTTCGAATCCCTGTCCCGAATCGGATGATCCCATTGTCGGGCGGCTCATCCTTATAGACGGCGAAGTCCGATCCGTTGGTGAAGGAGAAAATCGGTTTCGGGGCTTCCATTTACGCAAGGTAGACTCGGTTGTCGGTCCCGAGTTATGCTTCTTTTCTTCGGGACGAAAAGAAAGGAATTAAAAAAAGTCCGAACTCATTCTTTGTTCATGTATTTATAAAAAAGAATCATTTGTTAAAAGAATCATTTATTAGAGGGTTTGTTTATTTAGAACGGAACGTTCGAAAGGTGTAGAGAAGGTAAGGAATCCGATTCGAGTTGGAAAGGGAAAGAAAGTCTTAAGCAAGACTTCTCGACTCGAAGGATCACACCTAAACTAACACCTATCGGGGTCCACCCCACCTCGGAAATGAGGTAAAAGGATCTCGGAACCTCTCTCGTTTAGGGGTGTCTAAACGAGTGGCTCTAAATCCGAGAGAATGTTGGCTATACTTGTTCGAGATAGAAATGAACATAGTATTTCAACGGAAAGAAGGGTAGTTTGATCCATTAGGGACATGGATACACTACTGATTTTTGAAAACGAAATTATTCGATTATAATGGAGAGAGGAATCGTCCCAGGCGGAGTCGCGAGAAGTTTGTCGGCATATTTTTAGGTTGTGTGTGTTATTTTGAAAAGGGGTCGCCTAACGAAATTGTCGGCGAATTTAAATTTTAAATTTGATTTAAATATATATATAATTTAGAAAGTAGTATTTGATTTTGAAAATAATCTTAAATTTGAAAATTTTAAGATATGAAATCAAACCGATCTCACATCCCGAATAGTTTATATAAACGAGCACCGCACCACAAACCTATGTATCTATCCCTAAGGATAGACACTAACCTTGATGATGGGGCTCGATCAAATAAACTGAAGATTTTGTGACATCCGTTTGGTCCGCGAACCAATTTTATAAGCCGACAAATTCCCTGCTTAATATGAAAGCATTAAACGGGGTTTATATTACTCAGGTTCTTTAAAATTCCCTATAAGGGCAAGCCCACTATAGTTAATTACATCTTAAGTGACGGGAATCACCTAAGAAAACTCTCGATAATAATCGATAACTCTGCTTTCAAGAATTTGAAAGTTTAAGGTTTTCAAAGATTGAATTTTGGAATTTCGATAGGGAATGGATCGAATTTTGGAACATTTTGTTTTGTGAATCCAAAGGAAGAAAGGTAGGAGAAATCAACGATTCGAAGTGAACTTCGGTAATTTCCGACTATCCTATCGTTTGGCTTGAGTTTAGGAAAGTCCTAATACTTATTTAAATGTTTTGATCTTGCCAATTTTAATTAATTAGGGCTTATATTTGTATGATAAAATCAAACAAATAGCTCAGAAGATGTGAGGGTTTATTGTCGTATCGGACGACTCACCTCGGAATCCTAAGACCAGGTTAGGGCTTAATTTGCAATGCAAATGCCTAACGAAGAGTTGAGGATTTATGTTGCACTAGGCGAAGCTACCTCGAAGTCCTATGGCTTGATTATTTAATTCTAGGAAAGTTTTCTTGAAGTAGGTTCAAGTTTCTGCTGACGACGATGGCCGTCGTCGCCCACCATGCTCCAAGTTCCTTGTTGTTGCGAGAGGTTTAGTTTTAGAAATCATAAATCGGGAGATGAGAAAAGTGTTTTGGTTTAGAGAAAATCTTAATTTCCAAGTGTTTTTTACGTTTTAATTAAAACAAATCTTAAAGTTGATTATAACGACACCGGTTAAGATCCCACGGTTCCATCCTTCGGCATCATTATTTTTATCGGATTCACTTAGTCCGGATGAATTTGCTAAACTCAGCTGAATGAGTTCCACACTTTCATTTAGACCGTGGGAAATCCCGTTAGCAACACGTAGGTTACATCATCCGAGGTATTCCCGATCATCCAACGGGACGTTTTAATTTAGTTGTAATTGTAGTTTTGTGTTTTGTTTGTGATTAAATTTTGAGTTGTTTTATATTTTGAAATGTTGTGGCGGTGAATTTTATCTTGCAATGACTTTTAACTTAATTTGGTTTCGGTTTTAGGGACTATCCTAAAGGTGTGGGTTTTCATGCAGCTGTTGTTTTATCATGCGAGAAAAATAAAGTACATTTCGCAAGAAAGTAAATTGCAAGAAAGTAAATTGCAAGAAAGTAAATTGCAGATAAAATAAAAGCGTACCTGGAGGGTCTTCCCGTCATCCCAAGCTGCACTTAAAACACGATTAGAATATTTAAGCAAGTTCCTAGGTAAAGCTAGGGGAAAGGTTATGGTTTTCTACCAAATTCCTAATCCTATAGCTAGTCGACTCCTATGACGTCTAGGTTCTTTGTGTTTTTGTTTGAGGACGATTTTCTTCATCGAAAGGACGATTAAGTCCGATTGTTCTTATAAATATCCTATCATATTGAGGAAGTGCTTAAGAAGAATCTTAAACATCTTTTCGATATTTTCGAGATTATTTTAAGTCCAAATGAATTTAATTATATAAATGAATCGATCGTCCGAGGTTTTGAAGTCTTGTTAACTTGCTCAGTGAACTAGGACATTTGAATATCCTATGAGTGAGGTAACACTTCATTTGATGTTCCATTTAGGAGTTATAATAATCAAAGCTTTCGAGGGTAAATTAGTATTCAAATGACTTGATTTAAGTTAAAGGGTTTAAATTTGGAATAGTGTTCGAGTTGCTTTACATTTATTTTGAATTCTTTATGTCTTAGGTGATGTTATATTTAATTGACTTAATTTAATTGAGTTTTAATTTAGTTTAACATAGTTAATTTAATTTGATTTGGTGTTTAATTAATTTGATTTGATTTAATTTAATTTAATTATTTAATTTAATTTAATTTAATTTAATTGTTTAATTTAATTTAATTTAATTATTTAATTTAATTTAATTTAATTGTTTAATTTAATTTAATTTAATTATTTAATTTAATTTAATTTAATTATTTAATTTAATTTAATTTAATTGTTTAATTTAATTTAATTTAATTATTAAATTTAATTTAATTCAATTTAATTTTAATTTGTGTTTAATTTAATTTAATTTGTTTTAATTTAATTTAATTTAATTTTAATTTAATTTAATTTTAATTTAATTTATCTTTAATTTACTTTATTTTTAATTTTAATTGAAGTTTCAAAAGAGTTTAATAATTTAATTAAGTCTTTTAATATTTTAAATTTGAGTTATCATTTTAATTAAAAAAATTGAGTATTAATGATATAATTAGTTTAGGGATTTTTAAATTAAAGAATAAATCTCTTCCTAATAAATATCCCTTATTTTAATAATTCTAATTTATTATTCCTCCAAATTTAATCTATTATTTAATTAAAGTTTAATCATTTTAAAATTATTTAATGGGTTTCTACCCTTTAATTATTTAAATTTCAATCATCCAAATCAGATTAAGATCAAATATTTTACTTGTTGATTTTTTATTAAACCTAAAGTTTTAATTAAGGGTTAAAAGTTTAATTACCATTTTACCCCTTAAGCTTAATAATTTCATAACTCACTAAATTGAACTCAAATGAACTTGAAATTTTTATGTGACTTCACTCATATGTCAATAAAGACATGAGAGGAGAAAATGTGATTTTTCTGTATTTAATTTATTTATATAATTATTTTTGGTGGAAAATAGAGATTTTCAAGGAAAATTTGATAACATGACCAAAGGAAAGTTTCTGTCCTTAAGAAAATTAGGGGACATTCCTAATGACCAAAGAAGCACTTGGATCAATTTTGGTGATTTTTTGAATTATATTATTTTTATTATAATTATTTTGAGTTTTGGAGTGTTAATTAATTTAAAAATAAAATAAATGTTGAAAAATGGATTTTATATTTTTCAAAAATCTCTCTGATATCAAGGAAACCAGAGAAACAAATTTTGCAATTTTCTGACTTTTCTATGATTTATTATAATTATTTTAGTGAAAATGCTAGAAAATACATTTTTTTAATTTTAAAATTACCCTAGGGCTTTAAAATTCAATATCTCACTAAATAGACCTAGGAAAAATGTGGGATTTGTTCCTAAGTGATTAAAATTCAAAATGTGACATTTTGGTGAACTTTATTATTTTTGTGATTTTTATTATTTTTTTAATTATTAAAAATATTAAAATATTATTAAAAATCAACTTTTTCAGAAAATTGAAATTTTAATTTTCTTAGGTTTCCCTGATATCAGAGAGGCTCCAAAACCAATTTAGTGAATTTTTGAAAAGTATTTTAAAAGTTATGAATTTTTAAAGTTTAAAATGGCTAAGTGAGCTTAATTAACCCGATTAGTGAGGCTAACTGAAGTCCAATTGACCTCAAATTTTTATGGTGAATTCCTACGATCCTAAAGGTCAGTGGAGAATTGATTTCAAGTCAATTTGATGCTTGGTTAACTCTAATTAATTAAAGACCTATTTTGGGTGTTTAAGCCGATTAGAGTTGTTCTGAGTGAATTAACTCAAGTCTATTTTTCCTAGAGTTCTGCTGGTCATAAGGAACATCACCAAATTTTTCTAGAATTTATTTCACAACATGCTAATTTTTGGAATTAAAATACTCGAAAACGACAACATGCATTTGAAAAATAAATAACTTTTCATAGAGATGGCCTACGACTTTGGAAAATTCGGAGAATGTTCCCAAGTTCGGAGGCTTAAAAGCCCATGGTCTCATGCCATGGTGAATTGTATACATGCATGGAGAATTAAAACGTATGCAGAGAGTAAATAAATTATAAAAAATAAAATACTTGATGAAATTAAATGATTTCTTTTCCACATTATTCTCCTCTGTTCACTCGAGCGAGAGGGTATTTTTATTTTATTTTTGTGATTTTTCTACACAAAGATATGGATTTTTAAAGTTTCGATATTTAATAAATACATTAAATACCCTATTTATCTACTTATCCACGCGGCGCCCGGCGAAACATCGGCGGCTCCGAAGGGGTACGTGTCGCGCCGTGATTGGGCGCCGCCATCCGAGTCATCCGTCCGGGCCCCGCGGTTCACGTAACATTCCCCGGTCGGCGCAATTCGAATCGTCCAGCTCGATACACGCGCGATCCAACGGCTCTCCGGTCATCGTCTACGGCGGGTGTGCACCCGTGACCGTCAACCTTCTAACCCTAATTTCTCACTCGATTCTCAACGGATTTTCGTGTTCTTATGCTCCATGGATTCGTCTTGAAGAGACGAACACATCCATACGGTAAACATGCATTTAAATTGACTCAAATTAAAATGAGAATCTCCGGAAGCTCGGGAAGAAGAGGGAGTCATACCTTTGCTCGAGAGAAGTGAAGCTTCGATGCGAGAGTTGTTACACCTTCGATTGGATCCCAGTGAAGCTCCGGATGAAGTCTCGCGGTACGAGTGACTTGTCCAGGTTGGACTTCGACCACGGCCGATCACAAAGCTTGGAGGTCTGGAACAAGCTGGGTGGCCTAGAGATGGGGCTTTCGGTGGGGAACTTCTCCTCTTGGTCCGGTGAAGGTGTAGGACCAATCAATTTGGGAATTGGCTCACCTGTGAAGAAGTGTCCCGGTTTTTGGGCTAAAGTTTGAGCTCGAAATTGGGCTCGACTAGAGGGAATCGGGGGCGGAATTCGGTGGGGATCGGGTGCTGCATGTGTGGAGAGTGATGCGGAGTGATTTTGGCGAGTTTCCTTAAGGTTTCGTTCGGCACCTCCTTTGGCCGAGAGGGTGAGGGGTTTAAATAGGCATGGCTGGAGGCTCTCCGGGGAGTTTAATGGTTGGGATCGAGCTTGCTGCGGTGAGGAGAAGAACGTGTCGTAATGGCCATTTGGAGTGAGGCGGCTCGGCAAGGTGGAATTCCAAAATTTGGCTCCTCCCGAGGTTTCGGGCATGGTGTTTTCCGGCGGCTCGGGTGGCCGGCCGGCCGAGTCGGGTCACCCTCGAGCTCGGGTGGGTCGAGGCTGGAGGCTTGTGTAGTCGATTGAGGTTTGACATGTGTAAAGGAGTTTGATTTAAATGGAATGGGAGAAGGCTCACTTTGGCTTGGTTTGGGTCAACCCACCATTTTGGGCTTGGTGCACCCTTCCAAGCTGCGATTTTGAGCTGAGGGAATCATTTAGGTCGGCTTAGAAGGAGTGGTGAAGTCTCCATCCATGATGAGGTGGCTAAACATGGTTTAGTGTGTGACATGATTAAGGTAAAAAAGGTTAAAGGAGGTTTAAGAAAGAACCCCCTCTTCTTTCCATAAATGGACTAATGACAAGTCAAAGCCCTCATGGCTTCATGTGGCTTGAGAATGGCTTGTTCATGGCTTCATTTGGCTTGGGAAAAGGTTGATTTGTTTCATGAAAAGGGTTTTAGAAATTTTTGACATTTAGGGGGTAATTTGACATGTGGCTTGATTTAGAATGGTTTAATTGATGATTTTGAAACTTAGGGGTGATTTTGATCAAATGGATGATGAGGGGAAGTGTCATGTGGGCTTTAGGATGATTTGGGCTTTTAAAATTTAATGAAGATGGGCTTTTAAGAAGGTTTAAGGGAAGTGGGCTTTTAAGTTTAAGGATGTGTTCATGGATGGGAATTTTTGTAGAAGTTTGGGCCAAATAGTTGTTGGTTTTGGTTTAGGGATGTTTCATGAATAATTTGAAATAGATTTAAGGTGGTTTGGGTTTGAATTGGGTTGAATTTGGGTTTATTTGGTAAATGGGCCAATGTAGGTCAAATCGGGCTAACTTGGGCCAATGTTGGGCTAGGGTTGAAATTGATGTAAAATAAATGTTGAGAAATGTTTATGGGAGTGTTTCAAAGAGGTTTTGGCTTTGGTTGGGTTTTGATTTTGAGGTTTGGGCCTATTTGGGTTAGGTTTGGGTTTAGGTCAAAATCGGGCTTTTTGATTTCGGGTTGAATTTGAGTGGGGTTTGGGTCAAAATCTTGGGCAAATCATGTTAGTTTTTTGTTTATGGGGATGTTAAGGAAGGTTTAGAAAAGATTTGGGGTTAATTGGAGTTGAATTGGGTTAGTTTGGGCTAAGTTTGGGTCATGGGTCCAAATTTGGGCTTTAAGGCCCAAAGTGAAATTGGATCCAAATGTCAATCAAATTGGACTTGGATTTGGTCTAGATTGGTATTGGGGATGTTGAATTAAAGTTTAAAATTGAATTGGACCAAAATTTGAGTCAATTGGATAGGTTTGGTTTAACATTGGGTTCACTTTGGGTTAAAATGGGTCAATTTGGGGGTTTTGACAAAAGTAGGGTAAATTGACAAAATTGACCCATGGTGTAGTTGGACAAAATGAAATTGCAAATATTTAGGATTTTCTGGAATTTTTTTGGGAATTTTCTGAATTTTTGGATTTTTAGGCCAAGAAGGGTATTTTGGGTATTTGGAGGGTATTGGGGGGTATTTTTGGAATCTTTGGTATTTTTGGGTATGGATGATCAATTTGAGTGATGTGGAGATGTTTGGGATTGATTTTGGAAAATTTTGGGTAATTTGGAAATTTTGCGAAAATTTGGGTAATTTCGAGGGTTTCGGGTAGGTTTAATAGGTGTAGGGTCTCGGGGTCAAAAATTGAAAATTTGGGAAATTGAAGATTGGGTGAATTTAGGTGGAAAGAAATCATTTTGGTTGAGCCATGAAACCATTTCAAGCCCATATGAGCCATGAAAGGACTCATTTGAGGCATTCATTATGTTGTTCTCTAACCCTCTAGCGAGGGCTTAGGGGTTAAGGACCATCCATGTGAATCACCCACATGAGTCGGGAGGTTAAGTTGGGTATGGGTGTGGTTTTAGGAAGTGTGTGGAAATGTAGTGTGTAAGTGTAGTGTAAGTCGGCCCCTCGCTGGACCGGGCCACCGGGGGTAGTCTAAGCGCCAAAGAGTCCTATAGGAACTCATCCTTTAAACTTCCACATTTGATTTCAACCCTCTAGGTGATTAGGGGTCTATAGTCGAATTTGTGGAGTTTGCGGGGAGTTTAGAAGTGGTTTGAATTTCTAAAAGGCGGGTCCCGATTCTAGTCCTCTAAGATAGTCAAAAGAAAAAGCCTAAGGCTAGATCCTAAGCACTAACAAGAAGAAGGGAAGACCTCATCAAAAATGAGGTCAACAGCACCATTTAGTAAAAGCGTGGGTAACTGATCAAGGGCTCCAAAAGGCATTCAACTTTCACTTGAAAGGATGCATCTCTTAGGTAGATTCAATGAATATGGATAATTTTGAAGAGACACCAATGTACCTTTTGAGAAAGTATAAAAGAAAAGACTTGAAGAAGAATTAGAGAGGCTATAGGAGCCTAGAAAAAGTTAGATTTTACAAAGGAGAGAGTACTTATAGTAAGAAATTGTAGGATTCTTACTTAGGGTTTCTTCAGACTTATCTCATTCCTAGTAAAAGGTAAGGTGAGTAGAGATTTCTAAGTAAAAATTCATTGTTTAGAGAGATTTAAACCCTCTTGGGTTAGGCGACCAGTCCTAGGGAGTCTTGTAAGAGAAAGGAAGAGATTCAAAGGAACTTAAAGAGTTTGGTGGAGAGGAACATGAGATAATTTTTAATTTTCTTACTTCATTTGGTTTTAATTGAGACCTCTTGTGTTTTCTACATGATTTCTACATTTAAAACTACCTTTTGTTGTGTTTTCTTCATCGATTTTGAATTGTCTTCTTTATATTTTTCCTTAAAATTAAAAGTAATGAAGTGTTGGATGGAAGTTGTGGAAGTATTGATCTTTAACGTTGGAAGAAGTTGTGTTGATTTAATCCTTACACTTCATTTACTTCTTCATTTGGCCAATTAAGTTGTTAACATTTGTCGTGAGAACATGTAAGATCCTAGTAGGTATTATCTCAATCAACAATAGGTAGAAATCACATGAGATTGAATGGATGAGAAAGTAATTCATATAATTTTGTGCAAATAAATAGGGAAATATACTTTGATGGGTGTAGAATTAGAGACGTTAGGGTGACAGACTAAAGCCCCCAATTTGGTTTATTATTTTAGGTTTTGATGCGAGATGTTATCCACCAGGTGAAGGGAAAGGAGGAAACTCTAGAGTGAGAGCTAATATCTTCTCTATCTAACCTATCTTTAGAATTATTCAAACTTTAAACTAGTTAATATTTTTTATAGCATCTCTAGTAAGGGTAAGGAATATTATAGCTCCTATTTGGCACAACACATTTTGAATACTTCCAGAATAGAACTCTTGTAATTTTTACTTATTCATGCTAAGGAAAAAGATATTTTCATATATACTTCTTTAATCTTCCAAAAATCTCATTATAGTTAGTTAATTGTTTACTTTATTTCAAAATTATAAAAAATACAAAAAACAATTGCCTTTTCAAGTTTTCTATTATCTAACAATTGTATAAGTAAATATCTTTTTCTAAATAGATTTTGTGATCTAAAACCTTTTTATCTTTTAAATATCCAAAATTTTCCCCCTTGGGATCGATATTTCGGGGTTTAATCATAAAGTATTATATTACTTGTTAACGATATGTATACTTGTGTAGAATCCATAAATTTAAATATAATTGTTGAATTCTTATTTACATTGGAATCAGGATTTTGGTCCCGTTGTAAAGAAGAAAATTTGATATCCTAAATATAATTATAATCTTATTATCACAAGTAATAATATACTTGTATTCGTGTGTTGTGATCAAGTTTTTGGCGCCGTTGTTGAGGAAAAATTAAATTTTCTTTAGATTTGAATTGAAGAGAAAAATTAAAAAGAACTTTTAGAAAAACAAAATTTCTATTTTTAGAAAATATTATTTAAATCTTATCTGTTTATGTGAGTTTTATTTTTATTTTTATTGTTGTGTTGTAATAGTTTATGCGAAGTTCTTCTGAAAGACTTGTGCCCTACAATTCAGATAAGAATGAACTATTAGAAAAATTATTAATACGGAAAAAATTCAAAATTTTCAAGAAATGGAAAATCAAAATAATCAAAATGTTGAAATTCATCATGAATCAAGACCTTTAAGAGATTATGCAAACCCTACAGTGGATGAACTTCATGGTAGAATTGAAAATTCTGTTGTAGTTGCTAATTCATTTGAACTTAAAACTGCTATTATCCAAATGATATCTAATAATCAGTTTGGGGAGCACCAACTGAAGATCTAAATTTACATCTTATCAATTTTTTAGAATTGTGTGCTACATTTAAATATGATGTTGTTTTTGATAATGATATTAGACGTAGAATTATTTCATTCTCACTTAGGGATAAGGCAAAGATATGGTTGAATTCATTAGCACCTGGATCTATCAGAGCTTGGGGTGATTTAGCACAGAAATTCCTTGCTAAATATTTTCCACCATAAAATACTGTGAAGCGTAGAAATGATATTACATCTTTTTCATCAATTTGAAGGGGAATCTATTTATAAAGCTTGGGAACGATTTAAAAAACTTCTAAGAAAGTGTCCACACCATGTTGTGCCAGATTGGCTAATTATTCAAACTTTTTATAATAGATTAGCTGGATCTATTAGTTATATTATTGATGCAGTTGCTAGTGATTCATTGATGTCAAAACCATTTGCTGAAGCTTATGCTTAATTGAATAAATTTCTACTAATAATTTTCAGTGGCCTTCTGAAAGGATACATCCTAAAAGGTAGCCAATATTCATAAAGCTGAAGCTTTTGCAATGTTAGCAAATCAAGTTGCTACAATTTTAAGGAAGATAGACCAATTTGGAATGAATTTTTCTGAACCAGTTCCTATGATTGAAGATTATATACCTTAAACATTAATTCTTAAGCCAAATGATAGATTCCCAAACATCAATTAAGACTTTAAATGCTATAAATAGCAAGTCAAATAACCAATATTAGAATTACTATAACCCAGGTTGGAAAAACCATCCTAACTTTAATTAGAATAAAAATTTGGGTGGTACTAATCAATGAATAGGGGAGCAAATAAGTAAACCCATTGGGGAACTAGAACAATCAAGTTAATAGTAATTATAGACCTACTTATCCTCCAGGTTTTAATAATAATCCACAATTTATGGATAAGAAGTTGTCTATAGAAGAAGTGGTATTACAACTGGGAAATCAGTTAAAAAGTTAAGGAGCTGCTATAAGAAATATTGAGAATGAATTGGGTCAAATTGTAAATTCATTAAGTAATAGAACCCAAGGAACACTTTCTAATAATACAGAAGTAAATCCAAAAGATCAGAATAAAGAGCAAGTAAAGGCTGTTCAACTTAGAAGTGGAAGAGAGTTGGAAGGTAGACTTCAAGAAGAGATTGAAGTAGAGAAAGAAGAAATTGAAAAATCGCCACCACCTCCTTTTCCTCAAAGACTTCATCAACAAAAGTTGGATAAACAATTTTCAAAATTTCTGTAAATCTTTAAAAATCTTATAATTAATATTCCTTTTGCTGAAGCATTAGAATAAATGACAAGCTATGTGAAGTTTATAAAGGATATTCTTAACAAAAAAAAAGAAGTTTAAAGATAATAAGATAGTTGCACTTAGTGAAGAGTGCAGTACTATAATTCAGAAAAAATTTCTTGAAAAACTTTAAGATTTTGAAAGTTTCACAATTCCATGTGCGATTGGAGACAGATGTTTTGGGAAAGCTTTATGTGATTTGGTTGCAACCATTAACCTTATACCATTATCTATATTTAAAAGACTAGGTTTAGGAGAAATATCTCCTACAACTGTAACCTTGCAATTAGCAGATTGATCTATAATGTATCCTAAGGGAGTTGTAGAAGATGCTTTGTTGAAAGTGGATCAATTTATCTTTCTTATTGATTTCATTATGCTAGATATGGAGGAAGATAAAGAGATACCTATCATTTTGGGTAAACCTTTCCTAGCTACAGAAAGAGCAATGATAGATGTGTAAAAAGGGGAATTAACTATGCATGTTAGTGATCAAACAGTTACTTTTAATATTTCAAATCAATGAAATACCT
Organism: Papilionanthe hookeriana x Papilionanthe teres; assembly: GCA_022702705.1. NCBI lineage: Eukaryota > Viridiplantae > Streptophyta > Magnoliopsida > Asparagales > Orchidaceae > Papilionanthe > Papilionanthe hookeriana x Papilionanthe teres. The sequence continues at coordinate 10,364 of JAKZJZ010001042.1, read as the reverse complement.
GCAAAAATTAAAGATGATGAATGTTTCAGGATGGATGTAATGAGATATCTTAGTCAACGCCATTTTAAAATAACTTTTGAAGAGAATTCAAAAAGAAAAGATTTGGAAAATGAGCAGGAAGAAAAGTTAGACCAACTTAATGATTTTATTGAAGAAGATCCAAATTTTGTTCAAGAAAATTTTGAAGTTTTGGACATGACGAAAAAAGGCAATTCTTTTTGTCCATTAATTGTGAAACCTCCTGAACTTGAATATAAGTTACTTCTGAATCAATTAAAATATGTATTTTTAGGTGGTTCTTAACTTGATCGGTTATAATTTCCTCGAACTTAACTTCAGAAGAAGAAGAGTGTTTACTGAAAATTTTGAAGAAATACAAGAAAGCCTTTAGATGGACAATATTTGATAATAAAGGAATCAATCCTTTAATTTTTATGCATAGAATTTTGATGCTAGAAAACTTCAAATCCAGGGCTGATCCTCAAAGGAGATTAAATCCTATTATGAAAGAAGTTGTTAAGAAAGTGATTTTAAAGTGGTTAGATGCTGAGATTATATATCCTACTTCAGATAGTGCATGGGTTAGTCCAATACGCTTTGTTCCTAAGAAAGGAGGAATAATTATAATTGTTAATGAACAAAATGAACTAATACCAATAAGATAAGTTACAGGATGGTGAATATTGATTGACTGTAGAAAATTAAACCTTGCCACGAGGAAAGATCATTTTATGTTACCCTTTCTGGATAAAATGATGGATAGACTAGCTGGGCATAAATACTTTTGTTTTTTGGATGGATATATTGGTTATAACCAAGTACAAATAGCTCCAGAGTATCAAGAGAAAACAACATTTACCAGTCCTCGTGGTACACTTGATTTTAGAAGAATGACCTTTGGTTTATGTAATGCCCCTGCTGCATTTCAAAGTTGTATGATGGCTATTTCTGTGATTTAATTGAAAAAGGAATTGATGTTTTTATGGACAATTTTTTGGTTTTTTAAACTTCATTTGAATTATGTTTAGAACATTTATCACAAGTTCTTAAACGCTGTGAAGAAAAAATTTAGTCCTTAAACGGGAAAAATGTCAGTTTGTGGTAGCAGGAGGAATTGTTATAGAACATCGCATTTCAGAGGAGGGTGTGGAAGTAGATCCAACTAAAATTTAAGTGATCGCTAAGTTACCTCAGCCAACCAATGTGAGGTAAATTTGGAGTTTTTTAGGACATACTGGATTCTACAGACGATATATTAAAGATTTCTAAAAAATTGCTAAGCCACTATGCCATTTACTCAAAAAATAGGTGATTTTTAATTTTGATAAGGATTGCCAAAAACTTTTGAACTTTTAAACGAAAAGATTAATTACTACACCAGTTATTATTTAACTAGATTGGAAAAAAACTATTTGAATTAATGTGTGATGCAAGTAACTATGTTATTTTAGTTGTTTTGGGACAGAAATATGATAAAAATTTCAAAGTAATTTACTATGCTAATAAAACTTTTAATGAAGCTCAAATTAATTATACAGCAACTGAGAAAGAGTTATTAGCAATAGTATTTTCCTTTGATAAATTTAGATCATCTTTAATTAGAACTAAATGTGAGGTTCATACAGATCATTCTATTATTAAGTATTTAATGAAAAAGAAGGATGCAAAACCAAGACTGATAAGATGAATTCTTCTTTTGCAAGAATTTGGCTTTGAAATAGTAGATAAAAAGGGAGATGGTAATCAAATTGCTGATAATTTATCCAGGCTTGACTCTGAGTAATCATTTTGTTCTGAAGAAGAAATTAATGAACATTTTCTAGATGAAAAATTATTCAATATTAATGAATAGCGGGTTTCATCGTATGCAGACATTGTAAAATTTATTGTTAGTAACATTTTACCTTATGGTCTGACACACAAACAAAAGAGGAAATTTTCATCTTAAACTAAAACTTATTTTTGAGACAACCCATTTCTATATACACAAGGGAAGGATCTAATTATTCAAAGATGTCTGCCTTTATAAGAGACTTTTTAAATTATCCAAAAATGTCTTGATTCTGATTTTGGGGGACATTTTGATGTTAATAAAACAACATACAAAATCTTGAAATTTAGATTTTATTGGCCTACTATCTTTAAAGATGTTAATGCTTAGAGTAAAAATTGTGATCGGTGTCAACGTGTAAGCAATATTTCTAGAAGAAATGAGATGCCCCTTGATACACCTAAAATATATAATGTTTTTATGCACATTTTTATAACTATTTTTTATGATATTGCACTTTAAGGGAATGTATTTTCATGCTTTTCTTGCAGGTATAATTAAAATGAATGATTGTGATGAAAGGAGCAAAAAGAAGGATCAAATTTGGAGAAAAAATGAAAAGTGTGCAAAATTAGTCTCTGGCGGCTAAGCACCAAGGGCTGACGCATAGCTGTGACAGTTAAAAGTGACAAATTAAATCAAATTTGGTGTTATTTTCAAGGGGTGTTTGAAGTAACCTTTGGTTTAAACTTCCTTAACTTCTTTTGGGCGGCAAATTCGAATGAAGAAATGTATCTTTTGATAGATGTGTTGAATCTGGACATGATTTGAAGAGATGCCGAAGCACCTTTTGAAGAATTATTAAAATGAAGACTTGTAATCTGAATGAGAGTTTTAGAGGGGAAAGAGTTGGTGTTGAAGCCTTCTTCTCACCAATATTCTTTTATCCATTTATCTAGATCATATTTGAGCTTAAAGTCAGAGTTGGTGTCTATAGAGTTGGGCGACCCACTCTAAGGTGTCATTTAGTGGAAAACAAAGTTCCAAAGGAACTTCAAGAGTCTTATGGAGAGGATTTTTAGATAAGTTTTTGTCTTTGTTTTTACATTTATTTTGAAAGTAAGACTTGTTGTGTTTTCACTCTGATCTCTACTTTCAAATCAAATTGTGTTTGTGTTTTCTTCATGAGTTCTGAGTAGTTTTCTTTATCTTTTTCCTTTTAAATGATGAAGTAATTAAATTTTGGATGGAAGTTGTGTGAAGTATAGATGTTTAATTTTGGAAGAAGTTGTGATGATTCAACTACCCTGCACCATTTACCTTTTGATTTGGCCAATTGAGATATTAAAATTTGTTGTGAGAACATGTAAGAACTAATGCAGTATTGTCTCAATCAATAATTGGAGAGAAACACATGAAATTATATGGGTATGAATTGTAGTCCATATAGTTGAGTGCAAATAAATAGGGAGATAAGCTTTTGATTAGGTGTAGAATTAGAGGACTTTAGAGTGACAGACTAAAGCCCCTAATTTGGTTTGATGTTTTAAGTTTTGTTATGAGATTTTAGCCCTCGGGTGGAGAGAGAAGATGGAACTCTAGAGTGAGAGCTAGTATCTTCCCTGCCTAACCCATCTTCAAGATTTCAAATCATCAGATTAACCTATGTTCTTTATAGAATCAAGTAAGGGTAAAGAATATAACTGCTCCTATCTGGCACAACACATTTAGATACTTCCATAATAAAATTTCATAATTATTACTGATTCATTAAGTGGAAAAAGATATTTTATCCTCATTTGCTTTCATATCATTTATTAGTCTTGATAATTTTAGTTGCTTACTTTAAGTTTTCTTAAAAATTATCAAAAAGAATTTAAACTTTATATTTATAAAACATAACTTACAAAATCATTTTAAAAAGTAAAAAGTTGTTTTTTCTGCTTTCTTTAAATTTTTAGAACATTTCCCTGTGGGTTTGACATCTTGGGGCTCAATCAAAAAGTCCTATATTACTTGATAAATGATACGTATACTTGCATAGAATATTATATTATTAATAATTAAAGTTGATCTCTTATTTGCTTCAGAATCAAGATTTTGGCGCTGTTGTAAAGAAAGAGATATTATTTGAGAAAAAATATAAAGTGTAATTTCATATATAAAACATAAGCATAAATATTTTGGGATCATCCCTAAATTATATTTTGGAAGTTGAAATATTTGACGTTTGGGGATTAGATTTCATAGGACCATTTAAACCATCTTTCGGAAATGTATATATACTATTAACACTTGACTATGTGTCTAAATGGATAGAAGTTGTTGCTTTATCTCGACGTGATGCTCAAAGTGTTGCAAAGTTCTTACAAATAAATATATTTTATAGATTTGGAATGTCAAGTGTTATCATAACTGATAGGGGAAGTCATTTCAATAACACGATGAGTGAAAAATTATTGAAGAAATATCGTATCAATCATCGAATTTCTATTGCTTATCATTCTCAGACATACAGTTTGGCTGAAGTACCTAATCGAGAAATCAAAATAATTTTGAAAAAATTGATAAATCCAACAAAAATGGATTGGTCATTTAAACTTGATTTTTCTTTGTGGGCTTATAGAACTGCATATAGAACTCCTATAGGAATGTCACCATTCAAGTTAATTTATGGGAAAGCTTATCATTTACCAGTGGAACTTGAGCACAAAGCTTATTGGACTATTAAGGAATTTAATTATAATTTAAAGGATGCTGGTAAAAAGAGATTATTACAATTAAATGAGCTAGAAGAGACAAGGAATGAGTCTTATGAGAACGCTAAGATTTATAAAGATAAGATGAAAAAGTGGCATGATTGGAAGATTCTTGCTAAAAATTTTAAGTCAGGATAAGAAGTTTTGGTTTTATAATGCAAGATTGAGGTTATTTTTAGGCAAACTTAAGTCCAGGTGGATGGGCCCATTTATTGTGATGAAAGTTTACCCCTATGGAGCTGTGGATATCAAAGATCCTAAAACCCTGAAAATTTTTAAAGTGAATGGACATAGACCGAAACCCTATTTCTTAGGGGATCAGACTAAAGTGAGTGATGCGTTGATGTTGGGTCACCCAGAATAAACAATGGGTATGTCGGGCTGACGACGTAAAACCAAGCGCTCTGTGGAAGGCAACTCATAGTTATCAGTGTGTTTTTATTTGAGTAATTTGTTGTTGTGTTTATTTTAGAAAATTTTGGTAGTATTTTAAATTTTTGGAGATAATTTTAAGACTTTATATGATGTCTTAGACATGTTAGAATGAGTATTTGGACGTTAAGCTGACCTGTGCTAAAATGAGCACTAGTGCCTAAGCGCCCAAATTTGGCACTTAAGCGATGAAGTTATAAAAACATGCCTAAATGATGTTCTAGAAGAATTAAACATGGTAAAGTAGCCTTGAATATTATTTGGGGGTTTTTAGACTTGGGAAGTGGGTATAGGATCTACTAAAGTCTATAAATAGCATGTATATGAAGAAATTATTTGCCCCTTTCAAAATTTTCATTTTAAAGTCTAAGTGAAGAAAGATTTGAGTTGTAAGAAGTGATAAGTTAGTAAAGATGTCTTCTTGGGAGAATGAATTGAAAAGAAGGATGAAGCCATTGAGAAGAAATTTGTAAGTCAAAGTGCGCAAGAGTAATATAATGGATTCTTAGTCATTAGTACTGAAGGTATAGCGGAGAAGATTGCAAAAATTGAGGCTGATGTGGCTTCAATCGAAACAAAGGTAAATGAAAATATCGCACATTTAGCGCATATTGGTTGGCAACTCAAAATGCAATTCATTCATTCAAGTTATATTGAAGAAGTGGATAAGGCGATGTATCTGAAAAACAAGTGGATTGAAGAGGATTCTATCACAGTGCTTCATCATTGTCTGTTTTATCAAATCTATGTGCCAAATAATTCTGAAGGAATAAATGAAGACCAGGGATATGTTCCACCTAATGGAGAATGGAATTAAGTTTGAGAGTCTGCATTTGTTTGCTTGTTTGTTTGTGTTTGTTCATTTTAATTGTTTACTGTAAGTTTGTCTTGTATTGTGATGAATTTAGATGTTATCTCACCCAATACATTTTGGATTGGAGATTAAATATGTGATGTGTGTTTGTAATTGTTGAATATGTTAATAAAGTTTTTTGTTTGTGTGAAAATTTTTGTGTTATTGTGATCGAATCTAACTTGTGAAAAGTTGAGAATTTTTTTAGAAAGAGAGAAAAGGGGGAAGAAAAATTGTTATTATGATTTATTAAGACCATCTGAGGGTGGTTGAATTAGGAAGATGTGCATTTGAATTAAAATTTGGAAAAATCAAATTGTTCACTGGTGTCTAAGAGCCAAAACCCCGCTATTAAGCGCAGGCAAACTTGAGAGTCAGGCACCTAAGCGCCGAACCTGTCGCGCTTAAGTGTTGGTTCACAAAAATTGAATCATAACAATTTTAAGTGCCAAAAACCACCATTTTCTCCTCATTTCATCTTCTTCTTCCTCAAGGGTTTGCAGTTTTACACTTCGGCTCCCCTATAAATGAAGAATACTTGGTGGATTTGATCCAAATCCGTTGGTTTTCTTCTTCTTAAGGTTAGAGCTTCTCTTTTATGTAAAAAAATTTTTATTTTCACCATGGATTTGGAGTGCATTATGGAAAATCCAATGTTTACTATTCAAGGTGAAAATTTGATGAAAATTGATGGAATTTACATGGAAATGTGAGTTTAAGCTTTTAGAAGTTAGATCTAGAGAGTTAGGGTTGTTTTTGGAATTTATTATGAATTTATTATAAATTTTAGAAATGGCACCAATGATGAAAAGGAGCAAGGGGAAGGCCACATTCGATTTGAGCAAGTTTGTGAGTTCTAATGCTCGAGATAGATATACCGATGCGCTGCAATCAAGGAAGTTAATTCCTGAGCGTTGTTTTAAAAATTCGGGCGGAGAAGTAGAAGACTTTATTGTCCGCCGATGGTGGGATCAATTCTATTATTTTTTTTTGTTGTTGCGGTGATTTCTATGGATATGGAGTTTTATGTTAATCTCCCTAAATCAAAGGACGATTTAGTGATGGTTAGAGGGAAGATAGTAGCGTTTTCACTAAGGGTAATCAATTCATTTTACCAACGGCCTATGGATACATTGTGTTTTTAGTTTAATTATAATCCTATTGAGGAATTAGATGAGATTTTTTCTTCTTTAATTGTTGGAATAGGTGAATGGAAGATTACTAGTGGCAGAAGGGTAAACTTTCCTATGTCGAAGATGGATGCCACAGCGAAAGCATGACATTATATTATTTTTGCTTGTCTACTTCCCACAATTCATGTTAGCAAAGTGACTAGAGAGAGGGCTACACTGAACTACTGCATTCAGCAGTATAAGCCGATCAATATTGGATCTCTCATTTATCAGGACATCACCAGTTCTGCCAGAGCTGCCACTGCTGCAGGTTTGGGATTTGCATCGTTAATCTTTTCTTTATGTGAGCAAGCTGGTGTTAAATTTGATAGTTAGGAGGAGATTCCTTAACCTCTAAAGCCCATTACTATTGTGAATGTGAAGACTTGTTCTAAACATTCAATTTTTTGCTAGAGAGAAGGGTTTTCAAGAATTTCTAGTGCTTCTACGTCGCGTGCTTCTACATCTTTTGCATCTACATCTCATGGTAGATCCAGTCTTGATTCTCAGAATCAAATGATTCATGGGATGATGGAAAATATTGATAATGTTACGGATAAAGTATCAAATCTTGTAAAGTATATAAATCATATTGATTCTTATTTAAGAACACATAGTGATTATGAAGAGAAATCAACACATCTATGAAGAAACTCGTTAGAGGTGATCAGAGTGTGGTATTTCCTCCATATCCATGGTACCCTCATTTTGATTTTTCTAGTTTTTGGGATGATGATGATGAAGAAGAAGATGACGATGGTGACAAGGATGAGTAGAGATTGGGTTATGTTGTGTTTTGTTTGAACTTTTAATTGTGTTGATGTATGGACTATTAAGTGTGTTGTTATTTGTGGTTGTGGTGAACATTGTTGTTGTTGTTTGTTGTTATGTGTATTTATGTGATGTTAATGTGGTAGTAATTATGTGAACTTTGTTATTTTAAATGTGTTTTGTTGGTTTTGTTGAACTTACTCCTACTGCTTTAGAAAGTTTAGAATAGAACTAACCTTCATTTAAAATTTGATGTTTAAGTTTCAATTTACTACAATGAACTTTTCTTTATGTTGTGGTTGTGATATTATGTTAGCTTGTGTGATTTACTTTTATGTTAGTCTCCACTACATAGAAGTCTTTTGAATCTCATATATGCTATAAATCAAAATGAAATTTGATCATTTTTACTCTTATTTTTAATTTTTTGTACTTGAATACTTAGGATATGAAAATTCTTGTAAGCATAATGTATTAATTTTTCATTCCAGTTTTTATATATGAAATGCTAAAATGTTTAATCTTTATAAAAATTTAAGTTTGGGGGGAATGAAAAATCAATTTTCAAAACTTTAAATTTATTAGTTCCCAAATATGCTACACATAAATTTGATTTTTTATTTGAAAAATGATTATGCGTATGAAGTTATATTAGGGTAATAAAATTTTGAATATAGAAATGTGTAAGAGAATTTGGTTAAAATTTTATTGTGATGAAGAAAATTTTCAAGTTAAAGTTTTTTTTAGTGAAGAGTTATTAAATATGGTGTAACTATATTTAGTAAGAGATATGGTATTTTTAAAAAAAATAGAAGAACTGGACTTTTATTTTCAATAATTAAATTTCTTTTATTAAATGTAGTTTTCAAAACTATTATTATATTTTTAAGTAAATGATATATATCAGACCTTTTCTTTAGGAAAGTAAGAGTGGAATTTAAAATCATTAAAGGCTTATCCAGATATAGTAATTTTTGCCAAAAAAAAAGAAGAAAAAGAAAAGAAAAAGATAAGAAAAAAAAGAAAAAGTGAAGTATAGTATAAAAAATGGGAGGAGAAGCTTGAGGATTAGTGCCTAATCAAAAATTGGTTCAACATCTAATCTTTTTAATGCATAAGATTTGAGAAAATCCTAAGCTTAAGAATATAATATAGTATTTATAATTATTTTTAATGAAAACTTTTACGTAAATAAAAAAGAATGCATAAACTTTATATTTGGATAATCTACAAGTATTTCTGAATTAGATAGGAGCTCATATTTTGATATTTTTTTCACTTTAGAAATTTTCTAAACTTTAAATTTGTCTCATTCACTAAAGTTTTTTCTAAATTGGAATACTACATTTCTAGAACAAAATTTTAGAATCTCCTAAGGAAACTCATTCACATAATTTGCTTATGTTGGTTTTGAAAGATTGTAGTGTCACTTGAGGACAAGTAACATTTTATGTTTGGGGGAATTTGATATACCTAAAATATATAATATTTTTATACAGATTTTTATACCTATTTTTGATAATATTGTACGTTAAAGAAACATATTTGTGTGTTTTTATTTCAGTTACAATTAAATTGACTAAATATGTCAAAAGGAGTGAATAAGGATCAAATTTGGAGAAAAAATGAAGAATGCGTTAAAATGAACTAGGGCGCCTAAGCGCCCAGATATGGCGCCTAATCGTCAGTAGATAGAGAAGGCTGTGCCTAAGCGCCAGAAGCCTTGCGCTTAAGTGCCAGGTAGTTACTTTGCAATTTCAAGGAATTTTTGGCAAATTTGGAAGAGATGTTTGAGACACTCTTTGGTGCTAACGTGGGTAACTGATCAAAAGCGCCAAAAGACATTCAAATTTCACTTGAAAGGATGCATCTCTTAGGTATATTCATTGAATATGGACACATTTTGAAGAAAAACTAAGTTACCTTTTGAGAAATTATAAAAGGAAGGACTTGAAGAAGAAGTAGAGAGGTTGTAGGAGCCTAGAAAAAGTTCATTTATAGTGTTTAGAGAGTAGTTATAATAAGTAGTGGTAGCATTCTTACTTAGGATTTCTTTCGACTTATCTCATTCCTAGTTAAAGGGAAGGTGAGTAGAGATTTCTAAGTAAAAATCCATTGTTTAGAGAAATTTAAACCCTCTTGGGTTGGGCGACCAGTCCTAGGGAGTCTTGCAAGATAAAGGAAGAGATTTAAAGGAACTTCAAGAGTTTGATGGAGAGGAACTTGAGATAAGTTTTAATCTTTGTACTTCATTTGGTATTAATTGAGACTTCTTGTGTCTTATACATGATTTCTACATTTAAAACTACTTGTTGTTGTGTTTTCTCCATAGATTTTGAGTAGTCTTCTTTATCCTTTTCCTTAAAATGAAAAGTAATTAGGTGTTGGATAGAAGTTGTGGAAGTATTGATCTTTAATGTTGAAAGAAGTTGTGATTTAATCCTTTCACTTCATTTAGTTCTTGATTTGGCCAATTAAGATTTTAACATTTGTTGTGAGAACATGTAAGATCCTAGTAGGTATTGTCTCAATCAACAATAGGTAGAAATCACATGAGATTGAATGGATGAGAAAGTAATTCATATAATTAGAAGCTTGAAGCATAC
>JAKZJZ010001041.1:0-32657 GCA_022702705.1 Papilionanthe hookeriana x Papilionanthe teres | reverse complement strand
GTCCGTTTGGGTCACGCGCTTATCCAAATAATGCACGATCCAGCATAAGCTACTGATCAAGAAATTGATCCGGATAGTTCTGTTTGTTCTGTTTCGTTCATATTTTAAAACAACGATTATGCATCGTTTGTGAAAAAACGACTATTATGCCCCGAAACGAATAAACTGCTAGATTGCTTGGCTTCGTATTTCAAGTAACTAAATTTTATTCGCAACTGTTTGCAGTAAAAAACCGTTTTCACTTTTTTTATTCCTAAAATTATTTTAAATTATAAAATATTTAAAATATAAAATCTTATTTTCAAATCTTATTTTAGAACATAAAAACTTATTTTAAAATACAAAATCCTATTTTTAAAAAAAACTGCTACAACGAGCTGCTATAAAATGTAGGAAAATTTATATTCATACCACCTAATTTTAAATTATTTAAAAAACTAGCCTACAAAGCTTCACTTCAGACTAAGCATCACTTCATAAAAACTTATTCATACCACCTAATTTTAAATTATTTTCAAATCTTATGTATTTACAAATATAAATCAATTTCAAAGCAGTGCTCGAGAGTTAAAAAAGAATGGACGGTAAAAAAAGACATTGAATCTAATATACTCCTCGATCAATAAACATTTAAAAAAAACGATACATGTGATTGTTTAGAGGAATAAAACATATGATCCTCACTCAATAGTATACTATCTATAGATCTATTAAAAAACAAGCAGAATAACAAAATTACAACCAAAATTATGATAATATTCATTTTAAAATGTAGCAGAGGCATGTCTGGAGCAACGTTATCTGGTTGGGATGTCGTCGAACTCTGAGCAACACTGTGCGCCTGAGATATTGTCACGTCCCCATCGCTATAGGAAGCGGAATTAATCGGAGTGTCTGCCCATCTGAAGAACTGACACCTTTCGAGACCGTTTGCCCACCGTGGGCACTCGTAGAATTGTCGGCCGTAGTTATGTGGTTCGGTGCGATGTGAGCAACACCGTGGAAGTCCGCAGCGGCAAAACACTTGTTCGGAGTTCCTCGAAAACTTTGAGCTCATTTTCCCTGTAGGAAATGCAAACAAAAAAAGATATTGTTAGTGATGACACAATTTGTATTGAAATAAGAAACTATTTTGGCTATTAAGAAGCGGTTGCCAATAAAGATATTGGTCATCCAAGCTGCTTAAACAACCAACACATTCAAACTCGATGGATCACATTTAACTATGATTTTAGTCCAGAGAATACTAATAAAAACTGGACATTGTCATATATTGGTCCCTACTATCATATGCCGGTAAGTAAAATATATTAATTTCATTGTGCTCAAATTTTATTTCCACTCATATTTAGTTTTTTTGAACAATATTACACGGTTGAGATCTATAAGTTCGTATCATTCCGCAAGTTTCGAAATTTTATCCTCTTAAACTCATGCGAGGCCACTTGGCAGTGGATCGCGGCATCGTAAATGTCAACATTCCAACTAATGGTGCCGAAATTGGTGGTGCTTTTTGTGGCGAAAAGGCGACTGGTGGTGGTCGAGAAGCAGGAAGTGACTCATGGAAACAATACATGTGACTGGTGGTTTGGATTAGGTCCTTTTTAAGTTGGTTTATCTCATCAAGAGTTTAGGATTGCTGGCTTGAAGGGATTGCAAGATAGGAAATGTTAACGAAAATAATAGAAGAATTAGATTGAATAAATTATATTGTAACCGAATAGCTAATATGAAGTTTTGAAGTAAATAACATCTGTATTTAACAACGGATTCAACAACCAACTACAGAATCAGCCACATAGAGCAAGCACTAGCACTGCAAATCAATTACTGCTAACAGCTATACTAAGGCTGACCGTTAAAGGATAATAAACCTATTCCTTCTTTGTGGTTTTGTAGCACTGCTTAGCCTGTATTATGTAGCAGTGTGCTATTACACAGTTAATTAATGAAGAAAAAAATTATTTTCTTCACTTTTTTCTTTCATTAGCGATGTATCTCTATTGTAAGCATCTATCATCGAGTTCATCAGTCCTTTACTCAATTCATTCAAACAAATAGCTGCTTAGTGTCACAAATATTTAGTGAAAATTTATTTAAATGGATTAGAAGTTCAATATGAGGTGCAACTGCTATACAGAGTTGCATTAAGATCTTGTTTATACTGTTTGCAATAACTCCATTACTCATTTATGATGCATATTAATTCTTATTTTTTTGAAAAATCAGACATATCATAATAAGGATTGTGCGTGCAACATAAAAAAAATGACCTATGACAAGCTGCCTCCGTTATGTTCTTACAATCACAGGCAAATTTTTCATGGGATTTTGCTCATTTTTTGTGGAGAAGTGTTGATTTTATTCTATAACAGGCAATAAACACAATAAAACATTACATCATCAACCAAGCCTTAACTCGGAGAGAGCATTGGGTTACATTCAAACTAAATTATTGCTTTAAAGGTAAACATCTACTTTACCTTTAAAGCAATAATTTGCCAAACGTTGAAGGTAAACATCTACTTTATCATATGATTTATAATCATTGTAAAAAATATTTATTAAGTTATCATGATGCATATTTTAAGAGATAATTCTAGGCTTAAACGTGACCGCCAACATGAGTATGGTGAAGCAGATGAACTATGTTGAGTAAAATTATTTACATGTAAACCAATTCTAATATTTTATTGCTTTAATACAAATTCCAGATGTATGAGATTATAGTGCTTTCTTGTTTTAGCTCTGATAAATGGTAAAACCGTTAGCTCTCATCCTTTCTCACAATCTTACTTATTTCTCAGCTCAGCTCATAGATGTATACAATCTTTTTAATTATGGGATAAGAGTTATATGATGTAACCTTTTAAATCGAACCCCCATTTTGCTGTTTATATCTTGGTAATCCATAATTTATGCATTCATTTCTGGTGATATTATCTTTGTATGATAAAACCAACAATCTGATTGAACTTCTCTCTAATATAAATCTATTATGATTTATTCAGGCATTTGACATATTTGGTTCTTGTGTTTAGAATAAGAACATCAAAGTTTTTCATTGTAATTAATACCTAATGTTTACATATCATCGAATGAAAGAAAGACTTGAACACACTATGAAATTCAACTATTAATTATTTCCATCCAAGAAGAAAAACACTGGACATCCAAGATTGTTAATTCGCTTTATTCATAGGTTGTGATTAATTGTCGTTAAATTCATTTGTTATAGCCAAATGTCCAACAACATCACGAAATAAATCAATTCATGATTGCTCTATCGCAGTTGCGATTTGTTCTCTCAAAAAAGCCATCTCTGATGCACCTTGGCCGTCTCCGGTGTATACATCCTCCGATGCCACGTCTTCTTCGAGCGTAGTACGTTCGAGTGATATTTGAACCGAATCATCTTCCAACACGACAAATTCCTCATCTATGGCTGAAGGGTGACGCCGTATGAAATTGTGTAGTGCTGTAGTTGCGACTACTATGCGCACTTGTTTCTGAAACGGTTAGCTCGGCATATCACGTAAAATAACCCATTTCTTTTTCCACACTCCAAACGTTCTCTCGATCACTCCACGTAAAGATGAGTGCCTCTTGTTAAATAGTTCTTTCTTGCCTCGTGCAACTCCACTTGCTCTTTGAAAATCGGGGATGTGATATCTCGTGTCTACCCTCGCTGTAATGGATATCCAGCGTCGACCAGGTAGTACTTACCTTCAGAATTAATATAATTAGGAAATTTTAAAAAGTTGACCAAACATAATTCATGAAAATAAATACCTGGAGGTGGATGTAGGAAGCCGTGGCAAAGGTTTCGAGTTGCAAAGTTCAAAACACGACTATCGTGTGCGCTCCCTTCCCATCCAGCCATTATAAAAGTGAAACACATGTTGAAATCACAAACAACCATAACATTTTGTGTGGGTGTACCAGAACGTCCAATGTAGCCAACCTTTTCTGTACCGGATACACATGCATGAACGTGTGTTCCATCAATCGCACCGATACGATCCCGACATACAACTTGTAATCGTTAGGAAAGTCACATAAGTGTATCAACATTAAAGTGGAATGTTATTTTCAATTCAAACCTTGAAGAACGGCATGTAGCGATGGTCATTTGCAATTTGTGTTGGGACTTTCTCGAATGTTGAATCATCGGGCTTAACTATCTTGCTAGCCAAACTAACTAAGGCATTCAAACCGACAGAGAAATATCTGCTGATGGTTTCAGATGAATGTTGGAAGCGCTCTATCGCTCCTCTAACAGATCTATTTTGGGATAAGATATATATCGTTATTGCAAGGACTTCTCTTGTTGATGTTCTGCTAGAGCCATACAATCCATGATTGTTCTGTAGTTCAGTTAGAAGGTCACAAAATATCTCCTTTGTCATGCGGAACATGTTGAAGAACCGGGTCGGGTGGCCTCGTAATAACTCACCAACCCATCTATCCCCCACCTGACTGGACGTCATGCATGGGGTCCGGTCAACGTAATTAACGTAGTAATAGTTCATCAATGTTAAGATTACGGCGATCGTTGTAGTGTGGTAAAGTTCTTCCTCATCCTGGTTAACGAGTTATTCATCCATTCTACAAAAAAAAAATAAACACAATATTCTATAGACATGTTCAATAGAAGTTAATACAATTGTGACGATACTAGGAAGATAGAGTGATAGCATAAAATGATGAGTGCATTAATGACAATACATAACAACTGAAATAAATAGTCTCCAACAAAATACGGAAAAACTAAAGAGTCCATGAAATGAAAACTACAAACGACACATAATCAATAAAATACATGACAGCGCAGAAACTCAATTGTTTAAGCAAGCCCGTAAAAATTCGAGTCGATATTTAGACTCCATCTTTATGAAAATCTTTCTTGTGGTCGGGTCTCGTAACAACTTCATGTACTTTCCGTAAACTCGTTGCATCCGCCGCAATTTCGGGATATGTACCTAGGATCTCCATACACTCATCAATCGAGTTATCGGTCGAGCGGCGAGTCCTAGCCTTGCAGCCTTTCAACGAGTGTCTCAATTGAGTCTTCGAGGAACGCCACTCCTTTTTTATTTTTTTCAACCCTTGGGCGTTTGGAAACACCAGTGGATCGAACATCTTGGTGAACTTGGCTAGTACCTCCCTCTGAAGAGTCACCTAACTGCACGGTAGGTATGGTTTCTACTTCCTCTGGGAGGTTTGCAAACCCCTGATGGTTTGGAGTGAATGCATAAGCCCTCGTAGCGACTACCCCGGCGAACATGCGTTCCAGCTTCTCCTCCAAAACCTGGATCAATCCCGCAGGTTTTAAACTTCTTGGCTAGCGGGACCGCTCGTAATACAAATAATTATTTATTATTGATAACAATTTTATCAAAAAATATGTCTAAAGTCATCATATATATATTTAACTTACCGATAGTTTCTCAGCTCACCACTCCTCCCAGTGCATCAATGGTCCGCTTAATTGGGTCCCAACCTAGTCCCGTTGATCCCATTTTGAGTTCCGTCCAAACTTTCCAATCTTTCTTTAGTTGATCCCATTTATTTTTGAGTTTCGTTCGATCCCAATCCTTTCCAGTCAATTCTTTGAAATTAATCATTAGATTTTGCCAGCCTTCTTTACTGAAATGGGTGCTTGGCCTATTTCCCAATTCCACCACCTTCAAACAGAGATCACAAAATATAATTGTGACTTCTCTATCCCACACTGACCGATGTTCCAAGCCTCTTTTACTTTACTCATCTCAAACTGTAACATGAACATGTTAGAACACGATATTTCTTTTCGTAAACAGGATTAAAATAGAGCAATAGGGTAAAATACGATATTTTTTTTCATAAACGAGGAAGGGTGAAAATAAAAACAAGCAAACAAATGCCACCTTTACTAGAAAACAAATGCCACCTTTACTATTACTGTCACTTTTTCTCATCCTTCTTATGATAGACAAGCTTAAGGAATATATGGCGGTTTTCATAATCTAAAACTTTGGTTACTCATAATGTTTATAATGTTATTTTCATATTATTGGTCACCTTATATTGACGACCCATTTATCGGAATAAATGCTTGTTGTTGTTGTAATGCCAAAATTTGCCATGTGTTGAATAATTGTTAATGGATTTATTTTGTTTATTTTCTATCTTTACTTTATTTTCTTCAGTTTTAAGATGCTCACTTGTGAGAGTTTTATCAGTATAATTTTTCTTGAGCATCCTAATTGTTAATGTATATACACTCTAACACCAAAACATTCATATTTGCATGCATACCACTGAAATAATTACCACTATCACTACCTTTTTAAAAGTGAAATACACCTTTTCATGCATAAGCTTATGCACCAAGGTGTTATAAGTGTAAATATCAAACTTTGTGTGTTTGATAAATAAATACATAAGGATTGTGTAGTATGTGTGTAGATTTCCCTTAATTTTAATATCTAAAGTTGATGGTTGCTCTTTATCCATTTGAAGTCCAGGTATCTTTTTCTAGTTCTAAAAGCATATTCTTCAAGCAGGAAATGAAACTCTCACTTATTGGACTTCAGAATGCAGGAAAAACTGCGCTTGTTAATGCTATTTCAGTGAGCCAACTTGAATAAAATTCAATCTATTTTATGTTTTCAGACAGGTGGCTACAGCGAAGACATGATTCCAACTGTATGTGCCATAACTTCAGAAATTTAATGATTTTAACTCTATTTTACTTTGTATATCTAGAAGCCATTAATCCTACTTCTTCCCTAAAAATATATGGCGGTTTTCATAATAACAAATCAGCAAGCACAAACCGGAAAGCCAAATCAGTGGCAAAACCTTGCAATTGAGTTCACATATGCATAGTAGATATATACATGGACGAGCATAAACAACATACTGAAAATTTGCTATTTTAAATGCATAAACCGCCTTCAAAATTAAAGGGCAAAGTTGGGTAATTTACATGTTACAGGCAAGGCTATTTACATAACTAAAGTAATTTAACCATGGCTTAAAATAGAAATGAGGCAACAACAACAGTCAAGCAATTTATAGACGAGAAGCTAGCAAGACAGATTCTAACGAAAATGTTCTGATATTGCTAAGGTGCAAAGGTTTGAGGACTAAACTAAAATGCACATGGATGTTTGAAAAGAGTATGGAGGCAGAGTAATTTTGCTTGCAATTAAAAAACCTTAGATGCTAGATACAACACAAATAACCACACTATATCATTATCTTCATCAATAGACACATTTCCTTCATTGTACAAGTCACTGAAAAGAAATAGGAATTTCTCTTAATAGCATAATTTCAGTCATCACAAATAACATTTGGTCTAAGAAGATAAAATTCCTAATTTTATTACACACAGAAGTTCAAAAACCTTGCTAAGGAGCTTATTCAACATGAATACCCATGTAAACCACTGACCTCCCCATAAAAAAATAGTTCTTTTGGTCCCCAAAAAATTCTAACAGCCAACTAACTTGATTGAAAAAAAGGTTCAATCAAAAGAAATATATATAATCTTGACAAACAACAATTTTGATTGAGGTATGACTGGGAAATTTTCAAATTTAACATCTACTCTCCCAATTTACATAAAGAGAACTCCTTATGATGAGTAAATGTTCTATGTTTTCAACATTTGATGATGGCTACACTTCCAAATCTCCATTTTAAACTACAACTGGAGCAAAATAGTATCACCGTAAACAAAATAGCTTCAAAGAATGAAGTTAAACTACAACTGGAGCAAGACAGGCTTTACGTAATTTTCTTTAATACTTAAACAATTCCATGGTTATGCACTTTTCTCAATTTGCTAAGCAGGCTATTTATCTCACAGAACTACATACTGAAAATATTAGTTTGACTATGCTATTTTTGTTAATTATGAATTGGCTCAAAATTTAAGCATGCTTTGAGTTTGAACAGATATTGCCTGTTTCCCGGAGTTTTCATCGCTAGCATACCAAGGGATTTCTTCCCGAATATGAAAAGCAGACCCAAATAAGTACGCTGAGTTCGTTAACTAGAAAACAAATCAGCAGAGGATGATCGAGAGAAAATGTCGAAGAAGAAAATGTCGAAGAAGAAAATGTCGAAGGAGAAGAGGAGGAGTACCGAAGCGCACGATCGATCGGGTTAGGGTTTCTGCGAAGCGCACGATCAAGAGAAAATGTCGAAGAAGAAGAGGAGGAGTACCGAAGAAGAGGAGGAGTACCGGTGGAGAAGCCGCGCGATGCCCACGATGCCGTCGCAGAGGATCAATGCCGCGCGCCGCGAAGAGTTGCCGTCGCGGAGGAAGATGCGTGAAGGAGGGTTACGGGCGTAATACGAACCTTTACCCCCCAAATACGCGATGTGAACCGCGGCCCGCAGGAGTGATATCGCGGGTAGCTTCTTTCGTAAATAAAAAAAATGTGTTTTTGGATCCGCACTTGATAAGTGTGAATCAAACGGTGCGGGGGCGTTTTTAAAAACGCCCCGCACTTATAAGCTGCCCCAAACGGGCACTTAGCCATAATTACAATCAATATTGATTTTTCTGCATTGCCAAATGAGCCGTCTACTGATAAATGAAGGAATCAATGGATCAGCCTCCAACAAGAAATAATAATTCAGGTGTTATAAATGTAAATATATAAGAATTACTTGGTAAACGCCACTTAATAATCACTAACATAGTATTTCACTTCTGGCATATGACGGCATCAGCATATACGGAGATATAATGATATTCAGTTCAGTGCTTAGAGGAAGAGAAAATGAACAACTGTGCAACGTGCAAGAGATTGGCGTGGTATTTCAAACACAAAAATTAATAAAAATTAAAAGTCAAATATTGCCAGATTTCTGCAGGTTTCCTTCGTGCCCATGCAACTTTAAACTTCAATAAACGGAAGGCTTCATATATATTTTAAGGCATTTCTAAATTTTGTAGCTTTCATGCACATGCCACCTCTAATCATGCATATGTCATAAAGTAAATAAAAATTTTAAGTGTTGAATATGTAAATATATACAAATTTTATGGAATGTATTTGAATACCATAAATCAAATGGCCTTTGATGCATGAGCGGCTACATTCAAATACATGAGTTTAGAGGAAAGAAAACCCATATTGTCTTTGTAACACTCTCTGGTTAAAAAAAAAAATGCTCGAGGGAGATTAAGGCCAAATTTAACCAAACTATACTTTGAGGAAAAATTTTTATATCAGGATTCTGCACGTAGAGCTACGTCCGGAGGTCTGTAAAATCGCGCCACGTGGCACGCGTGACAAAAAAATAGCATTCGGCCAGAATAACACAAGGAATATTCCCTCCATGTTATTCATATGTTATTCATGTGTTATTGTGTGTTATTCGGGTGTTATTCTGCTCCCAGAATATTTCCGGAGTTATAATAATACAATAACATGTGAATAATACATGAATAACATACAATAACACATAAATAATACATGAATAACACATAATAACACATGAATAACACATAAATAACATAGAGTTTATATTCTTTGTGTTATTCTATTTTTTTTACACACGTCATGTGGCGCGATATTACTGGACTCCGCACATAGCTCTATATGCGGAGTCCTGGTGTAAAAATTTTTCATACTTTGAGACTTCCCTAAATTCAGCATTAGGTTAGATTTGGGCTCAGTACTGGATTCAGCAAATCCTTCCCACCATGACATAAGCTGCTTAACAAGGACCTCATTGTAAACGAGATGTAAATGAAGGCGTAGAAGCATGAATAACTAATGGAAATAATAAATGAGGTTTACGAACACCATTCGATGGTTATGCATTGGTAACCCCAAAATTAAAATTTCAGTGAACTAAAACTGTGGGAAATTTACATACGTGCCACCCCAAAATCTTGTGTAAATAAAACTCCATATTTAATTAACTTCAATCATTTATTCAGCACTGCTTTCCTCAAAGAACAGGAAATGCAATTAAAAGAAAAAAAAAACGAGACATTTTCATATATACCATCGACATCTTATGCAATGAAGCTTCCATGTATAATTCAAGGTCAGATCAAATTCAAAGGAAAACAACTATAAAAATGCTTTAGTAGCAGCCCTATAATTTTTATCACTTTATCCAACGATTTATAAACAGGAAATCTTGTGCATGAGGTATCTCATGAGGTGTCGGGTGAGGCTAAGGAGTCAACCCTCCGTCACATGAAGGGGAAGGTTCAAGAAGAAGGCGCTGGAGAGGGTATATCGTCAGCGAGCTTGGGTTCGGCCCGGGGTCGAAGGAGAGCTCAGTCGCATGGCTAGGGCGTCACACGAGAGAGAGGGGGTTCGGATCGGGAGGAGGGATTAGGGATTTAGGTATTTAGGTATTTTCTTTTTTTATTATTCTTTTTTTATAATATTTAATATTAAACTTTTGCAATTCGCTCACTACTCACTCGTGCATGGAACTATATCAAAATTGATGTCATTTCTAGCTAAAATCGACGTTCTGACCAGCGCAGTCCGTTTCATCGTCTGGTGTCGTTTGAACAACTTCGTCAGCGGTCGTGTTAAAAAATGTCAAATTTAGTTTTCTTTAAATTTTGAATTCGTGATTGATTAGTTTAAAAATTGTTTTTTTTCAATTTTGATTAATTATAAAATGTTATTTTAAAAATTGTTTTTTCAATTTTGATTAATTATAAAATGTATACATTTGTATGTGGTGCAAATTTCATTGTTGATGTCCATCGAGTGTGCAAATTATGAATTGCAGTGTCCGTGTATCGTGAGTGTGCGTGGAAGTCGCAATGGGTTTTCTAAGGTTTTGGAATCCTAGGGGAACTCTCTACGGGCCTTCATATACGGGTCATTAGCCATTGCAATTAAAAGCTGAGTGTTCAGAACCATGCACATGAGGCCACAAAAGAGTTAAGAGGTGGTTCCAAATTTTTAAAAAGTTGGGTTCCGCCACTTGTTCTCTAGGATAGTCAGTAGGAAATCCTAAAGCTAGATCTTAGGGTGTAGGGAGAGTAAGAGACCTCATCAAAAATGAGGTTAACAGTATGATATATCATACAGTATGCCCATAAAACCTCCAAGAGCTTCTCATGCAAAGCTTTCTTGTAGGCATGAAGAATCTTATTCATAGGGCTTATCAAGGTTTTTTTTAAAAGCCTCGACCAAGCTATTCACCCTCGATAATAGATCATTGAATACCGTTAATTGATTTGATGGAGATGGGCAAATCTGTTGATTTTGGTGTTTTTAAAGGCCAACCCCTTATAAGAGATAATCCAATGTGGCACACCAAATCAATAAAATATATAATTCTTAAGGAAATTCAACACATTATCTGCCTTTCCTCACCTAAAAGGATGGCTTCCATCTACTTGGAAAAGTAGTCAACAGTTATGAGAATAAATTGATGTCCTCAAAAGGACAGAGGGTTCACCCTTATAATATACCTTAAGCTTCAAAAGCCCACGATGCAACTGTTGGATGTAGTGCATTTAGGAGTTGGTTGCCTATCACTAATGACATCTCTTGGCATATTTTGTACAATTAAGGTTTATCCAAGTCTAATAATTACCAAGTAATTTAATCTTGATTTTCATATTAGGACCTAATTGATGAGATCTACAAAGGCTTTTATGGACTTCGACCATATTCTTTTAGACATTATCTTTCCCAACGCATTGTAACCACATCTGCTCGAAAGAGTTTCAATACAAAGTATCATTGATGATAGTAAATGAGAGAACTCTCTTCTAGTTTTGAGAAGTGATGGAGTGATCATTAGGGAATATCCCCTTTGTGAAGTATTTGATTATGGCTTGATGCCAATCAACAAGAGCCTCATTATAAACAATCTTGTCATCATCTTTAGCAGTCGCAGGTATGTCTCCTGAGGACTGGAACATACTGTTGATAGAACCCTTCTTTCTCGGATCAGACCTATAACAGGGCTCCTAATGGTGTCCTATAACTTAAGCGACCAAGCACAATATTATTTGTGTGTCATCTCTTGCATGTGTATTATTGTACTGTCAGTATATTTTTCGCTAGTATACGTCGTTGTATATTTATGATGAATACTTGTTTTCTCGCAATCACTTCAGCTTTTATGTGGCGGTCATTGTGCACCTAATCACTTAGCATCCGCATGTGCATTCCCAATCATCTTGACGATGAAATTGGTTCGTTAGTTGAGTGACTCCCTATTAGTCACAATGCGGTAGCTAGTATTGCCTGCGCAGATATCTTAGTGGGCAATACTAGCTATCGCATTGTGACTAGCATGCATATGTTGTGCTAAGATCCCTAGGGATCTAATGGGTTCCACCAGGCTTTTCTTTCTTATGACATATTTTAAAGCATAAAAATATATATTTTTATTACTTATATGCATCGTGTTTTATTGCATCTCTAGTTTAGACCGTATATGAGGTCAATATTTTAACGCTTAAGTTTTACAACACCTACATATAGTGACACCTCTTAGAGTTTTGGATCCTTAGGATGAGGCTGGAAACATTGAATCCATCAAAACATACGCCAGACATCTGACATAACCTTGCACTCACTAAGGGTCTGATTAAGGCAGCTGCAGTTTAATAATAAGCTTGTAGTGTAGCGACTTCACTGAAGTTCTGTCACGGATAAGTTTGATCTGTTTGTTTATTTTTGTCATTTGAAAATAGTTGTGCTGCAGTTATTTCTGGACAAATTACTATTTTTCCCCTGTTTGCAACGTAATTGTTCATACCAATACATTTCATACTCGAGAGCAAATATTTATTGTAGAACATTACAAAATAAAGATAGACACCTCACTAAATAGTGAGTAGCATGACTACCAAAATTAAGAAAATGACTATTAAAATAATAATTAATAATATGATAACATTATTTTTAAAAGCAGATGATGTATATCACGAGATAAGTTGTCTTCAAGGATAATCTCATGCTCGATCACCCTTATCAGTAGAATCTTCCAGCATGTCTGCCCCCTGAAAATAATCATAGTTTTTTATGATTCTCTGTAGGCACATATAAAATTGTCTCCCATAGTTATGTGACTTAAGCGAAGTGAGCAAGGAACACTAAAGTCTACAGTAGTTGTGCAATCCTATGGAGGTATAGAAAATCCTCAAGGTCATCCTTCTTGCAGGCTTAAATACAAAAATTCTTAGACATAATATTATTAAAACTTAATCATAAAAGTAATTAGTTAAAGTTTATGCAGTTGTGAGGTCTTAGTGAACTCATTACGTAAACAAACGAATATATCACTACAAGAAGACAACATACCTTATAAAATAAGGGTCCTTGGTTGTCATTAACCCATGTAATACCAAGCTCGTCAGTATCACATAGGCATATCACCAAAAATTCCTTTTGAAGAGCATCTAAAACCATAGAACCAAAAAATGAAAGGAATTTTGTTGTCTTTATTATGATTTAACAGGTAACACCAACAATATTGATATACAAGCCATTCAGAAGAACTCATTAGGTCAAACGTCTAATCATAGACCTTCAAATACAAAAAAAGGGAAAAAGATGCAAAAGGAAAAAAAAGACTGTAAAACTTGCATAAAAAAATGACTGCAATAAATATCAAATGCAAAAGGAACAAAATTATACATGAACCGTATAAAATATTGATACAATAAACAGCGGATGTCTTTCACACCATTACGTAAACACATCCATTACACTACTCCACACACCAACACATACACAACGACAAAATCACCACCTTCAAACACATCCACCATCAACAACACATCCACAACTAAGCTGAAAATACCCACCACCACTTCACCCATACATAAGCACATCCACCATTAGCAACACATCCAAAACCACATGGATACCCAATCACCACATCCAACACATCCACCTCACCCACACACAAACACCTACAAACACCACCACCTCCACCTAAACATCCATGCACCAACCACCCTTCACCACCACACACATCCTTCAACTCAAACATACCCACCACATAAATAATATAAACCAACATCAACCAAAAATATGTAATCCACCATCAATCGAAAGGCACCCCTCTGCACATGATTACAAGACATTTAATGTGCATTCAAAATCAACAATGATTTCACCAATAAAGAATGTAAAAGAGCAAACACAAAATTGAAATCCAACAACAACCGAAATCGAATACCCATTTTTATGTCATCGCACTTACGATTCCCAAAAATCCCAAAATCCAACATCAACTGGAAACCTATTAACCATAATTAATTGTCAAATAAAAAATCATAAATATCTCGAGCACATTAGTCATTAACCAACAGGAAAAGGAAACACCTCATCAAGGATACCTCCAAATTCTCGGGCATAAAGCCTTTTGCAAAATCAAAAGCCATATAAAAGTTTGGTATATATTACCCAGCATGAAGAAGAAGCACCGTATAGAAGAACCACTGCAAAGAGGAAACCACAATAACCTCAGCCATGTACACATTTCAAAAGATAAAAAATATTAACATATTTAAGGTAAGGATTAACCAATAAAAAGAGGCACCATAACATAGAAGAACCACTACACAAATAAACCACAACACAGAGGAATTACTGCACAAAGAAACCACAACATAGATGAACCAACACACAAAGAAATCATAACAAAGAGGAACCACCGCACTCACAAAGAGCAGTAGGTAGAGAAAAGAGAGGAAGAAGAGAGCTCACTAAGAGAGGTAACCCTATCGATGGAATCATGAGAAATAAATAGAGGAGAGTTTAGGTCAAGTATCACGAGAGAGAGGATAGCCGGAGAGGAGCTCACCACTACGACAAGACATGCAAGAGAACAAATCACATTGAGGAGATGGGCAACACTGTCAACGACATACGAAGGAACCTGACCTACAAGATTGAGCTTGGAACTGCATTTCCATTAGATTTTCGTAAAAAGCCACCACATAGAAGTATCTAAATGCCCTTTTTTGGCATTTCCAAGTCACATTGTATCCTTGTCGTTATGGCAAATGGGGTCTTAGATGTTGTGATAAGACACTACGCTAGATGGTGTGCTAGGCTAGGACTAGGATGCTACTTATTCTTTTATAATACCCTGACTATAGTTCTCTGCTGGTGTGTTTACCTAACTAGACGTTATTTTTGTATTGTTTTGTGTCTTTACAGGGTTTGAGACATGCGCAGTATATTTGGGGCGGTCTTCTTACAGGGAGTCATGTCATACAAGGAGGAGGTGTAATGATCTATCTAATCACAGTTTATGCAGGTATTGTTAGCTCTCCTCTCACAAGGCATGGCTCTTGATGTTGCATGTAGGTAGCTTTGTACTAATCGTAATTTCATGCATATCAAGTTTTTTTTTTTTACTTTATCTATGTACTATTTGAAATAATGTACGACCATGGATTTCGAGTCGCTAGACGAGCGAAAGCATGTGACTGGGACTAAGAGATGATTGCTCATATCCTGTACCTTAATTATAAATCTCTTTGATGTATAAAATTAGGACAATGTATTTACTTATGCAGTGCTTGACAGTCTTTTTCCGTTTCTGGGATATGTTGCTAACCCAATGACACCCAGCTATATGTTATTCTTTAGATTTGGCTTTGCTTTTCTAGTTCTTGCGTGTGATTGCTGGTTTTGCCCTTTTTATCTTGTGAATTGTCTGGAAATTGTGCATATAATTTAAGCTTTTTATGACCTAAAAAATTATAAATTTTCTATAAAATCTTAATAAAATTTTAAGACTAATTTAAATTTAGAATTAAAAATTTCAAGATTTTCAAAATCTATCTTTACTTTCTTGCATCGTCTTCGACCTGGATTTTAAATGAGTTACATAGCATGGTCATCACCTAAGTCATAACTAGTAGAGTCTTCATGCCTTTGATTAGACAATTGCATCATATTGCATGTCCCGATGAAAATTCTACATCCTTTTTAAATTGAGTGGCCCAACATAGATTTCTACTTAGGTGTCGTCTAGTGTGCTTAGGGTGTTAGAGGCTTCCCTGACCCATATTAGGAATAAGTCCTTTGTGAGAGTGTTTTCAATTTTTTAGTTGAATTTCTCTTTTTTTTTTACACTCCAATGGCATCCTCGCTACTTTTGCGGGTATAACCACCCCTATTTTTCCATTATACTTAGGGTCATAGAAGTAGAGTTTCCTTCTCTGACCATAGAGATACTTGTCGGTCGCTAGATGGGAATGTTTTCAATGCTTTGAAAAAATATTTTTAATTTAATATATATAATTTTGAAAATTAATATTTTATTTTTAAAAAAACACGAGTACGAACCGATCTTATATATTTAATAGTTTAAATAAACGAGCATTACATTGCAAGCCATGCATATATTAGGGAAGAAATCCCCCAATCAAGGGACCTTTGTTCTGTGGCTCAACTAGGGTGGGCTAGGTGGATCTAGGTTGCGTCTTAGAGCTCAAAAGGTGGCTGTGGTGGCCAAGGTTGGGCTGGACCAAATGATTTGAGGCGAGTTTGGGGTTTGGTTTCAAGAGCTGTTTGAACTTGAACTTGGGTTTGGGCTTAGCTAGGGTTTGGATATGAGTCAATTGGAAGTCCAAAATGGTTTAGAAATTGTCGTGAGGAATTTGGACACCAATTGGGTTGAAATTCGGGTGCCATGAAGCTCAATTTGGTGTAATTTGGATTTTGGGGCAAAATTGGTAGTTTTGATTTAGATTGGATTTGGGCTAGGTTTGGGTTTAGGTATGATCTAATTGAGGGTTCAATTTAGTGTAGGAAATTATCATGAAGAATTTTGGATTTGAAATTGGTGAAATTGAATTGGTTATGGAGTTGAATTTCATGAAATTTGGGGGTGAGGCAAATTTGAGGCAATTCATTTGGACTTGGATTTAAGGCTTGGAACTGGGTTCAATTGAGCTAATATTTGGTTCAAATTGGGTTTAGACATGATGAAAATTAATTTGGATTTGAAATTGGGAGAGTTTGAAATCAATTTGGTGAAAATTTAAGGTGATTTGGGGAATTTACGAGCTTATATGCAATTTAGAAATTTTGGCTAATTTTGGTGGATTTAAGTGAAATTTAAGATATTGGGTGGTTCAAATTGATTTTGGAGACATTTGGAGTGAATTTAGAGATTTTGAGAATTTTTGTGGCATGAGGGGTATTTTGGTAATTTTGAACAATTTGGGGGTATTTTGGTAGTTTTGAACAATTTGGAGTATTTTGGTCAATTTGAGTGGTTCGGAATGACTTTATATGATTTTTGAAGATAATTTGAGAATTTAGGCAATTTTGGAAAAATTAGGGTTTCCATGGCATTTTGTTAATTTTGAAAAAAATTGGGGCTAAAAGGTAAAAATTAAGAATTTAGGCAAAATTGGGATCAATTGAGGATCTTAACTTTTTTGGAGTAAATTTCGTGTAATAGATTGTTTCCAACTCATTTTTGATCTAATCTCGTTTAGACGTACACTCTTGGGCTATCACCCGAAAATTTACTTCACAAATGTTCTCCATATTTTTTCTATTGTTGTCTTCATTATTGTATGTCATTACCTTTTGATTTCTCTTTACTTTAGATCATTCATATGATTCAAAGAGATACTTTCTCAAAAAAGAGAATTATACGATGATAAAACAATTCCTAAAAAAGGAAGAGAAAAAGAATGAAAACATATGCTTAGTTGGTTGTCTAGTATATTGTAAGGTGTTAGAGACTTTCTTGATCCATACAGAGTTATAAGCCCTTTATGGGTGGCTTAATTTTTTAGTCGGGTCATCCATCCCTCTTTATTTCTATGCGTTTCAGGTTTATACCCTTGTCAAGCATTATATATACTCTATCTTTTTGGCCCATATAGTGTCATAGGAGCTTAGACATTCTTTCTTATGACTTTAGGCCTATTGAATCCTTTTGGATGATGCACTACATATGTTATTGAAAAACTGATTCCCAGCTAGGTTGGGTTGACTACCTTCACAACTTAGTAGATCTAGGGTCACAAATAGCATGTGAGGATGAGTTCATCGGTCTTTGACTATGTTGTATATTCCTATCTATGATTTTTCTAACCCACCAATTGATCTGCCCCCTTTTGGATATATTCTTCTCCTTTGTAGAGTCTTAGTGGGCGCATTCTGTAGATCTTTCAAGCCATATTGTGACTACTCATCAAGTTTCAGTGATTCATCCTCTCCTTATAACAAAATGTTTCTTGTAGAGAGACAAAAAGAAAATTCCTTAATTACATATATTTTTGCTTATTGAGGAAATCCAACAACTTATATCCCAAGTTTTCATGAGCTTTACCTAGGTTGTAATTGATCATTAAAATATATTATCTTGGGAGGTCACTTTGAACAAAAATAAAATAAACTTAATTTTATATTATAGTTTGGGCATGAATTTTTTTTTTAGGATCTTTCTCATATATTCTCTCGGGTCAAGTATGATATGATTTTTTTTTACCGCTCTTTTTTGGTTTATTTTATTAGTATTTTTTATATAAATATCTTTGTACCTACAATTTTTGCTTTTTCCAAGAATTTATCCATTTTTGGTCTTCTCTTTCTTCCTTTGCTTTTCCAAACTGACTTAACCTAAAAAGAGGGCTATGAAGAGGATGGACATTGGGCAGGCCATTCCGATTGTAAGTGACCACAAACTTCGATTGCTAGTCTTTCGCCTTGCTCTCGACCCTAGCAACCTAGAGGTAGGGGCTAGATGAGAAGACCACGTATCCATCCCTATCTGCCTTGAACCCGAAAAAGTGTGAAAAAAGCTTGACCAACCATGGGACATCCAGTTGCCAGAGAAAAACTACAAACATCATAAGGATGGCGCAGAATTCAGTGTCACTTGTATCAGGATAAAGCCATAATAATTGAATATAGAGAATAGCTTTAATCTGTTTCGTAGCTTTAACCTGAATTTGAACTAGTCCAAATACATGACTAAGTTCTCCCCAAAATTATTCATTGTCCTCTAGGTATTTTTAGTCGGTCGAAGAATGAATGAGGATCCCAAAAAATATGATCTCTAAAGACCTTTAATCTGTTTGACAGATATTATGGATTCATCAACTGAAGAATTGATGCCAACAAGCTCAGAGGAATACTTAGGAGCCATGACAGTCAGGTGAGATGAAAGACAAACTCCCGAACACCGAACCTCCCCCTAAAGAGAGGCCTTCTGAATGCGGACCACAAACACCTTTTCCTCCAGCTTCTCTAGAAGCACGTCGCAGGGCTAAGAGAGATGGGCATCCTAGATCAAAGACTCCTCTATCTCATGCAGCAAGTGCATCATCATGCTAGATGACTCATGTACGCTAGTTGTTTCATCTTAGGTCCCTATCGGGTGATTTAAGTTGCTCTCGGGCTGGTTATCCTAGCGTTGGGAACTCTCGACGAATCCTCGATCGACAGACCAGCCAATTATGATAACACCACACTTTTTCAGGCGGCGGGATAGCGACTGCCTCACTAGAATGACCTAATAGAGAGAAGACAACAAAACACACATTCTAAAACAAATAAAAAGAAGAATGACAATCAAGACACACATCTCATACCCATCATCCTATCCAGATTCGTTGCGGTAAAAGAACATTCTCGTCCATCCCTTCCATCTCTCAGATAATTTCAAATTCAAAGCTTATGATAACTCATTTCGTTACAATATGATTTCAATTAATTTTTAAAACCACAAATTAAATTTTATGAATCAAATAAAATTAATCTGATTATATAATTACTTAATATATAATAGCAATTCAACATTGGTGAATTTAGTGATTATTTAAAATCCCCACTGATCAAACGAATCATAGGTGCGCAGTAGGGTTCCTTTAATTAATTGAATTTTGGGAACCGAGCGAATCAACAGTGTATGGTACTGTTCATGCTGAATTGGCAATTTCGGATGGATACAAGAAAGTGCCGCAAAACTGCGAGGGCAGACAAAAGCGATAAGGGATGCTACTATTTTTATGAGGTAGAGGAAAAAAGCTGTATATTTCACATGGGATTTCTGACAAAATATTGATGCGGCGCACGTGATGAGATCAGAACGCGCCGGAATCTTATTATTTTTAGTTTTATTTACGTTTTTTACATATTCAGCACCTAAACTTTGCTATTTACGGGACTGGATCAAAAAAGCATCCGAAATTTATGACGAAATGAATTTGAACGGATATAGCATGTATTTGTGTTCGATTTGTTTGAAATTTAATTTGTTTATAATAAACTCGTGATAGAAATTATTCGTGAAATCACTGTTTGTGTTGATTTCTTAACGAACGAGCCGAACACGAGCTGTTTAAGAAAGATGAGCCAGTTTAACAATTCTAATATTAATATATATAAATTAATTTATATTATATAAATATATAATATATATGTTAGTATCATATTAATATAGTATTTTAATATATTATTATCATTAATTTATTATATATTATAATTTATAAAATATAAGTTTTTAAAATATCATAAAATTTTTTTATATAATTATTTTAAATTATTTTATATTTTGAACAATAAAGATTTGAACACGAACGAACGCATCACTGTTCGTGTTTGGTTCGTTTAACTATCCGAAAGAAAAAAAATTGTTTGTGTTCGTCTCGCTTAATTATCGAACGAATCGAACACGAACTCTTTGACTAACCGAACACGAACTGTTCGCGAACAACGAGCTTTTTTAACAGCCCTAACAAAAGAAGCGCTCCGTAGAAGGAGCGCTTGCTCTATCAAGATTCAAATGCAAATTTGAGTTTGGAGTCCAGGGAATATTTGTCACGTGACGAGTGAGTTTCATTGCAATATATTAATTGGGTAGATTTTTTACTGTGACCCATTTGTTACTTGATAAGTGTCCACCGGACTCTGGAGATGAAATGTATATCCGGTGCAATGATAAAATAATTTTTCTCGTAACACAGCCGACACGCCCATCTCCTTCTCTCTTCACCCTTCTTTTTTCCTCTCTCTATTTGCATGAAAATTATTCTATCAAGATATCAGACATAAATTTTATCTTCAAAATCTAGTGAACACTTATACACATGACAAATAGGTTTGAAAACTTACATAATCTGTGTATTATAGGGAAGCAATTGAATAAGCCCTCTCTTTCTCCAAGCCCGCCAAAAAGTGAACCACGGGATCGCGGTGTACGGAGACCGAAATTCCTATCTTTCGCCTCTTTCCGCCCTCTTCCTGCTGAAGGGTCGTGAAGGCCCGTCCCGGAAAACTTTGCACCTACAGCATTCTTCCTCCGCGGTCCGCTGTTCGTTCCCCTGGGAAGACAGCGACGGAATCGCGGTGTACAGAGACCCGAGATTTGTGCATTGACCTCATTCCGCTCTGTTCCTGCTGAAAGGTAACTTCACATCTTTCTTTCGCGTGAAGGCCCTTCCCAGATTCACTAAATCTGGCGATTCACGTGATTTAGGTTAAAAATCCGTTACCAGGCATGGCTGCCCTAAATCCGTTACCAGACATGCGATAGATGCACTATTTTATTCTTTCTTTCCTTACTCTTCAGTTAAATTGTCAGTGCTTGCCAAGAAGTATACTACATGGTTGCACATGATTTTATTTACAGAAGTAACTACGATAGTATTTTTGGATCAGCAGATTCTACAGAGGGGTGCTGCCTTACATGCTGAGTTGATTAGTGGAAATCTTTGATCATCTATTACTTACACTTACAACAGTCTTGATCTTTCTTTCAAAAGTATTTATGTAAGTTTTAAAGTTTGCATTGATGATTTCTTAGCAGGTTGCTGAACTCTGATCGGACTGGATGCATGTCATCTAAAGTCAAAATATTTGGGTGTTTTATTAGTCGCAAATTCATTAGATGGTGATAACGGTTTATTTACTCCAGTCTTCACAGTTGCGGAATTTGAGTCGAAAACTACATGGAATGGATTTTAGAAGGTTTGTCAGCTTTTGATCCGTCTTCTTTGGAAGAATTTGAATAAATTTTTTCATTCCAACGATAGCCATATGGTTAAAAGCCTCGTATGGTTAGTAACCAATGCGTACACTCAAACTGAGTTTGATAGTAAGTTGGATGAACTTTGTAGTGCCTCTCTATAAGTGCACTCCTACTTGCATTACCTTCTGCATGATATAAAAGTGGGTTTAACGTTGAGATCAACAATAATTCTAATACAAATAACATGTATGAATCCTTTAATTCTTGGATTGGAGAAGCCCGAAATAAGCATGCGGTGGACCTGATTGACTCGATTATAGCTATACTCATGCAACAAAGTGCTCAAAGGAAGGGAGATGTGGCTGCCTGGAAAGGAGAATTCCATATGCTGAAGAGTACATTAGAAAAATAACCACAAGTAAAGAACAGTTCATTGTAAGGGAATCTACACCTCATTGAGCTGAGGTTGAAGGCAGCAATGGTAGACATGAAGTTGACATAGAACTTAAAGCATGTATTTGTAGAGTCTGACAAGTAACGGGTCTACCGTGCATCCATACAACTGCATTGATCGGGTTCAAGGAGCACCCCCTGTGGTATAGCTATGCTCATTCCAGTTATTATGTTATTAGGTTTGTATTCATCATTTTGTATGCTTAATAGTATTTATAGTTTATGTTATTATGTCTAATTTTATTTTTGGTACTTGTAGTTACATGATGGCCTACGAAGGCCCCATCTCGACTCTCTCAGGAAAAGATCAATGAGTAAAAGCTGACGAGGGCATACATGTTCATGTGCCAAACACATTGAGGTCAAGAGGAAGACCAAAGAAAAAAGATTTAAGAACTTGTTAGGAAATAACAGTGGAAGACAACCAAATGTTCATAAATACTACCGTTGTAGACTTTGGGGGCATCACAAAACCACATGCAAAAATTCATTAGGCTCACAGACATCACAAGTTACAAAAGTCGAAAGTTCCTCAGTATGCTTCGATCCACAACAAGTATCACGTTTTAAGGGCAAAATTACCAATTCGATGGGTAGACTTGGACAGTGTTGAGATAGATGAATATTTCTAGTACTTTTTTGTTTTGAGTTGTTCTGAAATTTTTGCACTATATTTCTACATTTTGATGCAATTAATATTTGCTTCAGATTTTGTATTTCGCAATATGTTTCTTTACCTAGTCATAATTTTTTTTGAAGTTCCCATTTTGTGCCTTCACCAACCACACTTAGCAAGTACGGCCAAAAAAAACCCAGCTACATAAGTTTCCATCATCATTTCCTTTATTCCAGCCATTATTCTGATAAAAAACAACGACTTCAATTATTCTCAGCTTCCTTAACGAATTTAAAATAACCAAAGAAGCAGCTGTTCTCCGCAGACAATTTTCACAGGGAAAAAAAGAGCAGATCATACATCACAACAAAATCAGTTGAAGCTTAATTAGAATGTAAAATGCCTTAGCAAGCAAATAAGCAAGTGTTCGCTCAAAATGTAACATGAGCCTTTTTCTTTATTCTGCTCATGAGTTTTTTCCCCTATACTTTAAAATGCAAAGCTAAGAAATACTTCAATTAGCTAAACAAGCTAATTTATAGTAAGACATTCCAAGTAAACATTTAGCAGAAATTTACAAACTTAAATCTATTAATTCAAGTTTAGTATGTTTAAAAAGGAGATACATTGACAGTAAATGCAAGTAATTAAACTTAAGAAATGTCATTTTTACTTTCATAAACAAATTTCTTCTCTATTTTAATCAAAACTGACAAAGTATGCCTTCACATTCTAATGAACTCTACCGGAATTTGACCATTATTGTTTCACCAGAAATTGGACAAAAAAATTAAGGGGCATTTACATAGATAACACTCAATTTCTATTTATTAACATGTCTAACGAACAAATTTCACATTTTACATATTAGCATAACTAATTATTATATCTTCATCCTCCTTTTATCATCCATGCAGCTGACTCTTATGGTACATATTAAAGACATGCTTCTTACTGTAAATGATATTTCTAGCATGGAAGATATTACGCAATACATTTAGAAGATGTTTGTTTCTAGAATTTGGGATCCTTCTTGTTCCCATGCTCATCATCTATCAGTAGACATAAAAGCTGTCTTCCATGAGAAATTACAGCATTTAATAAGATAAATTCATCAACAAATACAGACCCATAATATCCCAAGGTTCTCATTACATTAAACTCAAAACATTGCTTCTACGATTGGCCCAGTAGTACATAACTTATACATCTTCAAACCTTCAACATTCATAGTTTTAATACATAGACAGCAAAAAATACATAAATAAGAACAAAATAACTGCAATAGCTAAAACCTAGGAGATTATCAGAACTTTAATGAGAAATTTTAATTCATAACCTCTCTTTGTTGATTCCTCAAATTTTCTCTTAGTTAAATCCTCAAAATATTTTTTGTCGGCGTACTCTTTATCAGAAGTTGCATCATTCCTTTCATCAATCCACTTGAAATAGTTACAATCACGTACAGTCTGATTTTTAGAACATTTGTAAAATTTTCTCCTGATATTATCACCTTTACGTTGATGATTGCATTGAACTCACAGTTCACAACGCGTTACCGGCATACATGTTAGAAAAAAATGCAAAAGTTAGATATTGTAGACAACCTAACAAATAAAAAAGATGGCTTCTGGTTGAAATTTTTAAGTTAAATTTCCTAAACAACAAGAACAATTCCTCCTTCAGACCATCTAACAATTAAGAAATTAAACAGCAGGAACTCTCAATTCTCCCCCATTTTAACATAATTTAACATAATCTTCAATGTTAGCTCAAACTATTCTCTGTTAGAGGCATGCTTCCATTATTTTTTACAAGGTGTTGAAACTTGACCGAGTGAGTGCTTTTTAAATTTGCTTTGGCTTATTATAGATCTATTTTGCTGATTGAGCTTCTCCTAGGTATAACCTATTGGCATTTCAACTTCTTTAACACTTTCTCAACCCATAGCTAAAGTTTGGGTGTTAGATACGTAAACAAATAGGAATTGGATGAAATGAATGTAAATTTTTTAATAGGAGCAGTACAGCTATAGAAGAAGCAAAAAAGCCATGTTGCACATGCAATCTAATTTATGTCCTCTGATAATATAATGGGGACTTTTCATACATGCCACATAGTTTATATGCATTTGCATATCTAACACGAAAAAGTTTCATATTTACATGTATTATGCATTGATGTTATAATATATCAAAGCATTCGCATGTAAATGTGTATTTTAACTTGAAAAAATTAATTTAGTGTTCTTCTTTTTGTGATATTAAGGATGTGAGTGTTATATAAATAACAAATAAAGCTTAGAAGCTAGATATGTATACAGTAGCATATATATGTACAAACGATCAATAAACATGATTTTAAATAATGACACAAAATCATAGCCCTAAGTCCAATGGAATATAACAGAAATTTGTACAAAACTAGCACCCTACTACATCAGCTAATCAAATTCTCGCTTCAACATTTGGAATGTCGATTTTGCATGTATAGGTAAGGTGGTATGTATGTAAACAATTGAGGCTTAAGTGTCAGATCTGCAAATACTCAGGCCTTAAGTGGTGACTGCAAGAAATTACTTCCTAGTGTGCACAAGTAAATTGTGAGCAGTAAATGAATAGATGTTGATAATTTCCCAGGCTTCGATTGGGTCGTGCTTCTCGCGCGGCGTGGTCACAATCGTAACTTTTTTTTTTTGGCGTTTGATTGCTGTGTTTTTGCACCATTTGTGAAAATTCTGCGAAACGCGAGCGGCGGGTTCTACTCCGGTGCTTGCGTTTCCGCTCCGGCTTTTTACTATCCTACTCTATCTCACCACTCGCCCCCGAGCCCTCTCTCGCTGCTCTTCCCTCTCTTTTCTCGCGACCGCGCGCTGGCTTCTCCCTCTCCTTCTCACGACCTACTCGGCGGTATGGACTTCAAACTTCTTTATGAAAGCAGAACCACTCCCCTTCTTCGGCGGAATGAACTTTAAACTTCTATATGAAAGCTACAGCAGAATCGCTCCCCTTCTTCACTGGATTTTCAGCTTCCTCAACGACAGCCTCTCTCATTCAGTTCCACATGGTAAATCTCAAATCTGTTATCTTCACTCACTGATGGATTCTTTGTTTCCCTAAAAATTTTATTAAGAAAGGTTCTTGTGGTCGTGAAATTAACCATTCCCTAGAAAGTTTTCAACTTGTCCTTATTCAAACATTCAACTTGTCTGAAGTGTGATGTTATGTATACATTTAGCATTTTTTTTTAAAGATCGGCGGATTGAAACTTTCTACTGTATTGGTCAGTTTGTTCCTCTATCTGATCAACTTGCTAGTGACGAGCTTTTTTTGGGTAAAATTAGCTCTCTGCATTTGTTTGCAGTGCATGCCATTTTCATCTGGGAGATGATCAATTCAATGACTTTGATTAGAAATGAAGATATTTGTTTAGGTTAGAGTGTAGCTCTATGTGGTGCTGCTATCGACGTATGATAGCCTTTGTCCATTTTAATATAATTCCTTCAAACATCCGATATGCCACCTTTACATTCTCGGTTCGAACAACTTATTAAATATGAGATGTGTGCTAAGGAAGGAGGAGTAGATCTGATTGTTGTTTGTAGCAAGGTAAGGCTTTGAAGAGTTTATTATTTTGTTGTTTGGGTTCTCAAAGTTCTTGAGAATTTGGACAAATGTGACCTCCTTAGATGAATTTTTCAGGGATTTTTTAGGGGTACCCATTATATTTGTGATTAACTGGTTGATTTAATGAATTCAATGGGTTTTCTTTTCCTCAAATCACATTAATTTGGAGTACCCATCTAATAGTTTTTTTTTAGCAATCTTGATAATCACTGTTAAGTGAGATATATATCTTATTTTTTGTATTGTTTTGGAGTTAATTTTTTCTTCTCATGTATCAAATATATTGCTATGACAATTCTATTACAGACAACATTACTATACAGGGGCAGAATGATTATTTATCCAGAAACTGCTACCGCACAATTATTTTCAAATCGCAGAAAACAAACAACCAACCAGCTTTTTCGCTGCAGCTTCCTGCGGTAGCTATTGTGCAACAACTTATTAATAAGCTACAGACGCTAAGAGGGAATCTCTTTTTGGGGGGCGGCAATCACATACAGACCAACCGAAATTTGCTATTTACAAATCAATTATCTTTCTTTATTCTATTTTTTAAATTCCCACTCCAATATCACAACTTATGATAAAATCCAATTTTATTTTTTTCTTTTTTATCAAATTCTTTATAATTTGCTTGTGGCATGCATAAATGCATATGTTAGGTAGTTGAAAAAAATCACCTGAATAATTAATTTATAAATATTAATATTTCGAGTGATCCGTATGTTATTTATATTTTTTCATTCAAAGAACTTATCTACATCTCTGAAGAAAATTTTTAATCCAAAAAATTGACTCCGATACCCTACATATTTCTATATATATATACACTCTAGATTAGTCTAGAGCGCCTATAAAATTCGATACCGTTCTGCAAGTTGGAATCAATCAACTTGCGTTCATCGGGAGGGGATATGGATAAAAGATCAAGCCTGTTTTGCTCCTTCGGTTTTATGCAAGTTACGTTATATATATATAGATATATATTCCTTTATCTTTTGTTCTCTGAACCACAATTCACTACAAGATAATAAAAATACCAAATTATAAAATTAATATTGCTAACTAAAGTATGATTATTGAGCTATTCAAAAAATATAAAAGAGTTGAAGGTTCCTCCATGTTAAAAACAAAAATATAAGAGTTAATAAACAAAAAGATAAAACTAGTTCCCTTTGTTGTGTCTGTAGATTGGCCTCCTCCTCCTAACCATGTATCCAACTAGTTCAATGAAATGAGTGGCATTCCCTTCCTACAAAAGTATAGTTTGGAATAAAGGGTTAATATTCCATTTATTTTCAAAATTTTGATTAATAAGTAAAGAATGGAAAGTGAGAATAAAGAAATCTCATAGTTGTGTTTATGATCATAGATGTTACTACGGAGGAAGATACACACACACACACACACACACACACACACACATATATATATATATATATATATATATAGAGAGAGAGAGAGAGAGAGAGAGAGAGAGAGAGAGAGAGCACATTAAACCCATGCTTTTCTTAAAGCCAAAACATTCATGATGTAGAGAGAGTTGATAAAGCCACTTGATCTACTAGAGAACTGGTTAATGTTGACATGTTGGATTATTATAATGACAAGCCAACTCTAGCCCACATCATCATTAATGCAAGGATTTGGACTCACCTAAGAACTCCCCTATTGCCTATTGACAGGAAAACACAAACTTGCATTTTGATGGAATGTAGTCAAGTTGCATACACTACATTTTCAAGTACCGCCAAATTAGTTATAGATATGAAATTGTGGAAAATGGTGAAAGGTATCCTCTGATGTTGGCACTTTGAGGCTGATTATAGAAATAGGAAATGGTGATCTCTTCACACAACTCGCACAATAGAAGAACTCTTTTGTAAGACAATGACAACCTTTTAACAAGAAGTCTCATCACTTAATGCCATAGTGATCATGAATCAAAACTATATGGAATTTACTTGTGAGACCAATTTTATTGTAGATAGTGAGTTTGTGTTGAAGTGCTTGACAAATAATGAAATGATTTCTAAAGAGGCTGCTTCAAATCCTTGCTTTTAACTTCTAATTTCTATTTTTTCTTCCTTTAAGGGGGAATTCAAATTGCCTTTTATAATGCAGAATTGTACTGTCAAAATCTATCATGACAAAAAAAAATATGTAAGAAATATGTTAATATTCAAATCACAGAATTTGAAAATATGCACCATAAAAGCACTGAAGCTCACTTCGATCCTAACACTATGTATCGGTCCATAAATAAGTGAACCAGGATTTCTTTTGAATTTCTTTGCACAATCGTGTGCCCATTGATTGGAAAAAAAATTGCTTGCGGAACACGTAAGCAGAGCTGCGTACGTAAATGGGGTGTAAACGGGGTACATGGATGTTACAAGAGGGTTATATCCGCGTTATAACCTCCTGTAACCTACTTATAACCACCTTATAACCCCTGTAACCGCGCTTTATTTTCATGTATTGGTAGTTTACAGGCAGGTTACAAGGGAGTTATAAGTAGGTTACTGGGGGTTATAACGCGAATATAACCCCCTTATAACCCACTTATACCCATTTACGTACGCAGCTCTGCGAACGTCTTCCGCACGCAATTTTTTTCCCATTGACTGTAGGGTGTTCTTTTTTTCATCATCTTCTTCTTCCTTTTCAAGTGCTCTATTATATTTATTTTCTGTCATGGGATCCATTCTTCCAAGGTGTAAGAAGGCTTTCATGGAAACTGGATTGGCACATCTTTTGAAACTATCAACGACAAACATAATTTTGATCCAAAGAGAGCCTGCATTTGGCAATGCCTACGAACTGTAGACTACTAAGGAAATCAAGCATCTGAAAACCATTAACAGAGATGAGTTTCACTTTTAAGAGGATCAACTCTAACAAAAAATTAGGTTCTATTTTTATTAAGATTTATTGATATCCTTAATTTATACAACGTCATATATGCTAAGGTAATACTATTTTTTTTAAAAGTATTATATGCCAAAAATATCTAGTCAATGAACTTATTTATACATTTATTCTTTGTAAAGGCGTAGAAAGATGGGTTCATGAGGTCAGAGAAAAAGGACTTTAAAGTGCTATGGTTATTTTGTGAGGTCAAATAATAATTGGTTGATCTCTATTAAGTTGTTATGCTTTTCTTGAGATCAAGCTTAGCCATAGTATCCAAGTGATGCAACTCAAATCACTTTAGCAATTTTACTAAACTAGAGCTTAGAGTAGAAACATTTATTGACTTTCTTAAAAAAAAAAAAGTAAGCTTGTAATATATATATATATATATATATATATATATATATATATATATATATATATCACTCAAGAAGATGAGTATCATCTAGTTTCTATCAATAACTAGAAAACTTAATCATTTTCATTAAATTGGTATATATCTATCCTTATTAGTTTGAGTGATTACACTAAAGATATTTTTTATTAAAATGCAAGTTTTATATGTTTATATAATTTAAAATATATTTAATTATTTATAATTGCCGTACTATAAAAAAATAATCTTTATATGTTAGAAGTAATTGAATATGACACTCAATAGAATGCAAAGGAGAAAAATGATTCATGTTGCTGACTCTACTTAGTGGGATAAAGGCTTGTAGGTGTTGTTACAATTGTTCTATTGTATCTCTTCTAGTGTTTATAGTTCACAATAGATGTTTAGATCCATTTGATCAGTATGCAACTAAAAAAGAATGAAATAAAATAAAATAAATATGTAATTTAATTTATGACAATGACAATTTATATAGATATGTTCATGTTTATCATAAATCTAGTGATATAAAAAGTAGTTCATGCTTCCATGAAGAAAATCATAAGGAGAAAATTCTTTCAAAATTTAACAAAATACAAAAAGGTTTAGTTAGAAAGAACTTGTTTAATTTAATTTATACTCCTTATACACTCTTCCCGTTCATTTTGCTCATTGCTCCCTTCCACTCTCCTCTTAGACTGCTTAATTCACACGTACACTATACTCCCTCTTTTGGCACTACACAACCTCCTTGACCCCATTACTATTAACTTCTTTACAATTACCTAGAGAACTCCCTAAGTACACTCTAAAACTATAATAAAATCAAGATGTTGATTTACCGTGCAAGTAGATGGAGTTGTGACACTACTTAATGCATTACAAAATTTAGTTGTAATGTTGAGGTATTAAGATCTGCGCTTTTTTTTCCTTAATCAAACTCCTTCTGAAGCTGTGGTGCCCCAAATAATGGAATTATGTTGTGATAATCTTTATCTTAAAGTTTTTCTACCTTGATGTTATGGCATTGTGGTGCCAAACCCAAATATCGCAGTGTTTTGATCTCAGGTTCTAGAGCTTTTCTTCAACCTTTTTTGTGTTGTGGCACTATATGCTTGACACTGAGGCACCAGATTTATAGCACTTTGTTGTCGTTGCTTAGTGCTACAGTGTAATACTTTTAATTTTCTAGGCCATTTTCGTTGATGTGACATTGAGGTTTTGTGAATGTAGTTCTCAGGCACTACCATAAATATTCCAAAAGTTTTCCTTAAAATCTTATGCCATAAAATTGTTTTTTTAGAAATAACATAATTAATGATAATAAATTACAAAAAAATAATTTAATTTTTTTAATAATATTTTTTTAATATTTAATTAATTCAACTGACTCAACAATCACCAATCTTGAATTTGATCTCTTTTCTTTATTTATTAACTTAATTTTTTTTAGTAGATGGAGATAATCTTGCAGTCTAACAAGATTTTTGATGATATGTGAAAGGTAATTAATCATCTCAATAAGTGAATCTTAGATGTAGTAAGAGTGAATAGTGGACGTTTCCTGTAGTGTAATGTTTGAAAAGGGGTTATGTTGATTATGTCATAATGTTAGATTGTTTATAATGGATTTTGCCAGTATTGTTCTATCTATTTTTCTTACAAGTGACTTATGAGGTTTTAATATAGTTCTGGGCTTTAATTAACATGTATAGAAAATTTCTCATAAAAATATGATAATCAATGAATACTATATTTTATGTGATCAAGATTAGATGGCTTTTGGTACCAAACTATGTTTGGACACTGAAATAAAATGACCATATCTTAATATATGGTCAAACACCTCTAAAGTATTTTTTCCCACATTTTTTCATAGGAAGATTTAGACCATAATGATGTCTTTCAATGATTAATTAAATTTATTTAGGGGTTGTAGGAGGATAGTGGTTGGTAAAGGTAAGCATTTAATCATTGATTATATAGATAAATTATTAAATGCCTTATTTCTTGTGAGGATAAAAGAGTTTTGTTAATATTTAAGGAATTTTTTTATTGGTTTTATTATAAAACCTATTTCACTTTAATAAAATATTAATAGTATGTCTACTTCCACTTTGAACTTCATTAGAAGGAGAATATATGCCCATTGAGTTTCATAATGCCCTCACATATTGAATAATATTGGAAGCCCTCTAAATTACTTTGCATAGTCTTTCTAGCGGATACAATAGGTAATAGAAGTGGAGCAAAGTGGAGAAGAAATGGAGCTAAGTGGAGGTGGCTTGAAGCTAAGGAGGGCTTAAGTGGCGTCTTGGCACCAGATTTTTTGGGCGTTTAGACGTCAATCCCCGCCTGGGAACCCAAGTGGCTGGCGCTTAAGCGCCAGCAAGTGAGCGCCTAAGTGCCACTCGACCAGTGCCTTGGCACCATACTTAAAAAATCTTATACCTAATAGAGGATTCTCTAACCCTAAGGTTAGTTTAGAACAAATTATCAATGATTTTATTTTACATCAATTCTAGATGGAGTTGTAATCCCTTCTATGAGAGATTTTTATGCCAATACAAAGAACATAATTTTTCTTTTCTTTTTAATTTTTTTCTGATGTTTATTAGGGGAAATGGTTACCCATTTGTTGTAGTTTAATAAATGAACTATACAAATTATAAGATATTGAGAATAATAAGAATATAGAATAATGTTT
>JAKZJZ010001040.1:0-32663 GCA_022702705.1 Papilionanthe hookeriana x Papilionanthe teres | reverse complement strand
GGGTGATTTAGGAAATTTTGAAAAATTTGGGTAATTTCAAGGGTTTTGGGTATGCTAAGCGGGTGTAGGGTCACGGGGGTCAAAAATTAAAAATTTGGGAAATTGAAGATTGGGTGGATGTAAGTGGAGTGAAATCACTTTGGTTGAGCCATGAAGCCATATCAAGCCCACATGAGCCATGAAGGGACCCATTTGAGGCATTCACTATGTTGTTCCTAACCTCTTGCCAAGGGCTTAGGGGTTAAGGACCATCCATGTGAATCACCTACATGAGACGAGGAGGTCAAGTTAGGTATGGGTGTGTGAAAGTGTAGTGTATAGGTGTAGTGTGTGTGTAAGTCAGCCCTTCACCGGACCGGGTCACCTCAGGCGGTCCTAAGGCCAAAGAGTCCTATAGGAACTCATCCTTTAAACTTCCACATTTGATTTCAACCCTCAGGTGATTAGGGGTCTATAGTCAAGTTTGTAGAGTTTGCAGGGAGTTAAGAAGTGGTTTGAATTTCTAAAAGGTGGGTCCCAATTCTAGTCCTCTAAGATAGTCAAAGGAAAAGCCTAAGGCTAGATCCTAAGTACTAAAGAGAAGAAGAGAAGACCTCATCAAGAATGAGGTCAACAAATGGACCCCCAATAGGTGTGGTGAGCTGACGAAGCACACCGCGCGTATTGGCGTTGACCGAAGCGATCAACAAAACCAACACAGATGTCCAAGTGATGAACTTAGGACGGAGTAGAAGAGTCTCCGCTGGGGAGTAGCAAGTATATCTCTGAAACCGGAGATTCCTGAACTCTCGCTGGGGAAAGGAAAAGGAGGTGAATCCAAAATCACATGATCTGGGGAAATTTCGATTTAGATTTTATTTTGTTTCAATTTAAGTTTTGATGTGTGAGCTTAGATTTTAGTTTGGAGTTTTAATTTAGATTGAAGTTTTGTCAAAATTAATTTGAAGGACCTGATTTGAAATGAAAATTGGAATTCTGAGGTTTTAGATGTAACATCTTCAACCTCGAAAGAAAATTGAATTGATCAAATTGAATCATCGCAATGAGGAGAGATCTCAGAGCAATGCGGTATTGGATGTAAAATCCTTAACCTCAAGAGTTTGATTTTGATGTATTTCATCGCAATAGGGAAAGAATCCTAAAGCAATGCAGTCTCGGATGTAAAATCCTCGACCCAAAAGTTTGAATTTGATGTATTTCAGTGCAATAGGGAAAGAGTCCTAAAGCATTGCAGTCTTGGATGTAAAATCCTCGACCCAAAAGTTTGAATTTGATGTATTTCGAGTGCAATAGGGAAAGAATCCTAAAGCGATGCGGTCTTGGATGTAAAATCCTCGACCCAAAAGTTTGAATTTGATGTATTTCGAGTGCAATAGGGAAAGAATCCTAAAGCGAGTGCAGTCTTGGATGTAAAATCCTCGACCCAAAAGTTTGAATTTGATGTATTTCGGTGCAATAGGGAAGAATCCTAAGCGAGTGCGGTCTTGGATGTAAAATCCTCGACCCAAAAGTTTGAATTTGATGTATTTCGGTGCAATAGGGAAGAATCCTAAAGCAGTGCGGTCTTGGATGTAAAATCCTCGACCCAAAAATTTGAATTTGATGTATTTCGAGTGCAATAGGAAAGAATCCTAAAGCGAGTGCGATCTTGGATGTAAAATCCTCGACCCAAAAATTTGAATTTGATGTATTTCGGTGCAATAGGGAAGAATCCTAAAGCGATGCGGTCTTGGATGTAAAATCCTCGACCCAAAAGTTTGAATTTGATGTATTTCGGTGCGATA
Source organism: Papilionanthe hookeriana x Papilionanthe teres (assembly GCA_022702705.1). NCBI lineage: Eukaryota > Viridiplantae > Streptophyta > Magnoliopsida > Asparagales > Orchidaceae > Papilionanthe > Papilionanthe hookeriana x Papilionanthe teres. The sequence continues at coordinate 30,879 of JAKZJZ010001040.1, read as the reverse complement.
GGGAAGAATCCTAAGCGATGCGGTCTTGGATGTAAAATCCTCGACCCAAAAGTTTGAATTTGATGTATTTCGGTGCAATAGGGAAGAATCCTAAAGCGATGCGGTCTTGGATGTAAAATCCTCGACCCAAAAATTTGAATTTGATGTATTTCGAGTGTAATAGGGAAGAATCCTAAAGCAGTGCAGTCTTGGATGTAAAATCCTCGACCCAAAAATTTGAATTTGATGTATTTCAGTGCAATAGGGAAGAATCCTAAAGCAGTGCAGTCTTGGATGTAAAATCCTCGACCCAAAAAGTTTGATTTTTGATTGGGATTTGATTTGAGATCTGGAAGATCGAATTCGAAATTTGATTGAGATTGGATTTGAAATTTGATTGAAAATTGAAATCGGAAAGATTGAATTTGAGATTCGGAAGGATGAGTTTGAACTCGATTGAAATTTGATTTAAGATTTGATTTGAAATTTGGAAGATCAAATTTGAAATTTGATCGAGATTGGATTTGAAATTTGATTGAAATTCGATTTGAAATTTGGAAAGATCAAATTTGAAATTTGATTGAGAATTTGATTTGTGATTTGATTTAACATTTATGTTGATTTTGTTTATCTTCTAATGATTCAAATTTTATTTTATCGTTTATTTAATGTTCATGTGAATTTGAAGTTCGTCATTTTTTAAGATTTTTAAGGAAAGTTTTCTTTTATTCTTTTTTTTTCTTTTCTGTTCTTTGTTCGAAGTTCATTTAACTTTAATGGCGTTTCCCAGTCAATTTGCACAAAAGAGGTGAAGGCCAAAAAATGTGACATGGTCACTTTCATTCCAATCATGTTGAAGATACATCATGCAACTCGATCTGGAATACATCTCATACAATCCATGTAGACTCAAAACGGACTATGTATGATCTTTGTTGGTCCATCCAAAGAAGCATCTGTCAAAAATCCATGTCTGAATAGTGGGGTACATGGTCAATAACATCACCTTCCAAGCCATCCTTGGCAAGGATGCCGTATGGATGTACATTGGAGGTGTGATATTTCCCATGTAACTCACGGCTCGTAAGGCCGGAGGTTCTCTAGCTGCGGGTACGGTCGGAAATGGTAAGGTGTCTTCTCGTCATCCATTCTCCCGAAAGTAACGCGAGATCCGCTTCATCGGTACTCCTGGTATGCAATGCTTAGCGATATCCGCCCCGTTGCCCTTCGGTATCATGATGGAACCTACCGGTAAAGGTATCTTCACCGGCCCTCGGAACTCACCCGGGCCTCGCTATCCGGAGGTCGGATCCGAACATGATGTTACACTCGTTCGGGAAAGAGACGCGTGCGAAAGGTCCGACAAAGTCGTGGTGATCTATGTGTGGGGGTATACGATCACCCTGTTTGTAGATGTTGATAATGCAGCTATTGGGTATGCAATCTGCTGGCAGTACCCTCCATGTTATCAATCTCTTTACCATTCTCTTGATGACTAGTGGCATCGGATCTACTTGCCCATGACGGAGTATTCCCGGTGGGTTTCCCTTCCTGTCTTCGACGAAAGTTGTAGCGAGCATCCGCATTGTATTGTGATTCTTCCCTTCCCCGGCATCCATCTCCGGGGTTCGAGTATGTGTTTTCCCTCAGGCGGCTCGCTCGGCCCATTCTTTTCAAATCCGGGATACAATCCACGATTTGCTTGTTGTTCATACTGCGAAAATACGTCGGTATGTAGCTCGAGGCCCTCTAGTATATTGATTCTTCTGACTCTAATTCTCTCGAAGTATTCAAAGGTTTTCTTTTCAACATTTTGCATTCTTTCCAGCTCGTATTCCGGAATGATCTGCAGATGGCGAGGCCTTGTGACATATTATGGGATATACGGTTCAATCCCTTCACGTTCTCCTGCATACCTCAGCTCCTCGGGGATGATGCCTGTCGGGACATACCCCGGGGTTGCTTCGCAACAAGGTCATGCATTGCCGGTGGTTCTATCCGGTGGCGTGGTAGCCTTCTTTCTTCGGTCTTTGTGAGGTTTCCCCGGTTCTTTCGTTATCCTAGGAGCTGGCCTCCTTTCTTCGGGTTCTCGGTGAACCGGTGTCCTTGAAGTGTACGTACCGGCGGTAGTAATCGTCTCGTTGCGCTGGTCCGCGACTAGTTTTGTTAACATCTTACGGATACGGCGATTCTTATTTCTTCGTTGCGTTGCTGTGAGAGTAGCTCTCCGCACTTCTTGAATCTCTGTGGGCGCGGCGCTGACAAGCCTGCCCTCTGCTGTAGCGACTACAGACTTCATTTTCTTATCTTCTTCAGTGTTTGCCTTTCTTTTCTTGCTGCTGGATTGGTGGCTTGGGCCACCCACTTTCATCACTATCTGCCCGGGCAGTTCTTCTCGGTCAACTGGGACCCAGTCACTTTCCTCGTACTGTAGGCCTGCTGGTGCGAAATCCGAGTCAATCTCGATTATCGCTCCATCTTTCACCCTCTTTTCATCGAGTGCAAGGCTTACGCCATTCTTAAAGTTTAGGACCAACCGCCCGTTCGACATTTCCCTGCGAAAAGACAAGGAAAAGGATCAGGGTCTGTACTAAGAACAAGAACATTAAGAAAATGTTTATTAAAGACTTTTTATTTTTTTTATATTACATCTTTATATTTTAAAATTTAACAGGAATGAAGTGGGATAAGATCAGGAAAAAGATTTTGATTTGGAAAAGAAAACAAGGAAAACTTTATTATCACGATTTCATTTATTTTAGCACATCTTATTATTTTTGGGTTCGGACTCAATCATAAGTAATTACTTCGCCCGTGTTTCTTAGGGATGAAGAATTCATTCCTTCAAAACATCAGGTAGCGTAATACTTTTTCAAGTATCGTCTGTTGATCGGAAGCATATGTCGTTCTCCCAGGCAATTCACTAGCTGGTAGGAACCTCCTGAGTATACTGCTTCAACCACAAACGGTCCTTCCCAAGTGGGTTCAAATTTTCCTCCTATCTTGCGATGTGCAAGGATAGGTCTCTTGAGAACGAGAACTAAGTCACCAACTTTGAAGGTTCTTGGGCGGACCCGCTTGTCATGGGCTTGAACCATCTTAGCTTGGTATAGTTCTAAATTCCTGTCGCGCTGCAAGTCTTTTCCCTTCCGGGCTTTCTAATTCTTCGAGTCGTAATTTGGCGTTTTCTTCCGTCGTGATCTTGTTCGCAAGCTGCAATTACGAGTGACGGAAGCCGAACCTCTAAAGGTAACACTCGCCTCGGACCCATACACCAGAGCGTAAGGTGTAGCTTGAGTAGGAGTTCTGAAGGTTGTCCGGTAGGCCCATAAGGCTTCTAACAACTTCTCGTGCCAATTTCTTTTATTATCGTCCAAGGTTTTCTTTAAGATTTGAACAAGAGTTTTATTAAAAGCCTCAGCGAGGCCGTTTGCTCTTGGGTAGTAAATTGTTGAGTATCGCCGGTCGATTCCGTGTCTCCTTGACAAAATTGTTGATTTGCGTGCTTCGAATGCTGATCCATTATCTTAGATGATCTTGCGCGGCACTCCGAAACGGTAGACAACTTGGTTCTTGAAAAACTGTAGCACGTGGTGTGCTTTCACTTCTCTAAGTGGAACTGCCTCTGCCCACTTGGAAAAGTAATCTGTAGCCGCAAGAATGAAACGATGTCCTTTCGAAGATGGTGGTTCTATCGGACCCACTATATCTGTGCCCCAACATTCAAATGGCCACGACGCAATTGTCGGATGTAGCACATTTGGAGGTTGGTGTAGAACCACTCCGTGCACTTGGCATTGATGACGGCTCTTGGCGATTTTCATGCGGTCGGTCATCATCGAGGGCCGGTAGTACCCTAGTCTTTTAATTTTCATTTTCATCTTCGGACCCGACTGGTGAGCGCCACGAGTCTCGAATGCATCTCCTTAACGATTTCACGGGCCTCGGACCCGCTTAGGCACCTTAGCCACATTTGATCAAAAGACCTTACGTACGATGTGTTGTTTATTAATGCGTAAAACGGAGTTCTTTTCTTGATCCGATGGGCTAGCGACCTATTGTCCGGTAGCTTTCTTGTTTGCGGGTAGTTCATCAATGGCTATCGCCAATCTTCCGTGTTTTTCGTCACTTCTTGCAATCGATTCTTTTTCTTTTTCGATTTGTGTATTGTGTCTATGTCGAGCTGTGATAGGACTCGACGTCCGTGAACCGACACTTCCATCGATTCATCTTGCAAACGGGCAAATTCTTTTGCGAGACGGGCTAAAGCATCTGCTAAAGCATTTTCTTTTCGGGAATTTTGTAGATCGTTACATTTGGAATCGTTCCAACAAATTGTATGGCATACTGGAAGTATTGCTCGAGTCTTGGCTTTAAAATTCTGTACTGTCCGACGATCTGTTGAATGATTAACTGTGAATCCCCGTAGATGTTGATGTCTGTTATCCCCATTTGAATAGTTAATTCCAGTCCCGTTATGAGGGCTTCGTATTCTGCTTCATTGTTTGTACACGGTTCCGTCAAGTGGTAGGAGTATCTTAACATCCCCCGCTCCGGTGTTATAAAGATTAGCCCGATTCTGCCTTACCGGGCACTATCACTTGCGATTCTTCGTCTTTGTGTGCTTGAAGATGCTCCGTCGAAATATAATTCCCAACGTCGATCATCAAGGTCTTCTAGATACATTATTTGTTCATCGGCGAATCGTCATTGAGAGGAGATTCGCCGAGCAAAGGGTGTCTTGCGAGAAAGTCCGCTAAGACTTGTCCCTTTACGGCACGCAGATGCATGAAAGTTATATCGAATTGCAATAATATCATTGACCATCCGGCAAGTCCGCAGGAAAGTGTTAGACGAGTCATCGAGTATTGCAATGGATTAAACTTCGAGATCGGAGTTGACCTTATGAGAAAGCATGTAGTGCACTGAGCTTTTGAGCGGCGAAGATCGGGGCCAAACAATGCTTTTCAATTGCGGGATACCTTTCTTCCGTCGGAAGTAAACGACGGCTTAAGTAGTAAAGAGCATTTTCTTTACCCTCATCATTGACACAGGCTAACGGGGCTCGAGAGAGTCGTCTAAAGCCGCGATGTAAAGTATCGGCGGTCTACACTGAGGCCAGGGCTGCTAAGACGGGAGGTGTCATTAAATATTGTTTAATGTCCTCGAAGGCCTTACGGCATTTCTCTTCCTAAATAAATTTGGCGTCCTTTTTAACTAGTGCCGAGAAAGGTGACACCTACATGACAGGTTTGAGATAAAGCGTCGAAGATATGCCAGCTTCCCTTGAAAAGATCATAGTTGTTTTAAGGTTTTGGGAGGCGGCATTTCTAAGATAGCTTTAATCTTTTCCGGGTCGATTTCAATTCCACGATGTCGGACAACGAATCCTAAGAATTTTCCGGAGGTGACGCCGAAGGCGCATTTTAAGGGATTCATCTTAAGGTTAAATTGTCTTAATCGTTCGAAAACAATTCTCGAATCATACAGGTGGTTTTCCTTTACTTTGCTTTTGATGACCACATCGTCCACGTAGCATTCGACTTGATTGTGGATGAGATCATCAAAAATTCTTGTCATTGCTCTTTGGTAGGTTGCTCTGCGTTCTTCGATCCGAATGGCATTCTTGTGTAGCAAAATACTCCGATCGGCGTTCGAATGCTTTGTAAGCTTTTCATCTTCCGGAGCCATTTTTATCTGGTTGTATCTCGAAGATCCATCCATGAATGAGAATATTTCATGTGTTGAAGCAATGTCGATCATTAATTCGGGATCGGTAGAGGGAATTCATCCTTTGGACATGCCTTGTTCAAATCTTTGAAATCCACACGATTCGATCCGACCATTCTTCTTTCGATCGGCACTACATTGGCTAGCCAAGTCGGGTATTGTTCTTCACGGACAAATTTAGCGTCTATTAGCTTTTTAACTTCGGCTACGACTTGTTGTTCGATTTCTAGACGCATTCTTACGGGACCTTGTCCGATCGGGATAGAAGTAGGATCCACTCCTAGCTTATGAACTGCGACCCACGGAGCTAATCTCGGCATTTCATCGTAATTCCAAGCAAAACGAGTCTTTAAATTCCATTAATAATTTGATTATTTCTTCGGAGTCTTCTTTGTTGAGTAAGGAGCTAACAAAGGTAGGTCTAGGCTCTTCGCTAGTACCTAAGTTAACTTCCGTCAACTCATCTATTGTAGATTTAATTTCTTCTTCGAATTCTAGTGGAGCGTCTCCAATTTGTAAATCTTCGAGTTCGTCTGTAGTTTCCATGCTATTTTCATTGGACTTCGCAAGTGACAACGAAGCAAAATTCGGTATCGTCAGTCGATCCTATCGTGCGAATCCGAGTCCATGCTTTGAATTGGGTGGACGACCGGAGTTATTCCATAATTTTTCAAAATGTTGTGATTGGCCTTTTGTCCATTGTCGAGGTAAGAAACCACGTTGAATTAAATTTTGAACATAGGGAGAGTACCACTCAAAAGGTAATTCCATTAATTCTGATGAAGTGACATCTTCGAATTGTACATGATTTTCAGTTTTGGAGGAAGAAGCACCACGGCAGAATTTGATTGGCCTTGCACCGTCGTTACGTACCTCTCTGACCACCATACCCTCGATCTTGTTAGAATGGATCGGGGTTAGGGTCATAGTATGTACGTAGTGGTTAATCTTCTCGTACATTGATTTGTATTCTTCGTTCTTCTCATCTTGGAGAGAGATCTTGAATTGCGGCTTCTTCGACTTATTGTCGCTTGCTTCTTGCTTGATTTCTTTTTCTTCTTCGAACTATCTTCCCAATCAACATTGATGGCTGGTTTCCTCTCGTCCAAGCTGTCCTAACATCTCTACCACGGCCTCGTCCCCGGCCTCGACCTCGGATGCGAGTTGTGGAGAAACCTTCACCATCTCGCCGGAAGGGAGTGGTGAGTGGCTGTTGGACTAGAACTTCGGGTTCTTCGTCTGTCCCGAACTTTCTTTGCTTCATTTGTTACGGTATCTGCGGAGAAGATTGTTTTCTTTGGCGGTGCATAATAAGCTGCGTCTTCATGGATTCCAATCTCATGTACGGAGAATGGTTGCAAGTCACCTTTGATGCATTGTTCCCCTCCATCGTAGTATTTGATGCACTGGTGTAGAGATGATGGTACCATCCTGTTTTCATGTATCCATGGTCGGCCCAGTAGAGCGTTGAACGACGTTTCGAATCTATTATGTGAAATTTTGCGGTTGTCTTTGCTAAGTCACCGGTCTTCATCGGTAGCGTTATTGACCCGAGGGCTCTTTCTCCTTTACGGTTGAATCCTCTTAATAACATTTTGTACGCTTCGAGCTCACGAGCATCAATTTCCAAGTATGCTAGCGTTAGAAGACTCATTATATTGATTGATGCTCCTGGATCCACCAATACTCTCGAGAGCGTAAACTTCCCGATTGTAAGCTGAAATGTACGACGGTCGGTTGTGATCTGCATCGTCGCAAGTAGTAGGTCATTGTCCAGTGAAGGTAACACCTCGATGTTCCTTTAACGAGCAAACCTCATCTAAGGAATCTCCAGGCCATTTGAGCTAAGCGAAATTTCCGGATCGAAGTAAGGCCTTGATCGAGCTTCTCTCATCTCCTTTGATAAGATGAGAGCATCGTAAATGCTCGGTTTGGCCGGTAGTTTCCTAAGATGGGCTAGTACGTTGTAGTCCACTTTATTTTCATGCGTCTCGGCTTCTTCTCGAATGGGTATTTCTTGCTGCGGGGTTGGTTCTTCTTGAACAACCACACGCTTTCCTTTGTCTTTCGGACCCATTCTTGGAGGTAGAACTCTTCCACTTCTTAAATTGACTTCGTAATTTCTTCGAATTTAGTGTTGAGTTTGCGGTGTCTCCTCTCGAATCGGAATGACGGGCTCTTCGGATTATCTTCGAATGCGAAGGCTCTAACTCTATCGTGACGGGAGCTCCTCGAAACTCACAGATAGATCCGTTGCTTGTTGAACTCTCGTAGCCTCCTTGATGGATGTCTTCTTCTTTATTTTGATCGTCGAGATCGTGTATGATTTGAGAATTGTCGTTGGTATCGAAATCGATGTCCGGATTGTCGCTAGTTACGTAATCGTTAGAAACGATCAAAACGTAGCCAACGCCATCACCCTTATCATTATATGATCCCACCGAAGTGAGCAGATAATCATACAAAATTAGAGGTTCGAGGAATTTCTTCCCCGAATCGGAAACAACTATCCTAGGATAAGCAGCCCCTAGTCTAGCCTTAGGAGCCTCGGTCCTCTCTTCTTCGTCGATTTTCTTCTTCTCTTCAATCGCCTCCTGTTGAGGTGGTTCTTCTATCGCAAGTGATAGTACCGGCTTAACTGGTCTCGAACTCTGAATTGAAGCTCGCACCGAGGCAGTTCGGATGCTGTCCAAAATCTTCTTCGAAGACCTTGTCCAGGCGGTGGTCCATCCATCGTCAGTTGCATAGGGATCTATCGGAATGACGAGATCGGTTGAGATAACATTGACGGAACCTCCTTTACGGGGTTCCTTCATGTACTCCTTCGGGATTGTTATATTTCCTTTCCGAAGGTTGTCGTTGAGCCAACTTTTAAAGGTAATGCAATCTTCTATCTTGTGCCCAAGCATCCGGTGGTAGGGGCAAAAGTTGGGATCACCTTTCTTGTTGACTTCCTCTGGTCTTTTAGGCTCGGCAGTTGGAAATGCGGAGTCTTCATCGGACTACGGAACATTTTCGAGTCTTGCTTCATTCTTGAACGGATATTCCTACTCGAAGCTCCCTTAATGTACGTTGCGGACGAGGCGATTGTTCATATTGTGGAGATGATTGATAGCTGGGCCGAGGTTGTTGATAATTCTGTTGTAGTTCTTCGCGGCCGTTACGGTGGTATTTGCATCGGTTGCTTGCCTTTGTCAGCTAGCTGCAACGATCCGGATTTCTTTTCGAAGGTCTTCACCGGCTTACGCTTGTCCGTCTTGTCGGCGAAACTTAATTGCTTCGCCTCTTCTTGCAAGCTTCCGGCCTTGCTTAACAACTTCTCGAAAGTCTTAATAGTGAATCCTTTGAGGAGAAGTGCTTATCGGGCCGTGAATGCTTTTAAGTAAAATGCCGATTGCATGTTGTTCTTGTAGTTGCGGTTCACACTTCATGCTTAAGTTCCTCCATCGAAGTATGTAATCCACCAAAGTTTCGTTCGGCCTTTGTTTCTCTACCACCAAATCACCTATAGTGATGTGGTGCTGAGCTCCGGCGAATCGCTTGATGAAGAGGTTCTCTAGCTCTGAGAACGTCTTCACCGAACCATTTGGTAATTCTGCATACCAGTCGAAGGCGATTCTCGACGGACTGGCGACGAAGCTGTCGGAAGAGTAATGCATCGCTCCCGCCGGCATTACAACAAGCGGCTCGAAAGTGTGCAACATGCTTGTCGGGGGTTCCCGGTTCCGTCGAAGGTCTTGAACGGAGGTGGTACGAAGCCTTTCGGGTATTGGACGGCGTCGAATTCTTCCGGGTAAGGTCTACCCGTCCGAATGGATGTCCCGCTCTTCGATTGTGCTAAGGCTTCTCGCACTCGTTGTTCCACCAAGTTCTTGATATCCTTTTCGGGGATCATACTTTGTGTTGTATCCTTTTTCGGTGATCATCCCCATTGACGGATGTAATCTCCTTTCCTCCGTCTACAATGTGAATGACCTGCAGGGGTGTCTCTCTTTGTGGTTGTACTTGACTGCGGAGAGTGGCCGGAGCTACGGCCATCTCTTCCATCCTTTTCGCCATTTGAGCGATCGTGTCGTCTTTTTCCGAAGGCTGCCTTCTCATCGGTTACGGCTCCTCTCTTCTGCGGCTGCGGGAGCACCTTGCGAAGGCGATGAAGCTCGTGTCTCCACCATGTTGATTTCCGCATATTCGTCGTCCATGAATTCCGATGAATCGATCTCATCTCCGAACTTTTCTTCTCTTTCTTTTGCCAACCGTCGGATATCGGTTCTCGACTTTTCCATGGCATCTTCTAGCGGGGCTTTCGTGTGTCTTTGCGGTTGTCGTGCGATAGGCTGCAGGGTCCCCTTTTCATGAGTCCCCTTTATCGCGGTAGCACTTTCTTCGGATTCCGGCCTCTCGGCGAGACTTTCTTTCTCAGGCTGTTGTTTCAATCTTAACTGCCCAGTAGTGGGACGCCATACCATCCTTCTAGCGGCGGAAAGTCTAGGACCGGATGGTTCGTCGGCCAAATGTCGGAAGGTGGTATCCTCCCTAATCCGTAATCCGAGACGACGACGGGCGGACTAGCCTTCATTCTTTTACTTGGCTTTTCCATCATGATGGCGGGTTCTACTCGGGGCCCAAGACGGGATTTGGTCGGCACCCGCCCTATCCTTCGTAGAATCTCCGATACGGGGCGGTTTTCCTTCTTTGCTAACTTTTCTACCAAAGTTTGCGGTCGAGCAAACGGCGTAGTTCTAGTCCTTTTCTTGCGGCTATCGTTGTAATATGCGGGCCGAGGTAATGTGGCGACAATCTTGCGAACATTCTCCTCATCCTCTGCGGCGGAGAGGGGATGGAACTCGCTTCCTCCCAAGAGTGGTATGTAGTCGGGCGGTGGTGTATATTCGGCGACGGTGTATATTCGGCGGCGGTGTATATTCGGTAGCGGTGTATATTACGGCGGCTACGGAATTTCCTACAGGAAAGCAATTTCGGCGGCTACGGCTTCTCTAGCGTCCTTCTACTTCTATTTCTTCTTTGGGTCCTTGTCGGTGACGGAATCTTTGAGCTGGACCCGATTTCGAAAACGAAGGTCTTACGGGAAGATCCGTACCCTCCACGGTAACGGGTTTACCATAGTTTCGGATTTCTTTCCCCTTTGATTTGGCGGAAGTCGGGGTAGGTGCGGAAACAACTAGACCGGTGGGGGTAGTAAGAGCAGGTCCTCTCCGCGGACGGCGGTACTCCTCCTAGTCGGGATCCTTTGCAGGGGAGGAAACTCTTGGGTCGACCTAAGGTTGAACTCAAGTAGCGGTTCCTCAGCTTCAGATACCTTGTTCGTCAGTACAAAGAGGGAGACGTCGGTGACCTTGACATTTGTGTTTTCAAATCCTTGTCCGAATTGGATGATCCCATTGTCGGGCAGCTCATCCTTATAGACAGCGAAGTCCAGTCCATTGGTGAAGGAGAAAATCGGCTTTGGGGCTTCCATTTCACGGGGTAGATTCGGTTGTCGGTCCCGAGTTATGCTTATTTTCTTTAGGACGAAAAGAAAGGAATTGAAAAGAGTCCGAACACATTCTTGTTCATGTATTTATAAGAAGGAATCATTTGTTAAAAGAATCACTTATTAGAGGGTTTGTTTATTTAGAACGGAATGTTCGAAAGGTTCGGAGAAGGTAAGGAATCCGATTCGAGTTGGAAAGGAAAAGAGAGTCTTAAGTAAGACTTCTCGACTCGAAGGATCATTCCTAAACTAACACCTATTGGGGGTCCGCCCCACCTCGAAATGAGGTAAAAGGATCTCGGAACCTCTCTGTTTAGGGGTGTCTAAACAGTGGTTCCTAAATCCGAGAATGTTGGCTATACTTGTTCACGGTAGAAATGAACATAGTATTCCAACGGAAAGAAGGGTAGTTTGATCCACTAAGGACATGGATGCACTACCGATTTTTGAAAGAAGAATTATTTGATTATAATGGAGAGAGGAATATTCCCCAGCGGAGTCGCCAGAAATTTGTCGGCATATTTTAGGTTGTGTGTTTTGAAAAAGGGGGTCGCCTAACAGAAATTGTGCGGCGAATTTTTAATTTAATTTAAATAAATAATTTTTAAAAGTAGTATTTGATTTTGAAAATAATTTTAAATTTGAATGTTTTAAGATATGAGATCAAACTGATCTCACATCCCAAATAGTTTATATAAATGAGCACCGCACCACGAACCGTGTATCTATCTCTAAGGATAGACACACTGCTTGACGGTGGGGCTCGATTAAATAAACTAGAAGATTTGTGACATCCGTTTGGTCTACGAACCAATTTTATAAGCCGACAAATTCCCCTGCTTAATATGAAAGTATTAAACAGGGTTTATATTACACAGGTTCTTTTAAAATTCCCTATAAGGGCAAGCCCCATAGTTAATTACATCTTAAGTGACGGGAATCACCTAAGAAAACTCTCGATAATAATCGATAATTCTGCTCTCGAGAATTTGAAAGTTTAAGTTTTCGAAAGGATTGAATTTTGGAATTCCGATAGGGAATGGATCAAATTTGGAACATTTTGTTTTGGGAATCCAAAGGAAGAAAAGTAGGAGAAATCACAGATTCGAAGCGAACTTCGGTAATTTCCCGACTATCCTATTGTTTGGCTTGAGTTTAGGAAAGTCCTAATATTTATTTGATGTTTTGATCTTGCCAATTTTAATTAATTAGGGCTTATATTTGTATGATAAAACCAAACAAATAGCCTCGAAGATGTGAGGGTTTATGTCGTATCAGACGACTACCTCGGAATCCTAAGACCGGTTAGGGCTTAATTTGGAATGCAAATGCACAACGAAGAGTTGAGGATTTATGTTGCACATAGGCAAACTACCTCGAAGTCCTATGGCTTTGTTGTTTAATTCTAGGAAAGTTTTCTTGAAGTAGACTCGAGTTTTGTCGATGACGATGGCCGTCTTGCCCACCATGCTCCGAGCTCCTTGTTGTTGCGAGAGGTTTAGTTTTAGAAATCATAAATCGGGGGATGAGAAAAGTGTTTTGGTTTAGAGAAAATCTTAATTTCCAGGTGTTTTTTATGTTTTAATTAAAACAAATCTTAAAGTTGATTATAACGACACCGGTTAAGATCCCACGGTTCCATCCTTCGGCATCATTATTTTTATCGGATTCACTTAGTCCGGATGAATTTGCTAAACTCAGTCGAATGAGTTCCACACTTTCATTTAGACCGTGGGAAATCCCGTTAGCAACACGTAGGTTACATCATCAGAGGTATTCCCGATCATCCAACAGGACGTTTTAATTTAATTGTAATTGTAGTTTTGTGTTACGTTTGTGATTAAATTTTGAGTTGTTTTATATTTTGAAATGTTGTGGCGGTGAATTTTATCTTGCAATGACTTTTAATTTAGTTTTGGTTTCGGTTTTAGGGGCTATCATAAGGGTGTGAGTTTTCATGCAACGGTTGTTTATCATGCAAGAAAAGTAAGTGCAATACGGTTAAGTAAATTGCAATAATGTAAATTGCAAGAAAGTAGATTGCAATAAAATAAAAGCGTACCGGAGGGTCTTCCCGTCATCCCAAGTTGCACTTAAAACACAATTAGAATATTTAAGCAAGTTCCTAGGTAAAGGCTAAGGGAAGGGTTATGGTTTTCTACCAAATTCCTAATCCTATAGCTAGTCATCTCCTATGATGTCTAGGTTCTTTGTGTTTTGGTTTAAGGACGATTTTCTTTATCAAAGAACAATTAAGTCCAATTGTTCTTATAAATGTCCTATCATATTGAGGAAGTGCTTAAGAATAATCTTAAACATCTTTTCAATATTTCTAGGATTGTTTTGAGTCCAAATTGGTTTAATTATACAAATGAATTAATCGTCCGAGAATTCAAGTTTTGTTGTTATCTTACTCAGTGAACTAGGACATTTGAATATCCTATAAGTGAAGTAACATTTCATTTAATGTTCTGTTTAGGAGTTATAATAACCAAAGCTTTCGAGGGTAAATTGGTATTCAAATGGTTTGTAATTTAGTTAATGGGTTTAAATTTGGAATAGTGTTCAAGTTGTTTTATATTTAATTTCTTTCTGTTTTAGGTGATGTTATTTAATTCAATTTAATTTAATTTAATTTAATTTAATTGAGTTTTAATTTTAATTTAATTTAATTTAATTCAATTTAGTTTGGTTTGATGTTACATTAAATTAATTTGATTTGATTTAATTTTAATTTAATTTGATTTAATTTAATTTAATTTAATTTAATTTAATTTAATTTAATTTAATTTAATTTAATTTAATTTAATTTAATTTAATTTAATTTAATTTAATTTGTTTATTTAATTTAATTTAATTCATTTAATTTGATTTAATTTAGTTTAATTTAATTTGATTTTATTTATTTAATTTAATTTAATTTAATTTAAGTTATTTAATTTAATTTAATTTGTTTATTTAATTTAATTTAATTTAATTTAATCTTTAATTTAATTTTTAATTTAATTCAACTTTTAATTTCAATTTAATTTAATTTAATTTAATTTAATTTACTTAATTTAATTTAATTTTTAATTTAATTTTATTTTTAATTTAATTGAAATTTTTAAAAGAGTTTAATAATTTAATTTTAGTTTAATGATTAAGCCTCTTAATGTTTTGAATTTGAGTTATCATTTTAATTAAGAATTGCATATTAATGAGATAATTAATTTAGGGATTTTTAAATTAAAGAATAAATCTCTTCCTAATAATATCCCTATTTTAATAATTCCAATTTTATTATTCTTCCAAATTTAATCAATTATTTAATTAAAGTTTAATCATTTTAAATTGGTTAATGGGTTTCTACCCTTTAATTATTTAAATTTCAATCATCCAAATCAAATTAGGATCAAAGATTGTACTTGCTAATTTTTTATTAAACCTAAAGTTTTAATTAAGGATTAAGATTTTTAATTACCATTTTTCCCTTTAAGCTTAATAATTTCATAACTCACTAAATTGAACTCAAATGAACTTAAAATTTTTTATGTGACTTCACTCATATGTCAATAAAGACATGAGAGGAGAAAATGTGATTTTTTTGTATTTAATTTATTTATATAATTATTTTTGGTAGAAAATAGAGATTTCCAAGGAAAATTTAATAACATGACCAAGGGAAAGTTTCTGTCCTTAAGAAAATTAGGGGACATTCCTAATGACCAGAGAACAACTTGGACTAATTTTGGTGATTTTTTAAATTATATTATTTTTATTATAATTATTTTAAGTTTTGGAGTGTTAATTAATTTAAAAATAAAATAAATGTTGAAAAATGAATTTTATATTTTTCAAAAATCTCTCTAATATCAAGGAAATCAGAGAAGCAAATTTTGCAATTTTTTGATTTTTTTATGATTTATTATAATTATTTTAATGAAAAAGCTAGAAAA
Organism: Papilionanthe hookeriana x Papilionanthe teres; assembly: GCA_022702705.1. NCBI lineage: Eukaryota > Viridiplantae > Streptophyta > Magnoliopsida > Asparagales > Orchidaceae > Papilionanthe > Papilionanthe hookeriana x Papilionanthe teres. Next base: position 15,741 of record JAKZJZ010001040.1, on the reverse strand, counting down.
TATATTTTTTTTAATTTTAAAATTACCTTAAAGCTTTAAAATTTAATATCTCACTAAATAGACCTAAGAAAAATATGGGGTTTGTTCCTAAGTGATTAAAATTCAAAATTTGACATTTTGGTGAATTTTATTATTTTTGTGATTTTTATTATTTTTTAATTATTAAAAATATTAAAATAATATTAAAAATCAACTTTTTTAGAAAATTGAAAATTTATTTATTTAGATTTCCCTAATATTAGAGAGGCTCCAAGACCAATTTGGTGAATTTTTGAAAGGTATTTTGAAAGTTATGAATTTTTAAAGTTTAAAATGACTAAGTGGCTTAATCAACCCAATTAGTGGGGCTAACCAAGTCCAATTGACCTCAAATTTTTATGGTAGGTTCCTCTGATCCTAAAGATCAGTGGAGAATTGATTTCAAGTCAATTTTATGTATGGTTAGCTCTAATTAATTAGAGACCTATTTTGAGTGTTTAAGCCAATTAGGGTTGTTTTAAATGAACTAACTCAAAACCTATTTTTCCTAGGGTCTTCTGGTCATAAGGAACATCACCAAATTTTCCTAGAATTTATTTCACAACATGCTATTTATTGGAATTAAAATACTCAAAACAGTAACTTGAATTTGAAAAATCAATAACTTTTCATAGGGATGGCCTCCGACTTTGAAAAATTCGGGGAATGTTCCCAAATTCAGAGGCTTCAAAGCCCTATGGTCTCATGCCATGGTGAATTGTATACATGCATGGAGAATTAAAAGTATGCAGAGAGTAAATAAATCATAAAAAATAAAATACTTAATGAAATTAAATGATTTCTTTTCCACATTATTCTCCTCTGCTCACTGAGCAAGAGGGTATTTTTATTTTATTTTTCTGATTTTTCTACACAAAGTTATGAATTTTTGAAGTTTAGGGAATTAAATAAATAAAAAAAACCATAATTTTCTATTTATCCACGCGGCGCCGCGTCAACCTCGGCAGCTCCGAAACGCCGCGTGGCGCGCTCCCATTCGACGCCGCCATCTGACTCAGCGCTCCCGGGACCCGCTGTATCGTTCCGTCTTCTGATCCGACGCGATCCTGGCCTTCCGTCCGCGCGTGTATTAAATGAACGACATCCGTTCATCTTCCCCAAGTGTCCTCACTCGAGAGCCGTCCACACTAAATCCCTAATATCTCACTCGATACTCAATGGATTTTCATGTTCTTATGCTCTATGGATTCATCTTGAAGAGACGAACACATCTATACGGCTATCATGCATTGAAATTAAAGCATTTGAAATGGAGAATCTCCAGAAGCTCGGGATGAAGAATTAGCTCACACCTTTGCTCAGAGAAGTGTGGCTTCGATCTGAGAGTTGTTGCACCTTCGATTGGATCCCGGTAAGCTCCGGATGAAGTCTCATGGTCTGGTGAATTGTCCAGGTGTGATTTCGACCAAGCCCGATCACAAAGCTTGGAGGCTGGAGCAACTGGGTGGCCTGGAAATGGGGCTTTTGCTGGTGGACACCTTCCCTTGGTCTGGTGAAGGTGTAGAACCAATCAATTTGGGGATTGGCTCACTTGTGGAGAAGTGTCCCGGTTTTGGGTGGAATTTCAGTCGAGAAATTAGATTTTATCAGTGGGGATTAGGGCAAATTGACACTGGGGATCATCTGCTCTGAGGGTGGAGAAGGGTTTGGAACAATTTTGGCAGAGTTTCGGCAAGGTTCGTGCAACTCTCTTCTCTTGGCCGTGAGGGGTGGAGTTTAAATAGGAGAGGGTGGAGGGCCTCCTGGGGAGAGTTAGGGCTTGGGATGAGCTGCTCTTGGCAAGAGAAGAACGGCTCCGATGGCCACTGGGGATGGGGCGGCTCGGCGGGTGAGAATTCCAAGTTGGGCTCACATGTGAGCTCTCGGCCATGGTGTTTTCCGGCGGCACGGTGGCCGGCCGGCCGGGCATTGGTCACCATCTTGTTCGGGTGGGTCGGGAGCTGGGGTTTGGTGCATTCGATTGAGGTTTGACATGTGTAAAGGGTTTGATTTAGATGGAATGGGGGAGGAGCTAATTTTGAGTCTAAATGGGTCAACCCACCCTTTTGGGCTTGGTGCACCCTTCAAGGTGGCTTTGGATGCTGTAGGGGATCAAAGGGATCAGCTAGTTTGGCATGGAGAAGTCTCCATCCAAATATATTTGGATTAAATTTAAGTTTAGGTGAAACATGATTAAGGCTAATGAGCTTTAGGGATTAAGGAAATCCCTCCCTCTTCTTACCCAATATGGCATGGTGGAGTGTCCAAAGCTCTCATGGTTCACATGTGGCTCATGCATGGCTTCATGGCTCACCTTTGGCTTGGCGAAAAGTTTGGTCAATTTCATGAAAATGGATTTTAGGAATTTTTGGTAATTTGATGGAAATTTGTATGAAACTTGATTTGGAATTATTTGATGATGAATTTAGGACTTAGGTAATGGCTTTAATTAAGTGGATGGCAAATGGAGATGTCATGTGGGCTTTAGGGTAGATTTTGGGCCTTTTGAAATGGTTTTAGATGGGCTTTTAAGATGGTTTAGGAAAGTGGGCTTTTGGATTTTAAAATGAATTTTGGGATGAAATTTTGTAAAGAGGTTGGGCTAAATAATTGTTGGGTTTAGCTCATGGATGTATCATGAGTGACTTGAAGCAAATTGGGAGTGATTTGGGTTTGAATTGGGTTGAATTTGGGCTCTTTTGGTGAGTGGGCCAATATAGGTCCAAGTGGGCCAAGTTGGGCCAATGTTGGGCTAGGGTTGAAATTGATGTAAAATCAATGTTGAGAAATGTTTATGGGAGTGTTTCAAAGAGGTTTTACCTTTGGTTGGGCTTTGATTTTGGGGTTTGGGCTCATTTGGGTTAGGTTTGGGTTTAGGTCAAAAAATGGGCCTTTTAGCTTTGGGTTAAATTTGAGTGGGGTTTGGGTCTAAATTTTGGGAAAATCATGTTAGTGTTTTGTTTGTGGGAATGTTAAGGAAGACTTAGAAAAGGTTTGGGGTTAATTGGAGTTGAATTGGGTGAGTTTGGGTTAGGTTTGGGTCATGGGTCCAAATTGGGCTTTAAGGCCAAAAGTGAAATTGGATCCAAATGTCAATCAAATTGGACTTGGATTTGGTATAGATTGGTGTTGGGAATGTTGAATTGAAGTTTAGAACTGAATTGGACCAGAATTTGGGTCAATTGGGTAGGTTTGGTTTGACATTGGGTTCACTTTGGGTTAAAATGGGTCAAATTGGGGGTTTTGACAAAAGTAGGGTAAATTAACAAAATTGGCCCATGGTGTAGTTGGACAAAATGAAATTGGGAATATTTGGGATTTTCTGGAATTTTCTGGGAATTTTCTGAATTTTTGGATTTTTGGGTCAAGAGGGGTATTTTGGGTATTTGGAGGGTATTGGGAGGTTTTCTTGGAATTTTTGGTATTTTTGGGTATGGATGATCAATTTGAGTAATGTGGAAATTTTTAAGATCAATTTTGAGGAATTTTGGGTGATTTAGGAAATTTTGAAAAATTTGGGTAATTTCGAGGGTTTTGGGTAGAGTTAAGCGGGTGTAGGGTCCCGGGGGTCAAAAATTGAAAATTTGGGAAATTGAAGATTGGATGGATGTAAGTGGAATGAAATCATTTTGGTTGAGCCATGAAGCCATATCAAGCCCACATGAGCCATGAAGTGACCCATTTGAGGCATTCACTATGTTGTTCCTAACCCTCTTAGCCAAGGGCTTAGGGGTTAAGGACCATCCATGTGAATCACCTACATGAGTCAGGAGGTCAAGTTAGGTATGGGTGTGTGAAAGTGTAGTGTATAGGTGTAGTGTGTGTGTAAGTCAGCCCTTTCACCGGACCGAGGCCACCTGTGGCGATCCTAAGGCCGAAGAGTCCTATAGGAACTCATCCTTAAACTTCCACATTTGATTTCGACCCTCCAGGTGATTAGGGGTCTATAGTCAAGTTTGTGGAGTTTGCGGGGAGTTAAGAAGTGGTTTGAATTTCTAAAAGGTGGGTCCCAATTCTAGTCCTCTAAGATAGTCAAAGGAAAAGCCTAAGGCTAGATCCTAAGTACTAAAGAGAAGAAGAGAAGACCTCATCAAAAATGAGGTCAACACTAGGTAAAGCCAAAAGAAATGTTCTGATTGTCTACCATGATCCTAATCTTACTTCTAGTCAGTTCCTATGACGTCTTGGTTCTTTATATTTTGTTAAGGATGATTTTTTTCATCAAAGAAAAATTAAGCTCAATTATTTTTCTTAAAACACCTCATTTTATTGAGGAAATGCTTAGAACGGGTTCTAAACATCTTTTCAATACTTCTGAGATTATTTCGAGTCTAAATGAATTTTTATTGTAGAGATTAATCAATCATCTAGAAATTCTTAGTTAAGTTTTAACTCTTGCTCAGTGAACTTAAGACATTTGATTATCCCATGAATGAAGTGACACCTCACTTGATGCTCCATTTAAGAGTTATAATGATAAAATTCTTTAGGGGCAAATCAATTTATTAAGAATTTCAACGATTTAAAATTAGAATTAATGTTTTAAGGTGATTTAATTTAGTTATAAAATTTTAATAAATTTAAGTTTGGAATAGTGTTCAAGTTGTTTTATTCTTAACTGTTTAAACTATTTGAATTGAAAGAGGAGTTTAAATTATTTAATTTAGACTTTAATGATTTAATTTTAATTTAATTGCAATATTCTATATTAACTTTTAATTGGTTTGATTTTTTTTTAAATAAAGAATTATTCTTTGAAATTGATTTTGATGTTTCAAGTTTGTTTTAAATTTGCTATTAAGTGATTTTTTAAATTAATAATTTTTTTAATGTTTTAAATTTATTTCAATTTAATTATCAAGTTATTTAATATTTTAAGTTTAAATTTAATTAAGGGTTGTCCTTTCTTTATTATTAATTTATTAATTTCAATTATCATCTTAAGTTTAATTAAGAGTTAAATATAATTAAAGTGATTTATTTGGGGATTTTAGTTTAAGTGATTATATTCTCTCTAAATTATATCCCCATTTTAATAATCCAAATTTTTTTAATTATTCTTCCAAAATTCAAATTATTTAATTAATTAAGGTTTCATTTTTTTTGGTTTATTAGAAGTGATCAATGAGTTCCTACCCTTTTATTTTCCAAAGTTTCAATAATCTAAGAAAGAATTAAGATTAAATATTTTACCCCCCATTTTGATTAAACCTAAAGTTTTAATTAGGGGTAAAAATTCTTAATTATTAATATACCCTTCTAAGCTTAATTATTTTATAACTCATGAAATTGAGCTCAAATGAGCTTAAAATTTTTATGTCACTTCACTCATATATCAATTAAGACATTAGAGGAGAAAATGTGATTTTTTTTGAATTTAATTAAATTTATATATTTATTTTGATGAAAAATAGGGATTTTAAATGGAAATTCAACAACATGACCAAGGTAAGGTTTCTGTCCTTAAGAAAATTTTAGAATGTTCCTAATGACTAGAGGACCCCTTGGACCAATTTCGGTGATTTTTTGAATTATATTTTATTTATTATAATTATTTTGATTTTTGGAGTATTAATCAATTATAAAATAAAATTAAGGTTAAAAAATATATTATATATTTTTCTTAAATCTCTCTGACCTCAAGGAGTTCAGAGAAACAAATTTTACATTTTTATGATTTTTCTTTGATTTATTAGAATTAATTTGGTGAAAAGGTTGAAAAATCCATTTTTTAATATTAAAAATTGTCTTAAGCATTTAAAATTCAATATTTTAACCAAAAGACTTGGGAAAAATATTTAGTTTGTTCCTAAGTGATTAGGGGTCAAAATATGACATTTTTATGATTTTTATTATTTTTATAATTTTTATTAGTTTTTAATTATTTAAAATATTAAAATAAGGTGAAAAAAGAATATTTTTTAAAAAAATCCAAATTTAATTTTCCTAGACTCGTCTGATATCAGAGAGGTCCCAAAACTAATTTGGTGAATTTTTTAAATGTATTTTTGGAGTTATGAATTTTTAAAGTTTAATTTTACTCATACGACCTAATTAATCCATTTAATGGGGTTAAACATTTCTAATTGATTTTAAATTTTTATGTTAGGTCGCTCAGATCCTAAAGATCAGTGAAGAATTTTTTTTAAGTTCTTTTGATGTGTGGTTAACCCTAATTAATTAAGGTTCAGTTTTGAGTAATTAAGCCAATTAGGGTTATTCTTAATGAATTAATTCAAAACATAATTATCTTAGGGTCCTCTGGTCCTAAGAAACTTCACCAAATTTTCCTAAAATTTTCTAAGCAATATGCTAATTAATGTAATTAAAACATAAAAAATAGTGACATAAACTTAAAAAAATACATAACTTGCCATAGAGATAGCCTCTGACCTTGAAAAATTTAGGGAATGTTCCCAAGATCAGAGGATTCAAAAGCCCTAAGGTCTCATGCCATGGTGAATTGTCTATGAAAATGGAGAATTAAAATACTGAAATGAGTAAATAATTAATTAAAAATAAAATACTCATCAAATTAACTCAATTCTTTTTCCACATTATTCTCCTCTGTTCACAGAGCAAGAGTGTATTTTTAGTTTATTTTTATGATTTTTCTACACGAAGATATAGATTTTTAAAGTTTTGGGTATTTAAATAAATCAGAAAATAGCCTATTTATCTATTTATCCAGTGCGGTGCTGACTCAACCTCGGCGGATCCGAAAGCCCACGCGGCGCGCTCCTATTCGACGCCGCCATTGGACTCAGATGCTACGCTGCCCGCTGTCTCGCTCCATCCTTCGATCCGGCTCAATCTGGACCGTCCACTCGATACACGCGCGATTGGACGATGCCAGGTCATCGTCTGCGACTTGTGTGCACCTGTGACCGTCCACACTAAAACCCTAAGATCTCTCTCATTTCATAACTAATTTTTGATGTTCTTATACTCTATGGATTCGTCTTGAAGAGACGAACACATCCATATGGTTTACATGCATTGAAATTAACTCAAACGAAATGGAGAATCGCTGGAAGCTCTCAGGGAGGAGGGGTGTTCATACCTTGGTTTAGGAGGTGAGGCCTCAACTGAATGTGCTCAGCACGTTCGTTGGAGTTGGAGTGGCCTGGAATGAAGCCTATGGCCCTGTGGAATTGTCTAGGTGCAACTTCCACCAAGCCCGTTTTCAAAGCTTAGCCGGTAGAGAGAATGGCTGGCCTGGTGAGAGGGCTTCCACTTGGGAACCTTCTCTTGGTCCTGTGAGTTTAATTTGGTTTTGGTGGAGGTTTGAGAGATGTCCTGTTCTGGCCTGAGAAATGAGCTCCAAAATTGAGCTTAATCAATGGGATTTAGGGCAGGAGAACAGTGGGGATGGATTGCTCTTAGCTAGGGGAAGCTCTGTGAGGAGTTTGGAGGGATTCTATGAAGGTTGATTTTAGCCAACCTTTTGGCCGAGAGAGGGTGGCTTGTTTAATTAGCCATGGCCAGGGCCTCCCAGGGGGATTTGATGGCTTGGATCAATTGCTCTGGTGAAGAGAAGAATAGCTGCAGTGGCCATTGGGTATGGGACAACTCAACTAGTTAAAATTGAATTTTTGAATCCATTTAGACCTCTCGACCATGGTGTTTTCTGACGACCTGGTGGTTGGCCGGCCAGGGTCAGGTCACCATCCTGGTCAGGAGGGTCAGGGCTTGAAGTTTGTGGATTTAATTGGCCAATGCCAAGTGTAAAGAGGTTTGATTTAAGTGGTAAGAGGGAAGGGTCATTTTGGCTTGATTTGGTCCAAGGCATGGTTTAGGCTAGGTGCACCTCCTCAAGGCTTGACTTTGGGCTGAGGGAGAATCATTTGGGTCAGCTAGGAAGGGGTGGTGAAGTCCCCATCCAAGGTGATGTGGTTAAGCCTGGTTTAGAGTGTGACATGAATGGGGTTAAAAAGCTTAATGAAGGATTAAGAAAGAGGCCCCCTCCATTTGCCATAAATGACATGGTGAGGTGTAAAGTGACTCCCATGGCTTGCATATGGCTTATGCATGGCTTCATGGCTTCATTTGGCTTGGGAAAAGATTTGGTCAATTTCATGGAAGAGGTTTTTATGAATTTTTGTATTTTGGTGGAAATTTAAATGAAGCTTGATTTGGAATGGTTTAATGATGATTTTGAAACTTAGGGGTGATGTAAATCAAAGGTATGATGAAAAGAAATTGCCATGTGGGCTTTAGAGCCAATTTTGGGCTTTTGGATTTGGTGAAAATGGGCTTTTAGAATGGTTTAAGAAAGTGGGCCTTTAGGTTTGAAAACAAATTGGTGGATGGAAATTTTGTGAAGGATTGGGCCAAACAAATGTTGGGTTTAGTTTAGGGATGTGTCATGAGTGATTTGAAACAAATTTGAGGTGATTTGGAGTTGAATTGGGTTCAATTTGGGCCTTTTTGGTAAAGGGGCCAAAGTGGGTCAAATTGGGCTAACTTTGGCTAAGTTTGGGATAATGTTAGATATGATGTAAAATTAATGTTGAGAAATGTTTATGGGAGTGTTACAAAGAGTTTTCAACTTTGGTTGGGCTTTGATTTTGGGATTTGGGCCCATTTGGGTTCATGGTGGGTTTAGGCCAAAATTGGGGATTTTGGTTTTGGGTTAGGTTTGGGTGAAGTTTGGGTCCAAATTTGGGTCAAATCTTGTTAGTGTTTTGTTTTTGGGGATATTAGGAAGGTTTAGGAAAAGATTTGGGGCTAATTTGAGTTAAGTTGGGTTGATTTGGGCTAAGCTTAGCTTATGGGCCAAAATTGGGCCTTAGGCTTCAAATTGAAATTGGATCCAAATGTTCATCAAATTAGGCTTTTATTTAGTCTAAATTGATATTAAGAATATGTAATTGAAGTTTAAGATTGAATTGGATCAAAATTAGGATCAATTGGGTTGATTTGGTTTGACATTGGGTCCACTTGGGTTAAAAATGAGTTAAACTGGGGGTTTTGGTAAAAGTGGGCTAAATTGACAAAATTAGCTTATGGTTGTAGTTGAACAAAATAAAATTGGGAATATTTGGGATTTTCTAGAATTTTTTGGGAATTTTTGGAATTTATGGATTTTTTGGTTAAAAAGAGCATTTTGGGTTTTTGGAGGGTATTGGGGGTATTTTTGAAAATTTTGGTTTATTTGGCTAAGGATGATCAATTTGAATGGTGGGTAATGTTTAGGATTGGTTTTGAGAAATTTTTGGTAATTTAGGTGATTTTTGCAAATTTTGGGTGGTTTCAAGGGTACTTGGTAGGTTTGGTGGGTGTAGGGTCCCCGGGATCAAAAATTGAAATTTTGAAAAAATGAAGATTGATCAAGTTTGAGTAGAATGGAATCACTTTGGTTGAGCTATGAAGCCATATTAAGCCCATAAGAGCCATGATAGGACTCATTTGAGGCATTCACTAGGTTGTTCCTAACCCTCTTAGCCAAGGGCCTAAGGGTTAAGGTCCATCCATATGAATTATCTATATGAGTTAAGCATTCAAACTAGGTAGGAATGGTTTTAGGATTTGGAATGTTTGTGAAAGTGTAATGTGTGCAGGTCAACCCTCACTATACCAAGTCACCCAGAGTAGTCCTAAGGCCAAAGAGTCCTATATGGAACTCATCCTTTAAACCTCCACATTTGATCTTAACTCTCCAAGTGGCTTAGGGGTTTACAATCAGGCATGTGGGGTTTAAAGGGAGTTAAGAGGTGTTTGAATTTCTAAGTTGTGGGTGCCATCTCTAATCCTCTAAGATAGTCAAAGGGAAAGCCTAAGGCTAGATCCTAAATACTAAGAAGAGAGAATACCTCATCAAAAATGAGGTCAACAAATGGACCCCCAATAGGTGTGGTGTGCAAACCAAGCACACTGCACGTATTGGCATTGACCGAAGCAATCAACAAAACCAACAAAAACGTCTAAGTAACACACTTAGAACTGAGTAGAAACAAATTTCCACTGGGGAGTATCGAGTATATTTCCAAGACTGGAGATCCCTGAACTCTCGGTGGGGAATAAAAAAGGAGGTGAATTCCAGATCATAAGATGCGGGAAATTTGATTTACATTTCATTTCATTCTCTATTTCGAGTTCTTTAATGTGTGAGTTTAGATTTTGATTTGTTTTGAGTTTAAATTTCGATTGAGTTTTAATTTAAAATCAATTCAAGGAAATCTGGATTTGAAATGAGAATTGGAACCTAGGTTCCAACCTTGGGATTGCGAAGAGAACTAGAATTTAGGTAGCAACCTCGGAGTAAGAATCAGAGTTTAAGTATCGACTGAAAAGGATGAGAATCGGAATTTAGGTACTGATCTTGAAATAAGATCTAGAATTTGGTACCAGCCTCGGAAGGAGGGAGTTGAAATTTGGTAGCAATCTCGGGAAGAGAGACAGAATTTGGTACCGATCTCGAGGGTTTAAAGAGAACTGAAATCTGATTCCAGTCTCAAAGGTTTAAAGAGAGCTGGAATCTGGTTCCAGTCTCGAAGGTTTAAAGAGAACTGGGATCTGGTTCCAGTCTCGAAGGTTTAAAGAGAACCGGGATCCGGTTCCGAGTCTCGAAGGTTTAAAGAGAACCGGAATCCGGTTCCGGTCTCGAAGGTTTAAAGAGAACCGGTGTCCGGTTCCGAGTCTCGAAGGTCTAAAGAGAACTGGAATCTGGTTCCAGTCTAGAAGGTTTAAAGAGAACTGGAATCTGGTTCCAGTCTTGAAGGTTTAAAGGGTTGAAATTTGCTGTGGAGATTTGAGTTTAGTGGTAGATTTGGAATGAGACGTGAAAGTGTTTCACGTCGCACGAGGATCGATCAAAGTCTAATTATTTAGCGAAGGATATGAATCCATGCTATCAGAACCAAATCAAAAATTTTCGTGGTTCTCTGTCAGTAGATTCACTCGACCTTCTCAAAAGAGGGAAGGAAATATGGAGAGTCTAAAAGAGATTTGAGAATAGCCGAAGGCTGGGGAGTTCAGATTCAGGAATTTATCTTAGTCGCTTGTCGTGATTTGATTTTAGCTTGATTTTCAATTTAGGGTTCACATTTATTTGGGGTTCGTTTTGACATTCAGATTTTTAAAAGAGTTCTCATTTATTTTTAATTTTCCTTTATTTTTTGTTCGAAGTTCATTTAACTTAATGGCGTTTCCCAGTCAATTTGCACAAAAAGAGGTGAAGGCAAAACATGACATGGTCGTTTTCATTCTAATCTCGTCGAAAATACATCATACATCTTGCTCTAAAACATGATGATATTTTCCTTGAGAATTCAATATCTCATACAATCCATATATATCCAAAACGCATTGTGTAAGATTCTTCAAGTTTCTTTCAAAAGCAGTTGTCAAAATCCATATCTAAATAGTGAGATACATGGACAATAACATCACCTTCCAAGTCATCCTTGGCAGGAATGCCGTATGGATGTTCATTGGAGGTGTGATATTTCCCATGTAAATCACAGCTCGAAGGGCGGGAGACTCTCTAACTCTGGATCTGGCAGAAAGTGGAAAGACATTTTTCTGTCATCCATTCTCCTGAAAGTGACGGAGATTTGTTCCACAGACACTCTTGGAATGCAATGTTTTGCAATGTCTGCTCCGTTCCCTTTCAACACCAGGACGGAACCTACCGGTAGTAGTATCTCCACCGGCCCTCGGAACTCACCGGGGCCTGCAATTCGGAGGTCAGATTCAAACATGATGTTACATTGGTTGACAAAAGACACTGTGCATAAAGGTCTGATGAAGTCATGATGGTCTATGTGTGGAGGTATGCAGTCGCCCTCCTTATAGATGTTAATGATGCAACTGTTGGGTATGCAATCTGCAGGCAATACCCTCCATGTTATCATCCTTTTTACCATTCCTTTAATAGTATTCGACATCAGATCCACCTCACTCCGATAGAGTATTCCCGGTGGATTCCCTTTTCTGTCTACCGTGAAGTTGTAGCAACATCCACATTGGATTGTAATTCTTCCTTTTCCTAGCATCCATCTTCAAGGTTCTGAATAGGTCTTTTCCCTTAGGCGACCAGCTCGGCCCATTTTCTGAAGCTCAAGTACGCAGTCTACAATTTGCTGTTGTTCATAGTCCGAAAACACATCTGTATGCAGCTCGAGGCCTCCAAGATGTTGACCCTCTTACCTCAAATTCTTTCGAAGTATTCAAAAGTTTTCTTTTCAACATTCTGCATTCTTTCCAACTCATATTCTGGAATTATCTGCAATCGGTGAGGTCTAGTAACGTACTGGGGAATGTATGGTTCAACCCGACACGCTCTCCTGCATGTCTTGGCTCCTCGGGGATAGTCTCTGTTGCGACATCCTCCGGGGTTGCCTTCGCAACAAGAATCTTCAGAACTGGTGCATCTGCTTGGCGTCGAGGCGCTGATTCTATTTCTGCTCTTCTTGGAATTTCCTTTATCTCTTCCTCTTTCCTTGGAGTTGATCTCCCCCTTTCTGGTTCCCGACGAACCAATTTCTTCAGAGTATCTGTATTGACAGTAGCAACTTTCTCTTCATGTTGATCTGCTGCTAACTTTGTTAATATCTTGCGAATGCGGTGATTCTTGTTCCTCCGCTAGGTGGCAGTGAGAGTAGCTCTCCTTACCCCTTGGACTTCTGCGGGCATGGCACTGACAAGCCTGGCCTCTGCTGTAGCAACAAAGGACTTAACTTTCTTATCTTCTCCTGTTGTATGAGAGGCGTTTGCTTTTCTTTTCTTGCTAGCGGACTGCTGACTTGGGCCACCCGATTTCATCACTGTCTGACTGTGGAACTCTTCCCGATCAATCGGGGTCCAATCAATTTCTTCATATTGAAGCCCGGCTGGTGTGAAGTCAGAGTCAATCTCGATCACGGCTCCATACCTCACCCTCTTTTCATCAAGTGCTAGACTCACGCCATTTCTAAAGTTCAGAACCAAACGCCCGTTCGACATTTCCCTGCAAAAAAACAAGGAAAGGATCAGGGGCTGTACTAAGAACAAGAACAATAAGAAAAACATTTATTAATGAAAAATTCTTATTTATCTCTTTTAATTTTTAAAGAAAGTAGGAAGAGATGAGGGAAAGATCGGGAATGAATTGATTTAAAAGGAAAGATTGACATTTTATTATTACAATTTCACACGTTTTTTTAACACATTTTTTGTTAATGATTTTCTTTGTTATCATCCTTTTTTTATGTTTTGGGTTCGGACCCAGTCGCAAATGATTACTCTACCCGTGCTTCTAGGAATGAGACCTGATTTTTAAAGTTCATCCTTCGAAGCATCAGGTTGTGTAATACTTTTCAAATATCATCCATTGATTGGAAGCATAGGTCGTTCTCCATGGCAATTCACCAGTTGGTAGGAACCTCCTGAGTAGACTGTCTCGACCACGAATGGCCCTTCCCATGTTGGTTCAAATTTACCTCCTATCTTGCGGTGTGCAAGAATAAGTCTTCTGAAAACTAGAACCAAGTCACCGAATTTAAATGTCCTTAGACGGACTAGTTTATTGTGGGCCTGGATCATCTTGGCTTGATACAGTTCCAAATTCTGCTGTGCTGAAAGTTTTTTCCTTCCAAGATTTCCAATTCTTCCAATCGTAATTTGGCATTTTCTTCTATAGTGATCTTTTCTGCAACTGCAATTCTGAGTGAGGGAAGCTGTACCTCCAAGGGTAAGATGGCCTCGGACCCGTACACTAAAGCATAAGGCGTAGACTGAGTAGGAGTTCTGAAAGTCTTCCTGTAGGCCCATAAGGCTTCTAACAACTTCTCGTGTCATTTTCTTTTGTTGTCGTCCAAGGTTTTCCTTAGGATTTGGACGAGAGTTTTATTATAAGCCTCAGCCAAGACGTTTGCTCTTAGGTAATAGATCGTCGAATAACGCCAATCAATCCCGTGTCTTCTAACAAAATTGTTGATTTTCGTACTCTTGAACGCGGACCCATTATCTGAAATGATTCTACGCGGTACTCCGAAACGGTAGACGACTTGATTCTTGAAGCACTGCAACACATGGTGCGCTTTCACTTCTCTAAGTGGTATTGCTTCTGTCCACTTGGAAAGGTAATCTGTAGCTGCAAGATTGAAGCGATTTCCTCTTGAAGAAAGCGGATCTATCGAACCCACGATATCTGTGCCCCAACACTCAAATGGACACGACGTGATTGTCGGATGTAGCACATTTGGAGGTTGATGTAGAACCACTCCATGCACTTGGCATTGGTGACAACTCTTGGCAACCTTCATGCAGTCGGTTATCATCGAGGGCCAGTAGTACCCTAATCTTTTGATCTTTATTTTCATCTTCGGACCCGATTGATGAGCGCCACAAAGACCTGAGTGTACTTCTTTGACAATTTCATGAGCCTCGGACCCGCTCAGGCATCTTAGCCACATCTGATCAAAAGACCTTCTGTATAACGCGTTGTTTATTAATGCGTAAGACAGAGTTCTTTTCTTGATTTGATGGGCTAATGATTTATCATCCGGTAAGTTTCCTATTTGCAAGTAGTCTATTAATGGCTGCCGCCAATCTTCTGTATTTTCTGTCACTACTGTAATTGTTTCTTCTGCTTTTTCTAATTTGTGTATTGTAACCATGCCGAACTGTGAGAGAATCTGCCGTCCCTGAACTGACATTTCAACTGACTCATCCTGTAAGCAGGCAAATTCTTTTGCAAGGCGGGCTAACTCATCTGCAAGAGTATTTTCTCTCCTGGGAATCTTTAGATCGTTACATTTGGAATTTACTCCAACAGTTTCATGGCGTACTGAAAGTACTGCTCGAGTCTTGGTTTCAGAATTTTGTACTGTCCCGCAACTTGCTGAATGATCAACTGTGAATCTCTATAGATATTGATATCATTTATTCCTATCTGAATGGTTAATTCCAATCCTGTTATGAGGGCTTCATATTCAATCTCATTATTCGTACACGGTTATGTTAAGTGATAGGAATACCTTAACATTCCCCACTCTGGAGTTATAAAGATTAATTCGATTCCTGCCTTACTGGGCACTATCGTTTGCGATTCTTTATCTTTTTGTGCTGAAGATGCTCCGTCGAAGTACAGTTTCCAACGCTGATCATCGGGGTCTTCTAGGCTCATTATCTGCTCGTCTGGCAAATCGTCGTTGAGAGGCAATTCTGCCGGTAAAGGGTGTGCTGCGAGGAAGTCTGCTAGGACTTTTCCCTTTACGGCATGAAGTGGCACAAAAGTTATATCAAATTGCAATAGTATCATCGACCACCTGGCAAGTTTGCCAGAAAGTGTTGGTCGGGTCATCAAATATTATAACGGATTGAACTTCGAAATAAGGTTGACTTTATGAGAAATCATGTAATACCTGAGCTTTTGAGCGGTGAAGATCAGGGCCAAACAATGCTTCTCAATAGGAGGATACTTTACTTCCGTCGAAATTAGACGACGGCTTAGGTAATAGAGCGCGTTTTCTTTTCCCTCATCATTGACCTGGGCTAACAGGGCTCCGAGAGAGTCATCTAAAGCCGCGGTATAAAGTATCAACGGTCGTCCCGAGACTGGGGCTGCTAAGACAGGAGGTGTCATTAGGTACTGCTTAATGTCCTCGAAGGCCCGCTGGCATTTCTCTTCCCAAACAAATTTGGCATCCTTTTTAACCAATGCCGAGAAGGGCTGACACCTACCTGACAAGTTCGAGATGAAGCATCGAAGATATGCCAACTATCGTTGAAAGGATC
>JAKZJZ010000104.1:0-88767 GCA_022702705.1 Papilionanthe hookeriana x Papilionanthe teres | reverse complement strand
ATTCGACAACATATTGTGCGGCTTATTTTTTTTTTTTTTATTTTTTAGGTCGTATTTTATTTTGAAGAGGGGTCGCCTGACAGAAATCTGTCGGCGAATTTTTAATTTAATTAAAATAAATAATTTGAAAAGTAGTATTTGATTTTGAAAATAATTTTAAATTTGAAGGTTTTAAGATATGAGATTAAACCGATCTCACATCCCAAATAGTTTATATAAACGAGCACCGCACCACAAACCGTGTACCTATCCCTAAGGATAGACACACCGTTCGATGGTGGGGCTCGATTAAATAAACTAGAAGATTAGTGACATCCGTTTGGTCTCGTGAACCAATTTTATAAGCCGACAAGTTTCCCTCGCTTAATATGAAAACATTAAACGGGGTTTATATTACACTGGTTCTTTAAAATTCCCTATAAGGGCAAGCCCCTATAGTTAATTACATCTTAAGTGACGGGAATCACCTAAGAAAACTCTCGATAATAATCAATGATTCCGCTCTCAAGAATTTCAAAGTTTAAGGTTTTCAAAGATTGAATTTTGGAATTTCAATAGGGAATGGATCAAATTTGGAACATTTTGTTTTGTGAATCCAAAGGAAGAAAGGTAGGAGAAATCACTGATTCGAAGTGAACTTCGATAATTTCCCGACTATCCTATCGTTTGGCTTCGAATTTAGGAAAGTCCTAATGTTTATTTAGTATTTCAATCTCGCTAATTTTAATTAATTAGGGCTTATATTTGTATGATAAAATCAAACAAATAACTTCAGAAAATGTGAGGGTTTATGTCGTATCGGACGACTACCTCGGAATCCTAAGACCGGTTAGGGCTTAATTTGCAATGCAAATGCCTAACGAAGAGTTGAGGATTTATGTTGCACTCAGGTAAGCTACCTCGAAATCCTATCGGCTTTGTTGTTTTAATTCTAAGAAGATTTTCTTTGAAGTAGGTTTAAGTTTTGCTGACGACGATGACCGTGCTCGCCCACCATGCTCCAAGCTCCTTGTTGTTGCGGAGGTTTAGTTTTAGAAATCATAAATCGGGGGATGAGAGAAGTGTTTTGGTTTAGAGAAAATCTTAATTTCCAAGTGTTTTTTATGTTTTATTTAAAACAAATCTTAAAGTTGATTATAACGACACCGGTTAAGATCCCGCGGTTCCATCCTTCCGGCATCATTATTTTTATCGGATTCACTTAGTCCGGATGAATTTGCTAAACTCAACTGAATGAGTTCCACACTTTCATTTAGACCGTGAGAAATCCCGTTAGCAACACGTAGGTTACATCATCCGAGGTATTCCCGATCATCCAACAGGACATTTTATTTTAGTTGCAATTGTAGTTTTGTGTTCTGTTTGTGATTAAATTTTGAGTTGTTTTATCTTTTGAAATGTTGTGGCGGTGAATTTTATCTTGCAATGACTTTTAACTTAGTTTTGGTTTTAGTTTTAGGGACTATCCTAAAGGTGTGGGTTTTCATGCAACGGTTGTTTTATCATGCAAGAAAAGTAAAATGCATTTCAGTAATAAAGTAAATTGCAAGAAAGTAAATTGCAATAAAATAAAAGCGTACCCGGAGGGTCTTCCCGTCATCCCAAGCCGCACTTAAAACACAATTAGAATATTTAAGCAAGTTCCTAGTGTAAAGCTAAGGGAAAGGTTATGGTTTTCTACCAAATTCCTAATCCTATAGCTAGTCATCTCCTATGACGTCTAGGTTCTTTGGGTTTTGGTTTAAGGACGATTTTCTTCATCGAAGAATAATCAAATTCAATTGTTCTTATAAATATCCTATCATATTGAGGAAGTGCTTAAGAAGAATCTTAAACATCTTTTCAATATTTCCGGGATTGTTTTAAGTCCAAATGAATTTAATTATATAAATGAATCGATCGTCCGAGGTTTTCAAGTCTTGTTAATTCGCTCGATGAATCTAGGACATTTGAATATCCCATGAGTGAAGTAGACACTTCATTTAATGTTTTATTTAGGAGCTTATAATAACTAAAGCTTTCGAGGGTAAGTTAGTATTCAAATGATTTGGTTTAAGTTAAAGAGTTTAAATTTGGAATAGTGTTCAAGTTGTTTTATATTTAATTTCTTTTATGTCTTAGGTGATGTTATATTTAATTTAACTTAATTTAATTGAGTTTTAATTTAGTTTAACATAGTTCAATTTAATTTGATTTGGTGTTTAATTAATTTGATTTGATTTAACTTTAATTTAATTATTTAATTTAATTTAATTTTAATTATTTAATTTAATTTAATTTAATTGTTTAATTTAATTTAATTTAATTTTAATTTAATTTAATTTAATTGTTTGATTTAATTTAATTTAATTTTAATTAATTTAATTTAATTTAATTTAATTATTTAATTTAATTTAATTTAATTATTAAATTTAATCTTAATTTAATTTAATTGTTTAATTTAATTTAATTTAATTATTTAATTTAATTTAATTTAATTATTAAATTTAATCTTAATTTAATTTATCTTTAATTTATTTTATTTTTAATTTTAATTGAAATTAAGTCTTTTAATATTTTAAATTTGAGTTATCATTTTAATTAAAAATTGAGTATTAGTTGATATAATTAATTTAGGGATTTTTAAATTAAAGAATAAATCTCTTCCTAATAAAGATCCCTTATTTTAATAATTCCAATTTTATTATTCTTCCAAATTTAATCTATTATTTAATTAAAGTTTAATCATTTTAAAATTATTTAATGGGTTTCTACCCTTTAATTATTTAAATTTCAATCATCCAAATCAGATTAAGATCAAATATTTTACTTGTTGATTTTTATTAAACCTAAAGTTTTAATTAAGGATTAAAGATTTTAATTACTATTTTACCTCTTAAGCTTAATAATTTCATAACTCACTAAATTGAACTCAAATGAACTTGAAATTTTTATGTGACTTCACTCATATGTCAATAAAGACATGAGAGGAGAAAATGTGATTTTTCTGTATTTAATTTATTTATATAATTATTTTTGGTAGAAAATAGAGATTTTCAAGGAAAATTTGATAACATGACCAAGGGAAAGTTTCTGTCCTTAAGAAAATTAGGGGACATTCCTAATGACCAGAGAAGCACTTGGACCAATTTTGGTGATTTTTTGAATTATATTATTTTTATTATAATTATTTTGAGTTTTGGAGTGTTAATTAATTTAAAAAAAAGATAAATGTTGAAAAATGGATTTTATATTTTTCAAAAATCTCTCTGATATCAAGGAAACCAGAGAATCAAATTTTGCAATTTTCTGATTTTTCTATGATTTATAATCATTATTTTAGTGAAAATGCTAGAAAATACATTTTTTTTAATTTTAAAATTACCCTAGGGCTTTAAAATTTAATATCTCACTAAATAGACTTAGGAAAAATGTGGGATTTGTTCCTAAGTGATTAAAATTCAAAATGTGACATTTTGGTGAATTTTATTATTTTTGTGATTTTTATTATTTTTTAATTATTAAAAATATTAAAATATTATTAAAAATCAACTTTTTAGAAAATTGAAATTTTAATTTTCTTAGGTTCCCCTGATATCAGAGAGGCTCCAAAACCAATTTGGTGAATTTTTAAAAGGTATTTTAAAAGTTATGAATTTTTAAAGTTTAAAATGGCTAAGTGGCTTAATCAACCCAATTAGTAGGGCTAACCAAGTCCAATTGACCTCAAATTTTTATGGTGGATTCCTCTGATCCTAAAGGTCAGTGGAGAATTGATTTCAAGTCAATTTGATACTTGGTGAACTCTAATTAATTAAAGACCTATTTTAGGTGTTTAAGCCAATTAGGGTTGATTTGAGTGAATTAACTCAAGTCCTATTTTTCCTAGAGTTCTCTGGTCATAAGGAACATCACCAAATATTTCCTAGAATTTATTTCACAACATGCTAATTTTGGAATTAAAATACTCAAAACAGCGACATGCATTTGAAAAATAAATAACTTTTCATAGAGATGGCCTCGACCTTGGAAAATTCAGGGAATGTTCCCGAATTCGGAGGCTTCAAAGCTCTCATGGTCTCATGCCATGGTGAATTGTATACATGCATGGAGAATTAAATGTATGCAGAGAGTAAATAAATCATAAAAAATAAAATATTTAATTAAATTAAATGATTTCTTTTCCACATTATTCTCCTCTCGTTCATCTGAGCAAGAGGGTATTTTTATTTTATTTTTTTGATTTTTCTACACAGAGATATGAATTTTTGAAGTTTAGGGAATTAAATAAATAGAAAAATACCCTAATTTTCTATTTATCCACGCGGCGCCGCGTCATCCTCGGCAGCTCCGAACGCACCACGCGTCGCGCTCCCATTCGACGCCGCCACCCGAGTCGGCCAGCCGCGGCCCCGCGGTTCTCGTACCGTCTCCCGGTCCGACGCAATCCCGGCCGTCCGTGCGCGCGTGTATCGAATGGACGCGCATCCGTTCATCGTCCCCAAGTGTTCTCACCCGAGAGCCGTCCACACTAAATCCCTAAGATCTCACTCGATTCTCGATGGATTTTCACGTTCTTATGCTTCATGGATTCGTCTTGAAGAGACGAACACATCTATACTGGCTAACATGCATTGAAACTAAGGCATTTGAAATGGAGAATCTCCGAAGCTCGGGATGAATAGTTAACTCATACCTTGGCTCGGAGAAGTGTGGCTTCAATCCGAGAGTTGTTGCACCTTCGATTGGGTCCCAGCAAGCTCCGGATGAAGTCTCCCGGTCCGGTGAATTGTCTGGCTATGAAAGTCGACCACAGCTCGATCACAAAGCTCGGAGGCTGGAGCAACCGGGTGGCCCGGAGATGGGGCTTTCGATGGTGGAAACTTCTCCTCTTGGTCCGAGTGAAGGTGTAGGACCGATCGATTTGAGGATTGGCTCACTGTGGAGAAGTGTCCTGTTTTGGGTGGAATTTCGACTCGAGAATCGAGCTTGCCGAGAAGGGATTAGGGCGGATTGACACCTGGGATCAAACTGCTCTAAGGATGGTGAAGGGTTTGGAACAATTTTGGCAGAGTTTCGGCAAGGTTTGTGCTTCGCTCCTCTCATGGCCGAGAGGGGTGGAGTTTAAATAGAGCTGGCTGGGGGGCCTCCCAGGGGGAGTTAGGGCTTGGGATCAGCTGCTCTGGTGAGGAGAAGATCGACCATGGTGACCACTAGGGATGGGGCAGCTCAGCAAGTGAGAATTTCAATGTTGGCTCACATGTGAGCTCTCGGCCATGGTGTTTTCCGGCGGCTCTGGTGGCCGGCCGGCCAGGCATGGGTCACCCTCAAGGTCGGTGGGTCGTGGCTAGAGGTTTGTGCAATCAATCGGCCATGGACATGTGTAAAGGCTTTGATCCAAAGTGGAATGGGGCATGGCTAGATTTGGACCTAAATGGGTCAACCCACCCATTTGGGCTAGGTGCACCACCCAAGGCCTGGTTTAGGCTGAGGAGAAAGTGATTTGGATCAGCTTGATTAGTGGGGTCAAGTCACAATCCAAGTACAATTAGGCTTAAGCATGGTTTAGTGGAATCATGTAAGTGGTTAACCACCTTTAGGAGTTAAGGAAAGAGCCTCCTCCTTTTGCCCAAAATGGCATGGTGACATGTAAAGAGGCTCTCATGGCTCACATGTGGCTCATGCATGGCTTCATGGCTCACCTTTGGCTTGGGAAAAGTAAAGTCAATTTCATAAAAATGGATTTAAGGAAAATTTTGGTATTTAGGGGTGATTTGGCATGAGGCTTGATTTGGAATTATTTGATGATGAATTTAGGACTTAGGGATGATTTTAATTGAAAGTATGATGAGGGGAAATGTCATATGGGCCTTGGAAGAATTTTGGGCTTTTTTGAAAGGGTTTGTAGATGGGCTTTTAAGATGGATTAAGAAAGTGGGCTCTTGAATTTTAAAATGGATTTATGGGATGAGAATTTTGTAAAGAGGTTGGGCCAAATAATTGTTGGGTTTAGCTCATGGATGTGTCATGAGTGACTTGAAGCAAATTTGGGGTAGATTGGACTTGAATTGGGTTGAGATTTGGTTAAGTTCGGGCTTAGGTAAGAATGGGCCAATGTAACCTTAGGTCAGCAGCTTGCGTGGGGCCATTGGGCTAATTACGAGCCGTCGAATAAATACTAGGAAGTGTTTAAGGAGTGTGGCGAATGTTAGGTTTCGCTTGAGGTTTAGGAAAGTTTGAGGTTAATTGGAGGTTGAATGGGTCGAGTTTGGGTTAGAGTTTGGGTCGTAGGTCCAGGTTGCGGCTTTAAGGCCCAAAAGTGAGATTGGATCCAAATGTCAATCAAATTGGACTTGGATTTGGTCTAAATTGGTATTGGGAATGTTGAATTGAAGTTTAGAATTGAATTGGACCAAAATTGGGGTCAATTGGGTATGTTTGGTTTGACATTGGGTCCACTTTGGGTTAAAATGGGTCAATTTGGGGGTTTTGACAAAAGTAGGGTAAATTGACAAAATTGGCCCATGGTGTAGTTGGACAAAATGAAATTGGGAATATTTAGGATTTTCTGGAATTTTCTGGGAATTTTCTGAATTTTTGGATTTTTAGGCCAAGAAGGGTATTTTGGGTATTTGGAGGGTATTGGGGGGTATTTTTGGAATCTTTGGTATTTTTGGGTATGGATGATCAATTTGAGTGATGTGGAGGTGTTTGGGATTGATTTTGGGAAATTTTGGGTAATTTGGAAATTTTGCAAAAATTTGGGTAATTTCGAGGTTTTGGGTAGGTTTAGTAGGTGTAGGGTCCCGGGGTCAAAAATTGAAAATTTGGGAAATTGAAGATTGGGTGAATTTAGGTGGAAAGAAATCATTTTGGTTGAGCCATGAAGCCATTTCAAGCCCATATGAGCCATGAAAGGACTCATTTGAGGCATTCACTATGTTGTTCCTAACCCTCTTAGCCGAGGGCTTAGGGGTTAAGGACCATCCATGTGAATCACCTACATGAGTCAGGAGGTTAAGTTGGGTATGGGTGTGGTTTTAGGAAGTGTGTGGAAATGTAGTGTGTAAGTGTAGTGTAAGTCAGCCCCTTCACTGCGACCGAGCCACCTGGGCGATCCTAAGGCCAAAGAGTCCTATAGGAACTCATCCTTTAAACTTCCACATTTGATTTCGACCCTCTAGGTGATTAGGGGTCTATAGTCAAGTTTGTGGAGTTTGCGGGGAGTTTAGAAGTGGTTTGAATTTCTAAAAGGCGGGTCCCAATTCTAGTCCTTTAAGATAGTCGAAAGGAAAGGCCTAAGGCTAGATCCTAAGCACTAAAAGAAGAAAAGGAAGACCTCATCGAAAATGAGGTCGACAAATGGACCCTCAATAGGTGTGGTGAGCCGACGGAGCACACCGCGCGTATTGGTGTTGACCGAAGCGATCAACAAAACCAACACGGATGTCCAAGTGACGAACTTAGGACGAAGTAGGAAGAGTTTCGCCGGGAGTGTCAAGTATATCTCTCGGAACCGGAGATTCTTGAACTCTCGCTCGGGAAAGGAAAAGGAGGTGAATCCCAAATCACATGATTCGAGGAATTTCGATTTAGATTTTATTTTGTTTCAATTTATGTTTTGATGTGTGAGTTTAAATTTTAGTTTGGAGTTTCAATTTAGATTGAAGTTTGTCAAAATTAAATTGAAGGAATTGATTTGAAATTAAAATTGGAGTTCTGAGGTTTTAGATGTAACATCTCCAACCTCGAAAGAAAATTGAATTGATTAGATTGAATCGTTGCAATTGCAATGAGAAGATATCTCAGAGCAAAGTGGTGTTGGATATAAAATCGTTAACCTCAAGAGTTTGATTTTGATGTATTTCATTGCGATAGGGAAATGATCCTAAAGCAATGCGAGTCTCGGATGTAAAATCCTTAACCCGAAAAGGTTCGATTTCGATGTATTTCAGTGGCGATAGGGAAAGAATCCTAAAGCAATGCAGTCTTGGATGTAAAATCCTTGACCCAAAAGTTTGAATTTGATGTATTTCAGTGCAATAGGGAAAGAATCCTAAAGCAGTGCAGTCTTGGATGTAAAATCCTTGACCCAAAATGTTTGAATTTGATTTTGATGTATTTCAGTGCAATAGGAAGAGAATCCTAAAGCAGTGCAGTCTTGGATGTAAAATCCTCGACCCAAAAGGTTTGAATTTGATGTATTTCAGTGCAATAGGAAAAGAATCCTAAAGCAGTGCAGTCTTGGATGTAAAATCCTCGACTCAAAAGAGTTTGATTTTGATGTATTTCAGTGCAATAGGAAAAGAATCCTAAAGCAGTGCAGTCTTGGATGTAAAATCCTCGACCCAAAAGAGTTTGAATTTTGATGTATTTCAGGTGCAATAGGAAAAGAATCCTAAAGCAGTGCAGTCTTGGATGTAAAATCCTCGACCCAAAAGTGTTGAATTTTGATGTATTTCAGTGCAATAGGAAAAGAATCCTAAAGCAGTGCAGTCTTGGATGTAAAATCCTCGACCCAAAAGTTTTGAATTTGATGTATTTCAGTGCAATAGGAAAAGAATCCTAAAGCAGTGCAGTCTTGGATGTAAAATCCTCGACCCAAAAGTTTGAATTTTGATGTATTTCAGTGCAATAGGAAAAGAATCCTAAAGCAGTGCAGTCTTGGATGTAAAATCCTTGACCCAAAAGTTTGAATTTTGATGTATTTCAGTGCAATAGAAGAGAATCCTAAAGCGGTACGATCTTGGATGTAAAATCCTCGACCCAAAAGGTTTGATTTTGATGTATTTCAGTGCAATAGGAAAAGAATCCTAAAGCAGTGCAGTCTTGGATGTAAAATCCTCGACCCAAAAGAGTTTGATTTTGATGTATTTCAGTGCAATAGGAAAAGAATCCTAAAGCAGTGCAGTCTTGGATGTAAAATCCTCGACCCAAAAGAGTTTGATTTTGATGTATTTCAGTGCAATAGGGAAAGAATCCTAAAGCGATGCGAGTCTTGGATGTAAAATCCTCTACCCAAAGAGTTTGATTTTGATTTGATTGATATTTGATTCGAGATCGGAAGAAATTGAATTTGAATTCGATTGAGACTTGAAGCCTGGAAAGATTGAATTCGAAATTTGGAAATTTGGAAGGATGAGTTTGAACTCGATTGAAATTTGATTTAAGATTTGATTTGAAATTTGGAAGATCAAGTTTGAAACTTGATCGAGATTGGATTTGAAATGAAAATTGAGAATTTGATTTGGAATTTGTAAAGATGAAATTTGATTTTGAAGTTTGGAAGGATGGAATTTGAGATTTGTGTTGATTTCGCTTATCTTTTAATAGTTCAAATTTTATTTTATTGTTTATTTAATGTTCATGTGAACTTGGTGTTTGTCATTTTTAGATTTTTTTTAGGAAGTTTTCTTTTATTCTCTTTTTTTGTTTTATTTCTTTTCGTTCTTTGTTCGAAGTTCATTTAACTTTAATGGCGTTTCCCAATCAATTTGCACAAAAGAGGTGAAGGCCAAAAACGTGACATGGTCACTTTCATTCCAATCATGTTGAAAATACGTCGTACAACTCGATCTGGAATATATTTCATACAATCCATGTAGACTCAAAACGGACTGTGTATGATCTTTGTTGATCCATCAAAAGAAGCATCTGTCAAAAAATCCATGTCTGAATAGTGAGGTACATGGTCAATAACATCACCTTCCAAGCCATCCTTGGCAAGGATGCCAGCTGGATGTACGTTGGAGGTGTGATATTTCCCATGTAACTCACGACTCGTAAGGCCGGAGGTTCTCTAGCTCCGGGTCCGGTTGGAAATGGTAAGGTATTTCGTTGTCGTCCATCCTCCCGAAAGTAGCCGAGATTCGCTCCACTGGCACTCCCGGTATGCAATGCTTTGCGATATCCGCTCCGTTACCTTGCGGTATCATGACGGAACCCACCGGTAAAGGTATCTTCATCGGCCCTCGGAACTCACCCGGGCCTGCTATCCGGAGGTCGGATCCGAACATGATGTTACACTCATTCAGGAAAGAGACGTGCGAAAGGTCCGACGAAGTCGTGGTGATCAATATGTGAGGGTATGCAGTCACCCTGTTTGTAGATATTGATAATGCAGCTATTGGGTATGCAATCTGCTGGCAGTACCCTCCATATTATCAATCTTTTTACCATTCTCTTGATAACTAATGGCATCGGATCTACTTGCCCATGACGGAGTATCCCTGGTGGGTTTCCCTTCCGTCTTCGACGAAGTTGTAGCGACATCCGCATTGTATTGTGATTCTTCCTTTCCCCGGCATCCATCTCCGGGGTTCCGAGTATGTGTTTTCCTCGGAGGCCTGCTCGGCCCATTCTTTTCAGATCCTGGATACAATCCACGATTTGTTGTTGTTCATACTCTGAGAATACGTCGGTGTGTAGCTCGAGGCCTTCTAGTATGTTGATTCTTCTTCCTTTAATTCTCTCGAAGTATTCGAAAGTTTTCTTTTCAACATTCTGCATTCTCTCCAGCTCGTATTCCGGAATGATCTGCAGATGGCGAGGCCTTGTGACATATTGCGGGATATATGGTTCGATCCCTTCACGTTCCCCGCATACTTCGGCTCCTCGGGGATGATGCACTGTCGGGACATCCCCGGGGTTGCTTCGCAACAAGGTCATGCATTTCTGGTGGTTCTATCCGGTGGCGTGGTAGCCTTCTTTCTTCGATCTTTTGGAGATTTCTCCAGTTCTTTCTGTTATCCTAGAGTCGGCCTCCTTTCTTCGGAGTTCACAGTGAACCGGTGTTCTTGAAGTGTATGTGCCGGCATTAGCAATTGTCTCGTCGCGCCGGTCCGCGGCTAGTTTTGTTAACATCTTACGGATACGGCGATTCTTATTCCTTCGTTGCGTGGCCGTGAGAGTAGCCCTCCGAACTTCTTGAATCTCTGCGGGCGCGGCGGCGACAAGCTCGCCCTCCGCCTGTAGCGACTACGGACTTTATTTTCTTATCTTCTTCGGTGTTTGCTTTTCTTTTCTTGTTGTTGGATTGGTGGCTTGGGCCACCCACTTTCATCACTGTCTGCCCGGGTAGTTCTTCTCGGTTAACTGGGACCCAGTCACTTTCCTCGTACTGTAGGCCTGCTGGTGCGAAATCCGAGTCAATCTCGATTATCGCTCCATCTTTCACCCTCTTTTCATCTAGTGCAAGGCTTACGCCATTCTTAAAGTTCAATACCAACCGCCCGTTCGACATTTCTCTGCGAAAAGACAAGGAAAAGGATCGTGGGTCGTACTAAGAACAAGAACATTAAGAAAATGTTTATTAAAGATACATTTTTTTTATTATATATATTTTGGAATTTAACGAGAATGAAGTAGGATAAGATGAGGGAAGAGATTTTGATTTGAAAAAGAAAACAAGGAAAACTTAATTATCATGATTTTATTTATCTTAGCACATTTTATTATATTTTTTTTGGGTTCGGACCCAATCATAAGTAATTACTTCGCCGTGTTTCTTAGGGATGAAGAATTCATTCCTTCGAAACATCGAGTAGCGTAATACTTTTTCAAGTATCGTCCGTTGATCGGAAGCATATGTCGTTCTCCCTGGTAATTCACTAACTGGTAGGAACCTCCTGAGTATACTGCTTCAACCACAAATGGTCCTTCCCAAGTGGGTTCAAATTTTCCTCCTATCTTGCGGTGTGCAAGAATAGGTCTCTTAAGAACGAGAACTAAGTCACCAACTTTGAAGGTTCTCGGGCGGACCAGTTTGTCATGGGCTTGAACCATCTTAGCTTGGTATAGTTCTAAATTCTGTTGCGCTGCAAGTCTTTTCCCTTCCAAGCTTTCTAATTCTTCGAGTCGTAATCTGGCGTTTTCTTCGTCGTGATCTTGTTTGCAACTGCAATTCGAGTGAAGGAAGGTCGAACCTCTAAAGGTAACACTCGCCTCGGACCCATACACCGGAGCGTAAGGTGTAGCTTGAGTAGGAGTTCCGAAGGTTGTCCAGTAGGCCCATAAGGCTTCTAATAATTTCTCGTGCCAATTTCTCTTATTATCGTCCAAGGTTTTCTTTAAGATTTGAACGAGAGTTTTATTAAAAGCCTCGCCGAGACCGTTTGCTCTTGGGTAGTAAATTGTCGAGTATCGCCGGTCGATTCCGTGTCTCCCGACAAAATTGTTGATTTGTGTGCTTCGAATGCCGACCCATTATCCGAGATGATCTCGCGCGGCACTCCGAAACGGTAGACAACTTGGTTCTTGAAAAACCGCAGCACGTGGTGTGCTTTCACTTCTCAAGTGGACCGCTACGCCCACTTGGAAAAGTAATCAGTAGCCGCAAGAATGAAGCGATGTCCTTTTGAAGATGGTGGTTCTATCGGACCCACTATATCCGTGCCCCAACATTCGAATGGCCACGACGCAATTGTCGGGTGCAGCACATTCGGAGGTTGGTGTAGAACCACTCCGTGCACTTGGCATTGGTGACGGCTCTTGGTGATTTTCATGCGGTCGGTCATCATCGAGGGCCGGTAGTACCCTAGTCTTTTAATTTTCATTTTCATCTTTGGACCCGATCGGTGAGCGCCACGGAGTCCTGAATGCACCTCTTTAACAATTTCACGGGCCTCGGACCCGCTTAGGCACCTTAGCCACATTTGATCAAAAGACCTTCCGTATAATGTGTTGTTTATTAATGCGTAGGACAGAGTTCTTTTCTTGATCTGATGGGCTAGCGACCTATCGTCCGGTAGCTTTCCGTTTGCGAGTAGTCTATCAATGGTTGTCGCCAATCTTCTCGTGTTTTCCGTCACTCGCTGCAAGTCGATTCTTTTTCTTTTTCGATTTGTGTATCATGTCTATGTCAAGCTGTGATAGGACCCGACGTCCGTGAACTCGACACTTCCATCGATTCATCTTGCAAACGAGCAAATTCTTTTGCGAGACGGGCTAAAGTATCTCGCTAGAGCATTTTCTTTTCAGGAATTTTGTAGATTGTCACATTTGGAATCGTTCCAACAAGCGTGGGCATACTGGAAGTATTGTTCGAGTCTTGGTTTAAAAATTCTGTATTGTCCAGCAATCTGTTGAATGATTAACTGTGAATCCCCGTAGATGTTGATGTCTGTTATCCCCATTTGAATAGCTAATTCCAGTCCCGTTATGAGGGCTTCGTATTCTGCTTCGTTGTTTGTACACGGTTCTGTCAAGTGGTAGGAGTATCTTAACATCCCCCGCTCCGGTGTTATAAAGATTAGCCCGATTCCCGCCTTACTGGGCACTATCACTTGCGATTCTTCGTCTTTGTGTGCTGAAGATGCTCCGTCGAAATATAATTCCCAACGTCGATCGTCAAGGTCTTCTAGATTCATTATTAGTCATCTGGCAGATCGTCATTGAGAGGAGATTCGGCTGGCAAAGGGTGTGCTGCGAGGAAGTCTGCTAAGACTTGTCCCTTCACGGCACGCAGAGGCACGAAAGTTATATCGAATTGCGATAATATCATTGACCATCCGGCAAGTCTGCCGGAAAGTGTTGGACGAGTCATCAAGTATTGCAATGGATTAAACTTCGAAATCGAGTTGACCTTGTGAGAAAGCATGTAGTGCCCGAGCTTTTGAGCGGCGAAGATCGAGGCCAAACAATGCTTTTCAATTGTGGGATACCTTACCTCCGTCGGAAGTAAACGACGGCTTAAGTAGTAAAGAGCATTTTCTTTACCCTCATCATTGACACAGGCTAACAGGGCTCCGAGAGAGTCATCTAAAGCCGCGGTGTAAAGTATCAGCGGTCTACTCGAGACCAGGGTTGCTAAGACAGGAGGTGTCATTAAATATTGTTTAATGTCTTCGAAGGCCTTCTCGGAATTTCTCTTCCCAAATAAATTTGGCGTCCTTTTTAACTAGTGCCGAGAAAGGCTGACACCTACCCGACGGGTTTGAGATAAAGCGTCGAAGATATGCCGACTTCCCTTGAAAAGATCGTAATTGTTTTAAGGTTTTGGGAGGTGGCATTTCTAAGATGGCTTTAATCTTCTCCGGGTCGATTTCAATTCCACGATGTCGGACAACGAATCCTAAGAATTTCCGGAGGTGACGCCGAAGGCGCATTTTAAGGGATTCATCTTAAGGTTAAATTGTCTTAATCGTTCGAAAACAATTCTCAAATCATACGAGTGGTTTTCCTTTACTTTGCTTTTGATGACCACATCGTCCACATAGCATTCGACTTGATTGTGGATGAGATCATCAAAAATTCTTGTCATTGCTCTTTGGTAGGTTGCTCCTGCGTTCTTCGATCCGAATGGCATCACTCGTGTAGCAAAATACTCCGATCGGCGTTCGAATGCTCGTAAGCTTTTCATCTTCTCGGAGCCATTTTTATCCGGTTATATCCCGAAGATCCATCCATGAACGAGAATATTTCATGTGTCGAAGCAATATCGATCATCGCTCTGGAATCGGTAGAGAATTCATCTTTTGGACATTGCCTTGTTTAAATCTCCGAAGTCCACACAAATTCCGATCGACCATTCTTCTTTCGATCGGCACCACATTGGCTAACCTGTGTCGGGTATTGTTCTTCACGGACAAATTTAGCGTCTATTAGCTTTTTAACTTCGGCTATGACTTGTTGTTCGATTTCTAGACGCATTCTTCTGGGACCTTGTCTGACTGGAACAGAAGTAGGATCCACTCCTAGCTTGTGGACTGCAACCTCTGGAGCCAATCCTGGCATTTCATCGTAGCTCCAAGCAAAACAGTCTTTAAATTCCATTAATAACTTGATTATTTCTTCGGAGTCTTCTTTATTGAGTAAGGAGCTAACAAAGGTAGGTCTAGGCTCTTCGCTAGTACCTAAGTTAACTTCCGTTAACTCATCTATTGTGGATTTAATTTCTTCTTCGAATTCTGGTGGAGCGTCTCCAATTTGTAAATCTTCGGGTTCGTCTGTAGTTTCCATGCAGTTTTCATTGGTCTTGCAAGTGACAACCAAGCAAAATTCAGTATCGTCAACTGACCCTACTGTGCCGAATCCGAGTCCATACTTTGAATTGGGAGGACGGCCGGAGTTATTCCATAACTTTTCAAAATGTTGTGATTGGCCTTTTGTCCATTGTCGAGGTAAGAAACTACGTTGAAATAAATTTTGAACACAGGGAGAGTACCACTCAAAAGGTAATTCCATTAATTCTGATGAAGTGACATCTTCGAATTGTACATTATTTTCAGTTTTGGAGGTAGAAGCACCACGGTAGAATTTGATTGGCCTTGCACCGTCACTACGTACCTCTTTGACCTCCATATCCTCGATCTTATTAGAATGGATCGGAGTTAGGGTCATAGTATGTACGTAGTGGTTAATCTTCTCGTACATTGATTTGTATTCTTCGTTCTTTTCATCTTCGAGGAAGATCTTGTATTGCGGCTTCTTTCGACTTATTGTTGCTGCTTCTTGCTTGATTTCTTTTTCTTCTTCGGAACTATCTTCCCGATCAACATTGATGGTTGGTTTCCTCTGTCCAATTGTCCTAGTGTCTCTACCACGGCCTCGTCCCCGGCCTCGACCTCGGATGCGAGTTGTGGAGAAACCTTCACCATCTCGCCGGAAGGGAGTGGTGAGTGACTGTTGGACTAGAACTTCAAGTTCTTCGTTGTCTCGAACTTTCTTTGCTTCATTTGTTACGGTATCTCTGGAAAAGATCATTTTCTTTGGCGGTGCATAATAAGCTGCATCTTCATGGATTCCAATCTCATGTACGGAGAATGGTTGTAAGTCGCCTTTGATGCACTGTTCCCCTCCATCGTAATATTTGATGCACTGGTGCAGAGATGATGGTACCATCCTGTTTTCATGTATCCATGGTCGGCCCAGTAGAGCGTTGAACGATGTTTCTGAATCGATTATATGAAATTTTGCGGTTGTCTTTGCTAAGTCACCGGTTTTCATCAGTAGCGTTATTGACCCGAGGGCTCTTTCTCCTTTCTGGTTGAATCCTCTTAATAACATTTTGTCGGCCTCGAGCTTACGAGCATCAATTTCCAAGTATGCTAGTGTTCGAAGACTCATTATATTGATTGATGCTCCTGGATCCACCAATACTCTGGAGAGCGTAAACTTTCCAATTGTAACTGAAATGTACAATGGTCGGTTGTGATCTGCTGTCCCAAGTAGTAGGTCATTGTCCGTGAAGGTAACGCCTCGCTGTTCCTTTAACGAGCAAACCTCATCTAAGGAATCTCCGGCCATTTGAGCTAAGTAAATTTCAGGATCAAGTAAGGCCTTGATCAGAGCTTCTCTCATCTCCTTTGATAAGATGAGAGCGTCGTAAATGCTCAGTTTGGCCCGTAGTTTCCTAAGATGGGCTAGCACGTTGTAGTCCACTTTGTTCTCATGCGTCTCGGCTTCTTCTCGAATGGGTATTTCTTCTGCTGGGGTTGGTTCTTCTTGAACAACCACCTGTTTTCCTTTGTCTCTCGGACCCATTCTTGGAGGTAGAAATTTTCCACTTCTTAGGTTGACTTCTGTAATTTCTTCTGAATCTAGTGTTGAGTTTGTCGGTGTCTCCTCCCGAATCGGAATGATCGGCTCTTACGGATTATCTTCCAAATCCGAAGGCTCTAACTCTATCGTAGCCGGAGCTCCTCGAAACTCACAGATAGATCCGTTGCTTGTTGAACTCTCGTAGCCTCCTTGATGGATGCCTTCTTTGTCATTTTGATCGTCGAGATCTTGTATGATTTGAGAATTGTTGTTGGTATCGAAATCGACGCCCGTATTGTCGCTAGTTACGTAATCGTTAGAAACAGTCAAAACGTAGCCAACGCCATCACCCTTATCATTATATGATCCCACCGAAGTGAGCGGATAATCATACAAAATCAGAGGTTCGAGGGATTTCTCCCCCGAATCGGAAACAACTATCCTAGGATAAGCAGCCCCTAGTCTAGCCTTAGGAATCTCGGTCCCCTCTTCTTCGTCAATTTTCTTCTTCTCTTCGATTGTCTCCTGTCGAGGTGGTTCTTCTATCACAAGTGATAGTACCGGCTTAACGGGTCTCGAACTCTGAATTGAAGCTCGCACCGAAGCGGTTCGGATGTTGTCTAAAATCTTCTTCGAAGACCTTGTCCAGGCGGTAGTCCATCCATCGTCGGTTGCATAGGGATCTATCGGAATGACGGGATCGATTGAGATAACATTGACGGAACCTCCTTTCTGGGGTTCCTTCAAGTACTCCTTCGGGATTGTTATATTTCCTTTCCGAAGGTTGTCATTGAGCCAACTTTTGAAGGTAATGCAGTCTTCTATCTTGTGCCCAAGCATCCGATGGTAGGGGCAAAAGTTGGGATCACCTTTCTTGTTGACTTCCTCTGGTCTTTTAGGCTCTGCAGCTGGAAATCTGGAGTTTTCATTAAGGCTGCGGAACATCTTCGGTACCGCTTCATTTTTGAACGGATATTCTCCGCTCGAAGCTCCCTCGATGTACGTTGCGGACGAGACGGTTGTTCATACTCGCGGAGACGACCGATAGCTGGATCGGGGTTGCTTGGTAATCTTGTTGTGGTTGCCGCGGCCGTTCCGGTGGTATTTGCATCGGTTGTTTGCCTTTGTCAACTCGCCGCAACGATCCCGGATTTCTTCTCGAAGGTCTTCACCGGCTTCGCTCGTCCGTCTTGTCGGCAAAACTTAATTGCTTCGCCTCTTCTTGCAAGCTTCCGGCCTTGCTTAACAACTTCTCAAAAGTCTTAATAGTGAATCCCTTGAGGAGAAGTGCTATCGGGCCGTGAATGCTTTTAAGCAAGATGCCGACCGCATGTTGTTCTTGCGGTTGTGGTTCACACTTCATGCTTAAATTTCTCCATCGAAGTATGTAATCCACTAGAGTTTCATTCGGCCTTTGTTTCTCTACCACTAAATCACCTATAGTGATGTGGTGCCGAGCTCCGACAAATCGCTTAATGAAGAGGCTCTCTAGCTCCGAGAATGTCTTCACGGAACCGTTGGAGTAATTCCGCATACCGGTCGAAGGCGATTCCCGACAGCACCGCTAACGAACTGTTGGAAGAGTAGCGCATCGCTCCCGCCGGCATTGCAACAACCGGCACGAAAGTGTGCGACATGCTGTCGGGGGTTCCCGGTTCCGTCGAAGGTCTTAAACAGAGGTGGTACGAAGCCTTTCGGGTATTGGACAGCGTCAAATTCTTCTGGGTAAGGTCTACCCGTCCGAATAGATGTCCCGTTCTTCGATTGTGCTAAGGCTTCTCGCACCTGCTGCTCTACCAAGTTCTTGATATCCTTTTCAGGGATCATACTTTGTGTTGTATCCTTTTTCAGCTGGTCATCCCCATTGACGGATGTAATCTCCTTTCCTCCGTCTACGATGTGAATGACCTTTAGGGGTGTTTCTCTATGTGGTTGTACTTGACTCTGGAGAGTGGCCAGAGCTATGGCCATCTCTTCCATCCTCTTCGCCATTTGAGCGATCGTGTCGTCCTTTTCCTGAAGCTGTCTCTTCATCAGTTCTGGCTCCTCTCTTTCTGCAGCTGCAGGAGCACCTTGAGAAGCTGATGAAGCTCGTGTCTCAACCATGTTGATTTCTGCATATTCGTTGTCCATGAATTCCGATGAGTCGATCTCATCTCCGAACTTTTCTTCTCTTTCTTTTGCCAACCGTCGGATGTCGGTTCTCAACTTTTCCATCGCATCTTCTAGCGGAGCTTTCGTGTATCTTTGTGGTTGTCGTGCGATGGTTGCCGGGTCCTTTTCACGAGTCCCCTTCATCGCGGTAGCACTTTCTTCGGATTCCAGCCTCTCGGCGAGACTTTCTTTCTCGAGGCCGTCGTTTCGATCTCAGTCGCCCCGTAGTGGGACGCCACACCATCCTTCTAGCAGCGGAAGATCTAGGACCAGATGGTCTGTTGGCCAAATGCTGGAAGGTGGTATCCTCCCTAATCTGTAATCCTGATACTACGACGGGCGGGCTAGCCTTCATTCTCTTGCTTGGCTTTTCTATCATGACGGCGGGTTCTACTCGGGGCCCAAGACGGGATTTGACTGGCACCCGTCCTATCCTTCGTAGAATTTCCGACACGGGGCAGTTTTCCTTCTTTGCTAGCTTTTCTACCAAAGTTTGCAGTCGAGCAAACGGCGTAGTTCTAGTTCTTTTCTTGCGGCTATCATTGTAGTATGCGGGCTGTGGTAATGTGGCGACGAATCTCGCGAACATTCTCCTCATCCTCCGCGGTGGAGAGGGGATGGAACCTGCTTCCTCCCAAAAGTAGTATGTAGTCGGGCGGTGGTGTATATTCCGGTAGCGGTGTATATTCAGCAGCTGCGGAATTTCCTCCGGAGAGCAATCTCGGCGGCTCCGGCTTCCCGGCGATCCTTCTATTTCTATTTCTTTTTGGGTCTTTGTCGACGACGGAATCTTCGAACCGGACCCGATTTCGAAGACGAAGGTCTTACAGGAAGATCCGTACCCTCCACGGTAACGGGTTTACCATAGTTATGGATTTCTTTCCCCTTTGATTTGGCGAAGTCGGGGTAGGTGCGAGAAACAACTAGACCAGGTGGGGGTAGTGAGAACGGTCCTCCTGCGGACAGCGATGACTCCTCCTAGTCGGGACCCTTTGCGGGGGAGGAAACTCTTGGGTCGACCTAAGGTTGAACTCGAGCGAGTGGTTCCTCGACCTGGATACCTTGTTCGTCGATTGCAAAGAGGGAGACGTCGGTGACCTTGACGTTCGTGTTTTCAAATCCCCGTCCAAATCGGATGACCCCATTGTCGGGCGGCTCATCCTTATAGACGGCGAAGTCCGATCCGTTGGTGAAGGAGAAAATCGGTTTCGGGGCTTCCATTTCGCGGGGTAGATTCTGGTTATCGGTCCCAAGTTATGCTTCTTTTCTTCGGGACGAAAAGAAAGGAATTGAAAAGAGTCCGAACTCATTCTTTGTTCATGTATTTATAAAAAGAATCATTTGTTAAAAGAATCACTTATTAGAGGGTTTGTTTATTTAGAACGGAATGTTCAAAGGTGTAGAGAAGGTAAGGAATCCGATTCAGAGACTTTCCGACTCGAAGGATCATTCCTAAACTAACACCTATTGGGGGTCCACCCCACCTCGAAAATGAGGTAAAAGGATCTCGGAACCTCTCGTTTAGGGGTGTCTAAACGAGTGGCTCCTAAATCCGAGAGAATGTTGGCTATACTTGTTCGAGATAGAAATGAACATAGTATTCCAACGGAAAGAAGGGTGGTTTGATCCACAAGGGATATGGATACACTTCCGATTTTTGAAAGCAGAATTATTTGATTATAATGGAGAGAGGAATTGTCCCCAGCGGAGTCGCCAGAAGTTGTCGGCATATTTTTAGGTTGTGTGTTTTATTTTGAAAAGGGGGGTCGCCTAACAGAAATTGTCGGCGAATTTAAATTTTAAATTTGATTTAAATATATATATAATTTAGAAAGTAGTATTTGACTTTGAAAATAATTTTAAATTTGAAAGTTTTAAGATATGAGATTAAACCGATCTCACATCCCAAATAGTTTATATAAACGAGCACCGCACCACAAACCTTGTATCTATCCCTAAAGATAGACACACTGCTTGAGGGTGAGGCTCGATCAAATAAACTAGAAGTTTTGTGACATCCGTTTGGTCTCGCGAACCAATTTTATAAGCCGACAAATTCCCCTGCTAATATGAAAGTATTAAACAGGGTTTATATTACTCGGGTTCTTTAAAATTCCTATAAGGGCAAGCCCCTATAGTTAATTACATCTTAAGTGACGGGAATCACCTAAGAAAACTCTCGATAATAACCGATAATTCTGCTCTCAAGAATTTCAAAGTTTAAGGTTTTCAAAGATTGAGTTTTGGAATTTCGATAGGGAATGGATCAAATTTTGGAACATTTTGTTTTGTGAATCCAAAGGAAGAAAGGTAGGAGAAATCACCGATTCGAAGTGAACTTCGGTAATTTCCCGACTATCCTATTGTTTCGGCTTGAATTTAGGAAAGTCCTAATGTTTATTTAGTATTTCAATCTTGCCAATTTTAATTAATTATGGCTTATATTTGTATGATAAAATCAAACAAATAGCCTAGAAGATGTGAGGGTTTATTATCGTATCGGACGACTACCTCGGAATCCTAAGACCGGTTAGGGCTTAATTTGCAATGCAAATGCCTAACGAAGAGGTTGAGGATTTATGTTGCACTAGGCAAGCTACCTCGAAGTCCTATGGCTTTGTTGTTTAATTCTAAGAAGGTTTTGCTGAAGTAGGTTCAAGTTTTCATCGACGACGATGGCCGTGCTCGCCCACCATGCTCCAAGCTCCTTGTTGTTGCAGAGGTTTAGTTTTAGAAGTCATAAATCGGGGAGATGAGAAAAGTGTTTTGGTTTAGAGAAGTCTTAATTTCCGAGTGTTTTGTATTTTGATTAAAACAAATCTTAAAGTTGATTATAACGACACCGGTTAAGATCCCACGGTTCCATCCTTCCGGCATCATTATTTTTATCGGATTCACTTAGTCTAGATGAATTTGCTAAACTCAACTTGAATGAGTTCCACACTTTCATTTAGACCGTGGGAAATCCCGTTAGCAACACGTAGGTTACATCATCCGAGGTATTCCCGATCATCCAACAGGACGTTTTAATTTAGTTGCAATTGTAGTTTTGTGTTATCGTTTGTGATTAAATTTTGAGTTGTTTTATATTTTGAAATGTTGTGGCGGTGAATTTTATCTTGCAATGACTTTTAACTTAGTTTTGGTTTCAGTTTTAGGGACTATCCTAAAGGTGTGGGTTTTCATGCAACAGTTGTTTTATCATGCAAGAAAAGTAAGGTGCATTTGCAATAAAGTAAATTGCAAGAAAGTAAATTGCAAGAAAGTAAATTGCAATAAAATAAAAGCGTACCTGGAGGGTCTTCCCGTCATCCCAAGCTACACTTAAAACACAATTAGAATATTTAAGCAAGTTCCTAGGTAAAGCTAAGGGAAAGGTTATGGTTTTCTACCAAGTTCTTAATCCTATAGCTAGTCATCTCCTATGACGTCTAGGTTCTTTGTGTTTTTGTTTGAGGACGATTTTCTTCATCAAAGAACAATTAAATCCAATTGTTCTTATAAATATCCTATCATATTGAGGAAGTGCTTAAGAAGAATCTTAAACTTCTTTTCAATATTTTTAGGATTGTTTTAAGTCCAAATGAATTTAATTATATAAATGAATCAATCGTCCGAGGTTTTCAAGTTTTGTTAACTTGCCCGATGAATCAAGACATTTGAATATCTTATGAGTGAAGTAGCACTTCATTTAATGTTTCATTTAGGAGTTATAATAATCAAAGCTTTCAAGGGTAAATTAGTATTCAAATGATTTGATTTAAGTTAAAGGGTTTAAATTTGGAATAGTGTTCAAGTTGCTTTATATTTAATTTCCTTTATGTCTTAGGTGATGTTATATTTAATTCAATTTAATTTAATTGAGTTTTAATTTAACTTAATTTAATTTAATTTGATTTGATTTAATTTAATTTAATTATTTAATTTAATTTAATTTAATTGTTTAATTTAATTTAATTTAATTGTTTAATTTAATTTAATTTAATTATTTAATTTAATTTAATTTAATTTAATTTAATTTAATTTAATTTAATTGATTTAATTTTATTTAATTATTTAATTTAATTTTAATTTAATTTAATTTAATCCAATTTAATTTACTTAATTTAATTTAATTTTTAATTTAGTTTTATCTTTAATTTTAATTGAAATTTTTGAAAGAGTTTAATAATTTAATTTTAGTTTAATGATTAAGTCTTTTAATATTTTGAATTTGAATTATCATTTTAATTAAGAGTTGAATATTAATGAGATGATTAATTTAGGGATTTTTAAATTAAAGAATAAATCTCTTCCTAATAAATATCCCTTATTTTAATAATTCCAATTTTATTATTCTTCCAAATTTAATCTATTATTTAATTAAAGTTTAATCATTTTAAAAATTGTTTAATGAGTTTCTACCCTTTAATTATTTAAATTTCAATCATCCAAATCAGATTAAGATCAAATATTTTACTTGTTAATTTTATTAAACCTAAAGTTTTAATTAAGGGTTAAAAGTTTAATTACCATTTTACCTCTTAAGCTTAATAATTTCATAACTCACTAAATTGAACTTAAATGAACTTGAAATTTTTATGTGACTTCACTCATATGTCAATAAAGACATGAGAGGAGAAAATGTGATTTTTCTGTATTTAATTTATTTATATAATTATTTCTGGTGGAAAATAGAGATTTTCAAGGAAAATTTGATAACATGACCAAAGGAAAGTTTCTGTCCTTAAGAAAATTAGGGGACATTCCTAATGAACAGAGAAGCACTTGGACCAATTTTGGTGATTTTTTGAATTATATTATTTTTATTATAATTATTTTGAGTTTTGAAGTGTTAATTAATTTAAAAATAAAATAAATCTTGAAAAATGGATTTTATATTTTTCAAAAATCTCTCTGATATCAAGGAAACCAGAGAAACAAATTTTGTAATTTTCTGATTTTTCTATGATTTATTATAATTATTTTAGTGAAAATGCTAGAAAATACATTTTTTTTTAATTTTTAAAATTACCCTAGGGCTTTAAAATTCAATATCTCACTAAATAGACCTAAAAAAAATATGGGATTTGTTCCTAAGTGATTAAAATTCAAAATGTGACATTTTGGTGCATTTTATTATTTTT
This sequence comes from Papilionanthe hookeriana x Papilionanthe teres, assembly GCA_022702705.1. Lineage (NCBI taxonomy): Eukaryota > Viridiplantae > Streptophyta > Magnoliopsida > Asparagales > Orchidaceae > Papilionanthe > Papilionanthe hookeriana x Papilionanthe teres. The sequence goes on along the minus strand of JAKZJZ010000104.1, from coordinate 65,029 downwards.
GTGATTTTTATTATTTTTTAATTATTAAAAATATTAAAATATTATTAAAAATCAACTTTTTTAGAAAATTAAAATTTTAACTTTCTTAGGTTCCCCTGATATCAGAGAGGCTCCAAAACCAATTTGATGAATTTTTGAAAAGTATTTTAAAAGTTATGAATTTTTAAAGTTTAAAATGGCTAAGTGGCTTAATCAACCCAATTAGTGGGGCTAACCAAGTCCAATTGACCTCAAATTTTTATTGTGAGCTCCTCTGATCCTAGAGTCCTCTGGTCATAAGGAACATCACCAAATTTTCCTAGAATTTATTTCACAACATGCTATTTACTGGAATTAAAATACTCAAAACAGTGACCTGAACTTGAAAAATCAAGAACTCTTCATAGGGATGGCCTCGACTTTGGAAAATTCAGGGAATGTTCCCAAATTCAGAGGCTTCAAAAGCCCTATGGTCTCATGCCATGGTGAATTGTATGCATGCATGGAGAATTAAAACAATGCAGAGAGTAAATAAATTATAAAAAATAAAATATTTGATGAAATTAAGTGATTTCTTTTCCACATTATTCTCCTCTCTTCACTGAGCAAGAGGGTATTTTTATTTTATTTTTCTGATTTTTCTACACAGAGATATGAATTTTTGAAGTTTAGGGAATTAAATAAATCAGAAAATACCCTATTTTTCTATTTATCCACGCGGCGCCAGCGCATCCTCGGCAGCTCCGAAAGACCACGCGGCGCGCTCCCATTCGACGCCGCCACCTGAGTCAGCAGCCCGGGCCCCGCGGTTCTCGTACCGTCTCCTGGTCCGACGCGATCCCGACCATCCGTGCGCGCGTGTATTGAATGGACGGCATCCGTTCATCGTCCCCAAGTGTTCTCACCCGAGAGCCGTCCACACTAAATCCCTAAGATCTCACTCGATTCTCAATGGATTTTTACGTTCTTATACTCTATGGATTCGTCTTGAAGAGACGAACACATCTATACGGTTAACATGCGTTGAAACTAAAGCATTTGAAATGGAGAATCTCCAGAAGCTCGGGATGAAGAGTTAGCTCATACCTTGGCTCAGAGAAGTGTGGCTTCAATCTGAGAGTTGTTGCACCTTCGATTGGGTCTCGGCGAAGCTCCGGATGAAGTCTCCGGTCGCAGTGAATTGTCCGGATATGATTTCGACCAAGCCCGATCACAAAGCTTGGAGGCCGGAGCAACCTGGGTGGCTCTGGAGATGGGGCTTTTGATGGTGGACACCTTTCCTTGATACTGGTGAAGGTGTAGAGCCAATCAATTTGGGAATTGGCTCACTCGTGGAGAAGTGTCCTGGTTTTGGGTGGAATTTCAACTGCGGAAATTGAGCTTACAGAGAAGAAATGGCAGGGGGATTTCACTGGGGATCAAGTGCTCTAAGGGTGGAGGAGGGTCTGGAACAATTTTGGCAGAGTTTTGGCAAGGTTTTTGCTTCTCTCCTTCTCATGGCCGAGAGGGGTGGAGTTTAAATAGAGCTGAGTCGGGGGGCCTCCCGGGGAGTTAGGGCTTGGGATCAGTCTGCTTCGGTGAGGAGAAGATCGGCCATGGTAGCCACCAGGGATGGGGCGGCTCGGCAAGTGAGAATTTCAATGTTGGCTCACATGTGAGCTCTCGGCCATGGTGTTTTCCGGCGGCCCGGTGGCCGGCCGGCCAGGCAATGGTCACCATCTTGGTCAGGTGGGTCAGGGCTGGAGGTTTGTGCAATCAATTGGCCATGGACATGTGTAAAGGCTTTGATCCAAAGTGGAATGGGGCATGGCTAGATTTGGACCTAAATGGGTCAACCCACCCATTTGGGCTAGGTGCACCACCCAAGGCCTGGTTTAGGCTGAGGAGAAAGTGATTTGGATCAGCTTGATTAGTGGGGTCAAGTCACAATCCAAGTACAATTAGGCTTAAGCATGGTTTAGTGGAGTCATGGAAGTGGTTAATCACCTTTAGGAATTAAGGAAAGAGCCTCCTCCTTTTGCCCAAAATGGCATGGTGGAGTGTCCAAAGCTCTCATGGCTCACATGTGGCTCATGCATGGCTTCATGGCTCACCTTTGGCTTGGCAAAAGTTTGGTCAATTTCATAAAAAAGGATTTAAGGAAAATTTTGGTATTTAGGGGTGATTTGGCATGAGGCTTGATTTGGAATTATTTGATGATGAATTTAGGACTTAGGGATGATTTTAATTGAAAGTATGATGAGGGGAAATGTCATATGGGCTTTGGAAGAATTTTTGGGGCTTTGGATTTGGTGGAAGTGGGCTTTTAAAATGGTTTAAGGAATGGGCCCTTAAGTTTTAAAAATGAATTTATGGATGGGAATTTTGTAAAGAGGTTGGGCCAAATAATTGTTGGGTTTAGCTCATAGATGTGTCATGAGTGATTTGAAACAAATTGGGGGTGATTTGGATTTGAATTGGGTTGAATTTGGAGTTAAGTTTGGGCTTAGGTCAAAAATGGGCCTTAAGGCCAAAAGTGAGATTGGATCCAAATGTCAATCAAATTGGACTTGGATTTGGTCTAGATTGGTATTGGGAATGTTGAATTGAAGTTTAGAATTGAATTGGACCAGAATTTGGGTCAATTGGATAGGTTTGGTTTAACATTGGGTTCACTTTGGGTTAAAATGGGTCAAATTGGGGGTTTTTGACAAAAGTAGGGTAAATTGACAAAATTGGCCCATGGTGTAGTTGGACAAAATGAAATTGGGAATATTTAAAATTTTCTGGAATTTTCTGGGAATTTTCTGAATTTTTGGATTTTTAGGCCAAGAAGGGTATTTTGGGTATTTGGAGGGTATTGGGCGGTATTTTTGGAATCTTTGGTATTTTTGGGTATGGATGATCAATTTGAGTGATGTGGAGATGTTTGGGATTGATTTTGGGAAATTTTGGGTAATTTGGAAATTTTGCAAAAATTTGGGTAATTTCAAGGGTTTTGGGTAGATTTAGTAGGTGTAGGGTCCCGGGGGTCAAAAATTGAAAATTTGGGAAATTGAAGATTGGGTGAATTTAGGTGGAAAGAAATCATTTTGGTTGAGCCATGAAGCCATGAAGCCATGAAGCCATTTCAAGCCCATATGAGCCATGAAAGGACTCATTTGAGGCATTCACTATGTTGTTCCTAACCCTCTTGCCGAGGGCTTAGGGGTTAAGGACCATCCATGTGAATCACCTACATGAGTCGGGAGGTTAAGTTGGGTATGGGTGTGGTTTTAGGAAGTGTGTGGAAATGTAGTGTGTAAGTGTAGTGTAAGTCGGCCCCTTCACTGAGACCGAGCCACCGCAGGGCGATCCTAAGGCCAAAGAGTCCTATAGGAACTCACCCTTTAAACTTCCACATTTGATTTCAACCCTCTAGGTGATTAGGGGTCTATAGTCAAGTTTGTGGAGTTTGCGGGGAGTTTAGAAGTGGTTTGAATTTCTAAAAGGCGGGTCCCGATTCTAGTCCTCTAAGATAGTCAAAGGAAAAGCCTAAGGCTAGATCCTAAGCACTAAAAAGAAGAAGAGAAGACCTCATCAAAAATGAGGTCAACATGGTCATCAAAAGCAAAGTAAAGGACAACCACTTGTATGATTTGAGAATTATTTTCGAACGTTTAAGACAATTTAACCTTAAGATGAATCCCTTAAAATGCGCCTTCGGCGTCACCTACGGGAAATTATTAGGATTCGTTGTCCGACATCGTGGAATTGAAATCGACCCGGAAAAGATTAAAGCTATCTTAGAAATGCCGCCTCCCAAAACCTTAAAACAACTACGATCTTTTCAAGGGAAGTTGGCATATCTTCGACGCTTTATCTCAAACTTATCGAGTAGGTGTCGGCCTTTCTAGACACTAGTTAAAAAGGACGCCAAATTTATTTGGGAAGAGAAATGCCGAAGGCCTTCGAAGACATTAAACAATATTTAATAACACCTCCCGTCTTAGCAGGCCCCGAGTCTCGTGTAGACCGTCGATACTTTATACCGCGGCTCTAGACGACTCTCTCGGAGCCCTGTTAGCCCAGGTCAATGATGAGGGTAAAGAAAATGCTCTTTACTACCTAAGTCGTCGTTTACTTCCGACGGAAATAAGGTATCCCGCAATTGAAAAGCATTATTTGGCCCTGATCTTCGCCGCTCAAAAGCTCAGGCACTACATGCTTTCTCATAAGGTCAACCTGATATCGAAATTTAATCCATTGCAATACTTGATGACTTGTCGAACGCTTTCCGGCAGACTTGCCAGATGGTCGATGATATTATTGCAATTCGATATAACTTTCGTGCCTCTTCGTGCCTTAAAGGGGCAAGTCTTAGCAGATTTCCTCGCAGCACACCCTTTGCTTGGCAGAATCTCCTCTCAATGACGATTTGCCGGATGAACAAATAATGAGCCTAAAAGACCACGATGATCGACGTTGGGTATTATATTTCGACGGAGCATCTTCGGCGACACAAAGACGAAGAATCGCAAGTGATAGTGCCCGTGAAGGCGGGAATCGGACTAATCTTTATAACACCGGAGCGGGGATGTTAAGATACTCCTACCACTTGACGAACCGTGTACAAACAACGAAGCGAGAATACGAAGCCCTCATAACGGGACCGGAATTAGCTATTCGAATGGGGATAACGGATATCAACATCTACGGGGATTCGCGAGTTAATCATTCAACAGATCGCCGGACAGTACAGAATGTTAAAGCCAAGACTCGAGCAATACTTCCAGTATGCCATACAGCTGTTGAAAAAGATTCCGAATGTGACGATCTACAAAATTTCCAGAAAAGAAAATGCCTTAGCAGATGTGTTAGCTCGCCTCGCAAAAGAATTTGCCTGTTTGCAAGATGAGTCAGTGGAAGTGTCAGTTCACGGACGTCGAGTCTCGTCACGGCTCGACATAGACACAATACACAAAGCGAGAAAAAGAAGAAGAATCGGTTGCAACAGATGACGAAAAACATAGAAGATTGGCGACAACCATTAATAGACTACACCGCAAACAGAAAGCTACCGGACGATAGATCGTTAGCCCATCGGATCAAGAAAAGAACTCGTCCTACGCATTAATAAACAACACGTTATACGAAGGTCTTTTGATCAAATATGGCTGAGGTGCCTAAGCGGGTCCGAGGCCCGTGAAATTGTTAAAGAGGTGCATTCGGGACTCCGTGGCGCTCACCGGTCGGGTCCGAAGATGAAAATGAAAATTAAAAGACTAGGGTACTACTGGCCCTCGATGATGACCGACTGCACAAAAATTGCCAAGAGCTGTCACCAATGCCAAGTGCATGGAGTGGTTCTACACCAACCTCCAAATGTGCTACATCTGATAATTGCGTCGTGGCCATTTGAATGTTGGGGCACAGATATAGTGGGTCCAATAGAACCATCATCTTCAAAAGGACATCGCTTCATTCTTGCGGCTACAGATTACTTTTCCAAGTGGGCGAGGCGAGTTCCACTTAGAGAAGTGAAAGCACACCACGTGCTACGGCTTTTCAAGAACCAAGTTGTCTACCGTTTCGGAGTGCCGTGTAGGATCATCTCAGATAATGGGTCAGCATTCAGAAACACACAAATCAACAATTTTGTCAGGAGACACAGAATCGACTGGCGATATTCAACAATTTACTACCCAAGAGCAAACGGCCTGGCTGAGACTTTTAATAAAACTCTCGTTCAAATCTTAAAGAAAACCTTGGATGATAATAAGAGAAGTTGGCACGAGAAGTTATTAGAAGCCTTATGGGCCTACCGGATAACCTTCAGAACTCCTACTCAAGCTACACCTTACGCTCTGGTGTATAGGTCAGAGGCAGTGTTACCTTTAGAGGTCCAGCTTCCTTCACTCAGGATTGCAGTTACAAACTAAATCACGACAGAAAAGAATGCCAAATTACGACTAGAAGAACTGGAAAGCTCGGAAGGGAAAAGACTTGCGGCAGCGACGGAATTTAGAACTATACCAAGCCAAGATGGTTCAAGCCCATGACAGATTGGTCCGTCCAAGAACCTTCAAAGTTGGTGACTTAGTTCTCGTTCTCAAAAGACCTATTCTTGCACACCGCAAGGAAGGAGGAAAATTTGAACCCACTTGGGAAGGGCCGTTTGTGGTTGAAGCAGTATACTCAGGAGGTTCCTACCAGCTAGTGAATTGCTAAGGAGAACGACATATGCTTCCGATCAACGGACGATACTTGAAAAAGTATTACGCTACCTGATGTTTTGAAGGAATGAATTCTTCATCCCTAAGAAACACGGGCGAAGTAGCTACTTATGATTGGGTCCGAACCCAAAAATAATAAAATGTGCTAAAACAAATAAAATCATGATAATAAAGTTTTCCTTGTTTTCTTTTCCAAATCAAAATCTCTTTCCTGATCTTATCCCACTTCATTCCTGTTAAATTTAAAAAATAAAATAAAAAAAATGTCTTTAATAAACATTTTCATAATGTTCTTGTTCTTAGTACAGCCCCTGATCCTTTTCCTTGTCTTTTTGCAGGGAAATGTCGAAAGGGCGGTTGGTCCTAAACTTTAGAAATGGCGTAAGCCTTGCACTCGATGAGAAGAGGGTGAAAGATGGAGCGATAATCGAGATTGACTCGGACTTCGCACCAGCAGGCCTACAGTACGAGGAAAGAGACTGGATCCCAGTTGACCGAGAGGAACTGCCCGGGCAGACAGAGATGAAAGTAGATGGCCCAAGCCACCAATCCAGCAGCAAGAAAAGAAAAACAAACACAGAAGAAGACAAGAAAATCAAGTCTGTAGTCGCTACAACAGAGCGCGAGCTTGTCGGCCGCGCCCACGCGAGATTCGGGAAGTTCGAAGAGCTACTCTCACGGCAACGCAACGAAGAAATAAGAATCGCCGTATCCGTAAGATGTTAACCAAACTAGCAGCGGACCAGCGCGACGAGGCGGTTGCTACGCCGGTACATACACTTCAAGGACGCCGATTCACCGTGTACCGGAAGATAGGAGGCCAGCTCTTAGGATAACAGAAGGGACCAGGGAAATCACACGAAGATCAGATGAAAGAAGGCTACCACGCCACCAGATAGAACCACCAGTAATGCATAACCTTGTTGCAGAAGCAACCCCGGATGATGTCCCGACAGACATCATCCCCGAGGAGCCGAGGTATGCAGGAGAACGTGAAGGGATTGAGCCATATATCCCACAATATGTCACCACGCCCCGCCATTTGCAAATTATTCCAAAGTACGAGCTGGAAAGAATGCAGAATGTCGAAAAGAAAACCTTCAAATACTTCAAGAGAATCAGAGGCAGAAGGATCAATATACTAGAAGGCCTCGAGCTACATACAGACGTATTCTCAGAATATGTACAACAACAAATCATGGATTGCATCCGGGATTTGTAAAGAATGGGCCGAGCGGGCCACCTAAGAGAAAACAACTACTCAGAACCCCGGAGATGGATGCCAGGGAAAGGTAGAATTACAATACAATGTGGATGCTGCTACAATTTCGCAGAAGACAGAAAGGGAAACCCACCAGGGATACTCCGTCATGGCCAGGTGGATCCAATGCCATTAGTAATCAAGATAATGGTAAAGAGATTGATAACATGGAGGATGCCGCCGGCGGATTGCATACCCAATAGTCTGCATTATTAACATTTACAAGCGGGGTGATCGCATACCCCCGCACATAGATCACCACGACTTTGTCGGACCTTTACTTGCGAGTCTCTTTCTCGAACGAGTGTAACATCATGTTCGGATCCGACCTCCGGATAGCGAGCCCGGGTGAGTTCCGAGGGCCGGTGAAGATACCATTACCGGTAGGTTCCGTCATGATGCGAAGGGAAACGGAGCGGATGTCGCTAAACATTGCATACCGGAGTACCGAGTGAAGCGGATCTCAGTTACTTTCAGAAGGATGGACGACAGGAAGACACCTTACCACTTCCTGCCAGACCCGGAGCTAGAGAATCTCCGGCCTTACGAGCTGTGAGTTACATGGAAAATATCACACCTCCAACGTACATCCGGCCGGCATCCTTGCCAAGGATGGCTTGGAAGGTGATGTTATTGACCATGTACCTCACTATTCAGACATGGATTTTTGACAGATACCTTTTTTGGATGGATCGACAAAGATCATACATAGTCCGTTTTGAGTCTACATGGATTGTATGAGATGTATTCCAGATCGAGTTGTATGATGTATCTTCGACATGATTGGAATGAAAGTGACCATGTCACATTTTTTGGCCTTCACCTCTTTTGTGCAAATTGATCTGGGAAACGCCATTAAAGTTAAATGAACTTCGAACAAAGAAACGAGAAAGAAATAAAAAAAATAAATAAATAAAAAACTTTCCGTAAACATCTAAAAATGATGAACACCAAATTCACATGGACATTAAATAAATAAAATAAATTTGAATCGTTAAAAGACAAACAAAATGAACATAAATTTCAAATCAAATTTTAAATCAAATTCAAATTCAATCTTTCCAAATTTCAAATCCAATCTCAATCAAATTTCAAATTTGATCTTCCAGATCTCAAATCAAATTTTAAATCAAATTTCAAATTCAATCCTTCCAAATCTCAAATCAAATCTCAAATCGAATCTCAATCGAAAATTCAAATTCAATCTCCCAAATCTGAAATTTAATCCGTTCTACCCTCTCCCTTGTCTGGGATGGAAGCGGTTGATTCCATTGACGCGGATCGAATCTGATGGCGAGGGATTATATCCAATCCAAACTAGTGACTTCCGATCAACTCTTTTGAACGGGGTATGTAACATCTACATATTCCCTCCTAATCTATTTCCTTTCATGAAAGTCTTTTACAACTTTCATGAAATTCTCGAAACACCAAAATTCCACACCTTTTCAAATCAACACTACAAATCTTTGCAAAGTCAATGACTACATCAAATCAAATTCTTGGGGTTGAGGATTTTACATCCGAGACTGCATTGCTTTAAGATTCTTTCCCTATCGCAATGAAATACATCAAAATCAAACTTTTGGAGTTGAGGATTTTACATCCGAGACTGCATTGCTTTAGGATTCTTTCTCTATCGCAATGAAATACATCGAAATTCAAACTTTTGGAGTTGAGGATTTTACATCCGAGACTGCATTGCTTTAGGATTCTTTCCCTATCGCAATGAAATACATCAAATTCAAACTTTTGGAGTTGAGGATTTTACATCCGAGACTGCATTGCTTTAGGATTCTTTCCCTATCCCAATGAAATACATCAAATTCAAACTTTTGGAGTTGAGGATTTTACATTCGAGACTGCATTGCTTTAGGATTCTTTCCCTATCGCAATGAAATACATCAAATTCAAACTTTTAGAGTTAAGGATTTTACATCCGAGACTGCATTGCTTTAGGATTCCTTCCCTATCGCAATGAAATACATCAAAATCAAATTCTTGGGGTTGAGGATTTTGCATCCGAGACTGTATTGCTTTAGGATTCTTTCCCTATTGCAATGAAATACATCAAATTTAGATTTCTTAGGGTTGAGGATTTTACATCCGAGACTGCATTGCTTTAGGATTCTTTCCCTATCGCAATGAAACACATCAAAATCAAACTCTTGAGGTTAAGGATTTTATATCCAATACCACATTGCTCTGAGATCTCTCTTCATTGTAATGATTCAATCCAATCAATTCAATTTTCTTTTGAGGTTGAAGATGTTACATCTAAAACCATAGAATTCCAATCTTCATTTCAAGTTCGAATCCCTTCAAATTAATCTTGACAAAACGTCAATCTAAATTGAAACTCAAACAAAAATCTGAGCTCACACATCAAAACTTAAACTAAAACAAAATAAAATCTAAATTGAAATTCCCCCAGATCATGTGATTTGGAATTCACCTCCTTTTCCTTTCCCCAGCGAGAGTTCAGGAATCTCCAGTCTCAGAGATATACTTGACACTCCCCAGCGGAAATTCTTCTACTTTGTCCTAAGTTTGTTACTTGGACTTTTGTGTTGGTTTTGTTGATTGCTTCGGTCAACACCAATACGTGCGGTGTGCTCCGTCAGCTCACAACACCTATTGGGGGTCCATTTGTTGACCTCATTTTTGATGAGGTCTTCTCTTCTTCTTTTTAGTACTTAGGATCTAGCCTTAGGCTTTTCCTTTGACTATCTTAGAGGACTAGAATTGGGACCCACCACTTAGAAATTCAAACCACTTCTTAACTCCTCGCAAACTCCACAAACTTGATTGTAGACCCCTAATCACCTAGAGGGTTGAAATCAAATGTGGAAGTTTAAAGGATGAGTTCCTATAGGACTCTTTGGCCTTAGGACTGCCCTGGGTGGCCTGGTCTGGTAAAGGGGCTGACTTACACACACACTACATTTATACACTACGCTTTCACACACCTCCTAAAAACACACCCATACCCAACTTGACCTCCTGACTCATGTAGGTGATTCACATGGATGGTCCTTAACCCCTAAGCCCTTGGCTAAGAGGGTTAGGAACAACATATTGGATGCCTCAAATGAGTCCCTTCATGGCTCATGTGGGCTTGATATGGCTTCATGGCTCAACCAAAATGATTTCATTCCACTTACATTCACCCGATCTTCAATTTTCCAAATTTTCGATTTTCGACCCCGGGACCCTACACCAGCCTAATCGACCCAAAACCCTCGAAATCCTCCAAAACACCTAAATTATCCAAAATTCCTCAAAATTATTCCCAAAAATTCCCACATTACTCAAATTGATCATTCATAGCCAAAAATACCAAAAATTCCAAAAATACCTCCCAATACCCTCCAAATACCCAAAATACCCCTCTTGACCCAAAAATCCAAAGATTCAGAAAATTCCCAGAAAATTCGAGAAAATCCCAAATATTCCCAATTTCATTTTGTTTAACTAAACCATGGGCCAATTTTGTCAATTTACCCCACTTTTATCAAAACCCTCAATTTGACCCATTTTAACCCAAAGTGAACCCAATGTCAAACCAAGCCTACCCAATTGACCCAAATTCTGGTCCAATTCAATTCTAAACTTCAATTCAACATTCCAACACCAATCTAGACCCAACCCAAGTCCAATTTGATTGACATTTGAATCCAATTTCACTTTTGGCCTTAAAGCCCAATTTGGACCCATGACCCAAACCTAACCCAAACTCACCCAATTCAACTCCAATTAACCCCAAATCTTTTCTAAACCTTCCTTAACATCCCTAAAAACAAAACACTAACATGATTTGCCCAACATTTAGACCCAAACCTCACTTAAATTCAACCCAAAACCAAAAAGCCCAATTTTGACCTAAACCCAAACCTAACCCAAATAAGCCCAAACCCCAAAATCAAAGCCCAACCAAAGCCAAAACCTCTTTGAAACACTCCCATAAACATTTCCCAATATTCATTTTACATCAATTTCAACCCTAGCCCACCATTGGCCCAAGTTAGCCCAATTTGACCTACATTGGCCCATTCACCAAAGAGGTCCAAATCCAACCCAAACCTAGCCCAAACACTTCAAGTTTATTCCAAATCATTCATGAAACATTCTTAAACTAAATTCAACACTCATGGGATCCAATCCTTTGCAAAATTTACATCCACCAATTTGTTTTCAAACCTAAAGGCGCACTTTCCTAAACCATTCTAAAAGCCCATTTCCACCAAATACAAAAGCCTAAAATTGGCCCTAAAGCCCACATGGCAATTTCTTTTCATCATACCTTTAATTGATATCACCCCTAAGTTTCAAAATCATCATTAAACCATTCCAAATCAAGCTTCATACAAATTCCCATCAAATTACCAAAATTTCTAAAATCAATTTTCATGAAATTGACCAAGCTTTTCCCCAAGCCAAAGACAAGCCATGCAAGCCATGGACAAGCCACATGAAGCCATGGAAGGTTTGACATGTGATCAAGCCATTAATGGCAAAAGGAGGAGCCTCTTTTAAACCCCCTTAAAAAGGTTTTAACCCTTTTAATGCTTCACCTTAATCCATGATTAATCAAAATATTCATGGATGGTGACTTCTCTACCCTTTTCTAGCTGATTCACTCGATCCTCCCTCAGCCCAAATCGGCCATGGAAGGGTGCACCAAACCCAAAATGGTGGGTTGACCCATTTGGACCCAAAATGAGCCTCTCCCCATACCCTTTTGATTCGAAACCCTTTACACATGTCCATGGCCAATTGACTGCTCAAACCTCCGGCCACGACCCACCTAGACACCGAGGGTGACCCATGCTGCCGGCCGGCCGCTCGGGTCGCCGGAAAACACCATGGCCGAGTCCTTGGGAGGAGCCAAACTTTGGAATTCCACCTTGCCGAGTCGCCCCGTGCCCGATGGCCACCATGGTTGTTCTTCCCATGCCCAGAGCGGTGATCCCAACCCTTGGCCATCCCCGTGAGGCCCTCCGACCCACCTTTATTTAAACCCGAGCCCCCTCACGGCGATGAGAGAAGAGTTGCACAAACCTTGCCGAAACTGCGCAAAATTGTTCTAAACCCTTCTCCATCCTTAGAGCGGCTTGATCCCCGAGTGTCGATTTGCCCTAATCCCCACCAACGTAACCAAATTTCTCAATCGAAATTTCACCCAAAACCGGGACACTTTGCCACAGTGAGCCAATCCTCAAATTCACTGGTCCTACACCTTCACTGGACCAAGAGGAGAAGTTTCCCACTCGAAAGCCCCATCTCCAGCCAACCCAGCTTGCTCCGGCCTCCAAGCTTTGTGATCGGCCGTGGTCACTTTCATAGCTAGGCAATTCACCGGACCGGGAGACTTCATCCGGAGCTTCGTCGGGATCCAATCGAAGGTGACACAACCCTCGGATTGAAGCCACACTTCTCTAAGCAAAGGTATGAGCTAGCTTCTTCATCCCGAGCTTCCGGAGATTCTCCATTTCAAATGCTTTAATTTCAATGCATGATCACCGTATAGATGTGTTCGTCTCTTCAAGACGAATCCATGCAGACACAAGAACACTAAAATTCGTTAAGTATTGAGTGAGATATTAGGGATTTAGTGTGGACGGCTCTCGGGTCAGAACGCTTGGGGACGATGAACGGATGCCGTTCATTTAATACACGCGAGGACGGACGGCCAGGATCCCGCCGGATCAGGAGATGGAACGACACAGCGGGGCCCCGGAGCGCTGAGTCAGATGGCGGCGTCGAATCGGAGAGCGTCACGCGGCGTTTCGGAGCTGCCGAGGTTGACGTGGCGTCGCGTGGATAAATAGAAAATTAGGGTATTTTCTGATTTATTTAATTCCCTAAACTTCAAAAATCCATAACTTTGTGTAGGAAAATCAGAAAAATAAAATAAAAATACCCTCTTGCTCGGTGAACGAGAGGAGAATAATGTGGAAAAGAAATTATTTAATTTCATCAAGTATTTTATTTTTAATGATTTATTTCCCTTCTGCATTGTTTTAATTCTCCATGCATATAGGAAATTCACCATGGCATGAGACCATAGGGCTTTTGAAGCCTCTGAATTTGGGAACATTCTCTGAATTTTCCAAAGTCAAGGCCATCCCTATGAGAAGTTATTGATTTTTCAAATTCATGTTACTTGTTTTGAGTATTTTAAATCCAATAATTAGCATGTTGTGAAATAAATTCTACGAAAATTTGGTGATGTCTCTTATGACCAGAGGACCCTAGGAAAAATAGATTTTGGATTAGTTTATTTAAAATAACCCTAATTGGCTTAAACACCCAAAATAACTCCTTAATTAATTAGAGCTAACCATATATCAAATTGACTTGAAATCAATTCTCCACTGACCTTTAGGATCAAAGGAACCCACCATAAAAATTTGAAGTCAATTGGACTTGGTTAGCCCTATTAAATTGGTTGATTAAACCATTTAGTCAATTTGAACTTTAAAAATTCATAACTTTCAAAATGCTTTTCAAAAATTCACCAAATTAGTTTTGGAGCCTCTCCGATATCAGGGAATTTAAGAAAATTAAAATTTCAATTTTCTAAAAATTTGATTTTTTTGGTATTATTTTAATATTTTAATAATTGAAAAATAATAAAAATCACAAAAATAATAAAATTCACCAAAATGTCACATTTTGAATTTTAATCACTTAGGAATAAACCCCATATTTTTCTTAGGGATATTATTAGGAAGATATTTATTCTTTAATCTAAAAATCCCTAAATTAATCATCTCAATAATATTTAATTCCTAATTAAAATGATAATTCAAATTTAAGTTTTAAAATGTTAAAGGACTTAATCATTAAAATTAAATTAAAAAGTTAAATTATTAAACTCTTTTTAAGTTTTCAATTAAACTAAAATTAAAAATAAAATTAAATTAAAGATTAAATTAAATTAAATCAAACAAATTAAATAAATTAAATTAAATTAAATCAAATAAATAAAATTAAATTAAATAAAATTAAATTAAAAAAAATAATAATAATAATAAATAATTAATTAAATTTATATTAAATTAAATTAAATTAAATTAAATTAAATTAAAACATATTAAATTAAATTAAATTAAATTAAATTAAAATAAATTAAAATAAAATAAAATAAAATAAAATTAAAATTAAAACTAAAATTAAAATTAAAATTAAAATTGAAATTAAACAATCAAAATTAAATTAAAATTAAAACTAAACCAAATTAAATTAAATTAAAGTTAAATTAAATTGAATTAAATAACATCACCTAACACATAAAGAAATTAAATATAAAGCAACTTGAACACTATTCCAAATTTAAACCCGTTAATTGAAGTTAAACTAAATCATAAACCATCTGAACACCAATTTGCCCTCGAGAGCTTTGGTTATCATAACTCCTAAACAGAACATTAAATGAAATGTTACTTCACTTATAGGACATTCAAATGTCCTAGTTCACTGAGCAAGATAACAAAACTTGAATCCTCGGACGATTAATTCATTTGTATAATTAAATTCATTTGGACTTAAAACAATTCTAGTAATATTGAAAAGATGTTTAAGATTCTTCTTAAGCACTTCCTCAATATGATAGGATACTTATAAGAACAATTGGACTTAATTATTCTTTGATGAAGAAAATCGTCCTCAAACCAAAACACAAGAACCTAGACGTCATAGGAAATGACTAGCTATAGGATTAGGAACTTGGTAGAAAACCATAACCCTTCCCTTAGCTTTACCTAGGAACTTGCTTAAATATTCTAATTGTGTTTTAAGTGCAGCTTGGGATGACGGGAAGACCCTCCAGGTACGCTTTTATTTTATTGCAATTTACCTTATTGCAATTTATTTAATCGCATCGCACTTAATTTATTGCATGATAAACAACTGTTGCATGAAAACCTACACCTTTAGGATAGTCCCTAAAACTGAAACCAAAACTAAATTAAAAGTCATTGCAAGATAAAATTCACCGCCACAACATTTCAAAATATAAAATAACTCAAAATTTAATCACAAAACGAACACAAAACTACAATTATAACTAAATTAAAACGTCTTGTTGGATGATCGGGAATACCTCGGATGATGTAACCTACGTGTTGCTAACGGGATTTCCTACGGTCTAAATGAAAGTGTGGAACTTATTTAGTTGAGTTTAGCAAATTCATCTGGACTAAGTGAATCCGATAAAAATAACGATGCCGGAAGGATGAAACCGTGGGATCTTAACCGGTGTCGTTATAATCAACTTTAAGATTTGTTTTAATTAAAACTTAAAAATACTTGGAAATTAAGATTTTCTCTAAACCAAAACACTTTTCTCATCTCCTGATTTATGACTTCTATAACTAAACCTCTGCAACAACAAGGAGCTTGGAGCACGGTGGGCAGCATGGCCATCTTCGTCAGCAAAACGACTCTACATCAGCTAAACATTCCTAGAATTAAACAACAAAACCATAGGACTTCGAGGTAGTTTGCCTAGTGCAACATAAATCCTCAATCTCTTTTTAGGCATTTGCATTACAAATTAAGCCCTAACCGGTCTTAGGATTCCGAGGTAGTCATCTGATACGACATAAACCCTCACATCTTCCAGGCTATTTGTGTGATTTTTATCACACAAATATAAGTCCTAATTAATTAAAATTGGCAAGATCAAAACATTAAATAAATATTAGGACTTTCCTAAATCCAAGCCAAACAATAGGATAGTCGGGAAATTACCGAAGTTCGCTTCGAATCTGTAATTTCTCCTACCTTTCTTCCTTTGAATTCCCAAAACAAAATGTTCCAAATTTTATCCATTCCCTAATGAAATTCCAAAATTCAATCCTCTGAAAACTTAAACTTTGAAATTCTTGAGAGCAAAATTATTGATTATTATCGAGAGTTTTCTTAGGTGATTCCCGTCACTTAAGATGTAATTAACTATAGGGGCTTGCCCTTATAGGGAATTTTAAAGAACCTGAGTAATATAAACCCCGTTTAATGCTTTCATATTAAGCGGGGAATTTGTCGGCTTATAAAATTGGTTCGCAGACCAAACGGATGTCACAAATCTTCAAGTTTATTTAATCGAGTCCCACCATCAAGCAGTGTGTCTATCCTTAGGATAGATACACGGTTTGTGGTGCAGTGTTCGTTTATATAAACTATTTGGGATGTGAGATCGGTTTGATTTCATATCTTAAAATCTTCAAATTTAAAATTATTTTCAAAAATCAAATACTACTTTTCAAATTATTTATTTAAATTAAATTAAAAAATTCACCGCACAATTTCTGTAGGTGACCCCTTTTCAAAATAAAACACAACCTAAAAATAATGCCGACAATCTTTTCATATCTTTGCCCAAGAACTGCTCCTATAGCATAATCACTAGCATCACACATAAGCTCAAATGGTTTCTCCCAGTTAGGTGAAACTATTATAGGTGCTGTAATTAATTTTTCTTTTAAGAGTTCAAAAGCATTCAGGCATTCGATTGCAAATTCAAATTTCTTGTCGTTTTCGAGAAGTTGGCATAGAGGTTTAGTAATTTTTGAAAAATCTTTTATATAGCATCCGTAGAATCCAAGCATGTCCAAGAAAACTTCTTACCCCTTTTACCGTAGTTGGAGGTGGTAATTTAAGCTATAACTTGAATTTTTGCGGGTCTACTTCCATGCCTTTTTCCAAAAATTTATGCCCTAATACAATGTCGCCCAGCAACCATAAATTGACATTTCTCCCAATTTAGAACTAAATTTGTTTTCTCACATACTTCTAATACTTTTTCAAGATGAGTTAAGCATGTGTCAAATGATGTTCCAAATACAGAAAAATCATCCATAAATACTTCTATTCCATTGTCAATTAGCTTACTAAATATAGACATCATACATCTCCGGAATGTTGCTTGGTGCATTACATAATCCAAAAGGCATTCTTCGAAAAGCGAAAGTTTCATAAGGACTAGTAAATGTAGTTTTCTCTTGATCCTCAGGAGCAATTTGTATTTGATGATAACCGGTGTATCCATCTAGAAAACAAAAATACTTATGTCCGGCTAATCTATCTAACATCTGGTCTAGAAATGGTAAAGGGAAGTGATATTTCTGGTGGCGGTATTTAATTTCCTATAATCAATACATATACGCCAACCGAGTAACTTGCCTTATATGAATAAGATCGTTATTTTCATTGACGGTGACGGTCACTCCTCCCTTCTTAGGAACACGATGAATTGGGCTTACCCAAGCACTCGTCAGAAATAGGATATATAATACCATTATCTAACCATTTTAAAATTTCTTTCTTAACTACTTCTTTCATTATCGGGTTTAATCTCCTTTGGGGATATTCTTTAGGTTTATGTTCATCATCTAAAATAATTCTATGCATACAGATTGAAGGATTAATTCCTTTAATATCTGCTAAAGTCCAACCAAAAGTTTTCTTATATTATTTTAAAGTTTCTAAAAGTTTTTGTTCTTGAGATTCGTTTAATGCGAAGAAATGATAACTCGGTAAAGTTGAAGAATTACCTAAATAAGCATATTTCAAATGATCGAGTAATATTTTTAGCTCAAGTTCAGGAGGTTTAATAATTGATGGAACTATATTCTTGTCAGTGTTTTCAGTATTATCCAAAAATTCAAATCTTTCCTGAATATAATCTAATTCTTCATTATTATCTTCAATTAATTCGGTATTTTCTTTTTCTAAATTATCTTCGTAATATTCCTTAAAATGTTCGCGTTGTAATTGTTCAAGTATTTCCATCCGAAAACATTCATCATCTTTTTCTAGTGCAGGATATTTCATTGATTTTGCAACATTAAAGGTAACTTTTTGGTCATTTACTCTCATAGTTAATTCTCCTTTCTGAACATCAATCATAGCTTTTCCAGTAGCTAAAAATGGTCTTCCTAAAATGATAGGAATTTCTTTATCTTCCTCCATATCTAAAACAATAAAATCTACTCGGGAAGATAAATTTATCCACCTTTACTAACACATCTTCAATAACTCCCTTAGGATAGGTAACCGAACGATCAGCTAATTGAAGGGTTACTGAAGTAGGTGTAATTTTTCCTAATCCTAATCTATTAAAAATTGATAGAGGCATTAGATTGATGCTTGCTCCTGTTGACCTCATTTTTGATGAGGTCTTCTCTTCTTCTTTTTAGTACTTAGGATCTAGCCTTAGGCTTTTCCTTTGACTATCTTAGAGGACTAGAATTGGGATCCACCATCTAGAATTTCATACCACTTCTTAACTCCCTGCAAACTCCACAAACTTGATTGTAGACCCCTAATCACCTAGAGGGTTGAAATCAAATGTGGAAGTTTAAAGGATGAGTTCCTATGGGACTCTTTGGCCTTAGGACCGCCTCAGGTGGCCTGGTCCAGTGAAGGGGCTGACTTACACACACACTACACTTATACACTACACTTTCACACACCTCCTAAAACCACACCCATACCTAACTTGATCTCCTGACTCGTGTAGGTGATTCACATGGATGGTCCTTAACCCCTAAGCCCTTGGCTAAGAGGGTTAGGAACAACATAGTGAATGCCTCAAATGAGTCCTTTCATGGCTCAACCAAAATGATTTCATTCCACTCAAATTTACCCAATCTTCAATTTTCCAAATTTTCAATTTTTGACCCCCGGGACCCTACACCCGCTTAACCTACCCAAAACCCTCGAAACTACCCAAATTTCTCAAAAATTTCCAAATCACCCAAAATTCTCCAAAATCATTCCTAAACATTTCTCTCCACTCAAATTGATCATCCATACCCAAAAATACCAAAAATTCCAAGAAAACCTCCCAATACCCTCCAAATACCCAAAATACCCCTCTTGACCCAAAAAAATCCAAAAATTTAGAAAATTCCCAGAAAATTCCAGAAAATACCAAATATTCCCAATTTCATTTTGTCCGACTACACCATGGGCCAATTTTGTCAATTTACCCTACTTTTGTCAAAACCCACAATTTGACCCATTTTAACCCTAAGTGAGCCCAATGTCAAACCAAACCTACCCAATTGACCCAAATTCTGGTCCAATTCAATCCTAAACTTCAATTCAACATTCCCAACACCAATCTAGACCAAATCCAAGTCCAATTTGATTGACATTTGGATCCAATTTCACTTTTGGCCTCAAAACCCAATTTGGACCCATGACCCAAACCTAACCCAAACTCACCCAATTCAACTCCAATTAACCCCAAATCTCTTCTAAATCTTCCTTAGCATCCCCACAAGCAAAACACTAACATGATTTGCCCAAAATTTAGACCCAAACCCCACTCAAATTTAACCCAAAGCTAAAAGGCCCAATTTTGACCTAAACCCAAACCTAACCCAAATGAGCCCAAACCCCAAAATCAAAGCCCAACCAAAGTCAAAACCTCTTTGAAACACTCCCATAAACATTTCTCAACATTAATTTTACATTAATTTCAACCCTAGCCCAACATTAGCCCAACTTAGTCCAATTTGACCTATATTGGCCCATTCACCAAAGAAGCCCAAATTCAACCCAATTCAAACTCAAATCATTCCCAATTTGCTCCAGGTCACTCATGACACATCTATGAGCTAAACCCAACAATTATTTGGCCCAACCTCTTTAAAAAATTCCCATCCATAAATTCATTTTTAAACTTAAAGGACCATTCCTTAAAACATTTTAAAAGCCCATCTTTTACCACATCCAAAGGCCCAAAATCTACCCTAAAGTCCACATGACATCTCCATTTGCCATCCACTTAATCAAAGCCATTCCCTAAGTTCTAATCCCATCATCAAATAATTCCAAATCAAGCCTCATGCCAAATCACCCCTAAATACCAAAATTTTTCTTAAATCCATTTTTATGAAATTGACTCCACTTTTCCCAAGCCAAAGGTGAGACATGCAAGCCATGGACAAGCCACATGAAGCCATGGAAGGCTTGACATGTGATCAAGCCATTAATGGCAAAAGGAGGGCCCCCTTTCCTAATCCTTCTTAAACCCTTTTTTACCTTAAGCATGTCACACACTAAACCATGCTTAGCCACCTCATCATGGATGGAGACCACACCATTCTCTCTTGGGCGACCCAAGTGATCCTTTTCGGCCCAAGACCGAGGCCATGGGTGGTGGACCTAGCCCAAAATCATGGGTTGACCCATTTAAACCCAAAATGGTCTTCCCCCATTCCATTTCAATCCAAGCTCTTTACACATGGTATTGGCGATTGATTGCACTAAGCTCCGACCACGACCTCCCCGATGACAACGAGTGACTGACCCCGGCCGGCCAGACCACCACGGCCGCCGGAAACAACCGAGCCGAGAGCTCGCATGTGAGCCCAAACTTGGAATTCTCACCGCTGAGCCGCCCCATCCCAAGTGGCCATTGTAGTTGTTCTTCTCTTGCCAAGAGCAGTCGATCACAAGCCTTAACTCTCCCCGGGAGGCCCTCCACCCTCTCCTATTTAAACACCACCCCTTCTCGGCCATGGGAGGTGCTCGAAACAAACCTTAAGGAAACTCGCCAAAATTGTTCCGGACTACACCCCATACATAGAGCATTTGATCCCCACCGAAATCCCCCTGCCATTTCCTCTCGCGAGCTCGATTTCGCAGTTGAAATCCAAGCCCAAAACTAGGACACTTCTCCACAGGTGAGCCAATCCCCAAATTGATTGGTCCTACACCTTCACCGAACCAAGAGAAGGTGTCCACCAAGCAAAAGCCCCATCTCCAAGCCACCCGGTTGCTCCGGCCTCCGAGGTTTGTGATCGGCCGTGGTCAAAATCCTACCTAGGCAATTCACCGGACCAGGAGACTTCATGCGGAGCTTGCCGGGATCCAATCGAAGGTGAAACAACCCTCGGATCGAAGCCACACTTCTCTCGAGCAAAGGTATGGCCTCACTCTTCTTCCCGAGCTTCTGAACATTCTACATTTTTATTGAGTAAATTTCATCCCACATAAACCATATGGATGTGTTCGTCTTCTCAAGACGAATCCATAGAGCATAAGAACACGAAAATCCATCGAGTATCGAGTGAGATATTAGGGATTTAGTGTGGACGGCTCTCGGGTGAGGACGCTCGGGGACGATGAACGGATGCCGTCCATTTAATACACGCGCGGACGGACGGCTCGGATGGCGTCGGACCAGGAGATGGTACGTGAACCACGGGACCCGGAGCGCTGAGTCAGATGGCGGCGTCGAATGGGGGCGCGACACGCGGCGTTTCGGAGCTGCCAAGGTTGACGCGGCGCCGCGTGGATAAATAGAAAATTAGGGTATTTTACTAATTATTTAATTCCCTAAACTTCAAAAATTCATAACTTTGTGTAGGAAAATCATAAAAATAAAATAAAAATACCCTCATGCTCAGTGAACAGAGGAGAATAATGTGGAAAAGAAATCATTTAATTTCATCAAGTATTTTATTTTTAATAATTTATTTTCTGTTTGGATTCTTTTAATTCTCCATGCATATAGGAAATTCACCATATCATGAGACCATAGGGCTTTTGAAGCCTCTGAATTTGGGAACATTCCCTGAATTTTCAAAAGTCAGAGGCCATCCCTATGAGAAGTTATTGATTTTTCAAATTCATGTTACTGTTTTGAGTATTTTAATTCCAATAATTAGCATGTTGTGAAATAAATTCTAGGAAAATTTGGTGATGTTCCTTATGACTCGAGAGGACCCTAGGAAAAATAGGTTTTGAGTTAGTTCATTTAAAATAACCCTAATTCGCTTAAACACCCAAAATAGATCACTAATTAATTAGAGCTAACCATACATCAAATTGACTTGAAATCAATTTTCCACTGACCTTTAGGATCGGAGGAACCCACCATAAAAATTTGAGGCCAATTGGACTTGGTTAGCCCTACTAAATGGGTTGATTAAGCCATTTAGTCAATTTAAACTTTAAAAATTCATAACTTTCAAAATACTTTTTAAAAATTCATCAAATTGGTTTTGGAGCCTCTCTGATATCAGGGGAATTTAAGAAAATTGAAATTTCAATTTTCTAAAAAAGTTGATTTTTAATATTATTTTAATATTTTAATAATTAAAAAAAATAAAAATCATAAAAATAATAAAATTCACCAAAATGTCACATTTTGAATTTTAATCACTTAGGAACAAACCCCATATTTTTCTTAGGTCTATTTAATGAGATATTAAATTTTAAAGCTCTAAGGTAATTTTAAAATTTAAAAAATGTATTTTCTAGCATTTTCACTAAAATAATTATAATAAATCAAAGAAAAATCAGAAAATTGCAAAAATTAATTTTCTGATTTCCTTGATATTAGAGAGATTTTTGAAAAATATAAAATTCATTTTTCAACCTTTATTTTATTTTTAAATTAATTAACACTCCAAAACTTAAAATAATTATAATTAAAATAATATAATTCAAAAAATCACCAAAATTGGTCCAAGTGGTCCTCTAGTCATTAGGAATGTCCCCTAATTTTCTTAAGAACAGAAACTTTCCCTTGGTCATGTTATTAAACTTTCCTTGGAAATTTCTATTTTCTATCAAAAATAATTATATAAATAAATTAAATACAGAAAAATCACATTTTCTCCTCTCATGTCTTTATTGACATATGAGTGAAGTCACATAAAAATTTCAAGTTCATTTGAGCTCAATTTAGTGAGTTATGAAATTATTAAGCTTAAAGGGCAAAGTGGTAATTAAAATTTTAACCCTTAATTAAAACTTTAGGTTTAATAAAATTAACAAGTAAAATATTTGATCTTAATCTGATTTGGATGATTGATATTTAAATAATTAAAGGGTAGAAACCCATTAAACAATTTAAAATAATTAAACCTTAATTAAATAATTGATTAAATTTGGGAAGAATAATAAAATTGGAATTATTAAAATAGGGATATTGTTGGGAAGAGATTTATTCTTTAATTTAAAAATCCCTAAATTAATCATCTCATTAATATTCAATTCTTAATTAAAATGATAACTCAAATTTAAAATATTAAAAGACTTAATCATTAAACTAAAGTTAAATTATTAAACTCTTTTAAAATTTCAATTAAAGTTAAAAATAAAATTAAATTAAAAATTAAATTAAATTAAGTAAATTAAATTGAATTAAATTAAATTAAATCAAATTAAATTAAATTAAAGATTAATTAAATTAAATTAAATTAAATTAAAATTAAAAGTAAAATTAAATTAAAGATTAAATTAAATTAAATTAAATAAACAAATTAAATAAATTAAATTAAATTAAATAAATAAGTTAAATTAAATTAAATAAATAAATAAAATAAAATTAAATTAATAAATTATATTAATTAAATTAAATTAAATTAAATTAAAAATTAAAATTAAGTAAAATTAAATTAAAGATTAAATTAAATTAAATTAAATTAACAAATTAAATTAAATTAAATTAATAAATTAAATTAAATTAAATTAAATGAATAAAATAAAATTTAAATTAAATTAAGTTAAAACAAATCAAATTAAATTAAATTAAATTAAATTAAATTAAATTAAAATTAAATCAGATTAAACTAAATTAAAAGAAATTAAATTAAATCAAATTAAATTAATTCAACATCAAATTAAACTAAATTGAATTAAATTGAATTAAATTAAATTAAAATTAAATTAAATTAAATTAAATTTAAAATTAAATTGAATTAAATAACATCACCTAAAACAGAAAGAAATTAAATATAAAGCAACTTGAACACTATTCCAAATTTAAATCCTTTAACTAAAATTAAACTAAATCATAAATCATTTGAACACCAATTTGCCCTCGAAAGCTCTAGTTGTCATAACTCCTAAACAGAATAATAAATGAAATGTTACTTCACTTATAGGACATTCAAACATCCTAGTTCACTGAGTAAGATAACAACAAAACTTAACTAAACCTCGGACGATTAATTCATTCGTGTAATTGAATTCATTTGGACTTAAAATAATCCTAGAAATATTGAAAAGATGTTTAAGATTCTTCTTAAGCACTTCCTCAATATGATAGGATATTTATAAGAACAATTGAACTTAATTGTTCTTTGATGAAGAAAATCGTCCTCGAAACCAAAACACAAGACCTAGACGTCATAGGAAATGACTAGCTATAGGATTAGGAATTTGGTAGAAAACCATAACCCTTCCCTTAGCTTTACCTAGGAACTTGCTTAAATATTCTAATTCTGTTTTAAGTGTAGCTTGGGATGACGGGAAGACCCTCCAGGTACGCTTTTATTTTATTGCAATTTACCTTATTGCAATTTATGTAATCGCATTGCACTTACTTTTCTTGCATGATAAACAATTGTTGCATGAAAACCCACACCTTTAGGATAGTCCCTAAAACTGAAACCAAAACTAAGTTAAAAGTTATTGCAAGATAAAATTCACCGCCACAACATTTCAAAATATAAAACGACTCAAAATTTAATCACAAACAGAACACAAAACTACAATTACAACTAAATTAAAATGTCATGTTGGATGATCAGGAATACCTCGGATGATGTAACCTACGTGTTGATAACGGGATTTCCCACGGTCTAAATGAAAGTGTGGAACTCATTCGGTTGAGTTTAGCAAATTCATCTGGACTAAGTGAATCCGATAAAAAATAATGATGCCGGAAGGATGGAACCGTGGGATCTTAACCGGTGTCGTTATAATCAACTTTAAGATTTGTTTTAATTAAAACACAAAAAACACTTGGAAATTAAGAATTTCCCTAAACCAAAACACTTTTCTCATCCCCTAATTTATGACTTCTAAAACTAAACCTCTGCAACAACAAGGAGCTCAGAGCTTGGTGGGCAGCACGACCATCGTCATCAGCAAAACCTGAGTCTACTTCAACAAAACTTTCTTAGAATAAAATAACAAAGCCATAGGACTTCGAGGTAGTTTGCCTAGTGCAACATAAATCCTCAACTTTTTGTTAGGCATTTGCATTGCAAATTAAGCCCTAACCGGTCTTAGGATTCTGAGGTAGTCGTCTGATACGAGGTAAACCCTCATATTTTCAAGGCTATTTGTATGATTCTATCATATAAATATAAGCCCTAATTAATTAAAATTGACAAAATCAAAACATTAAATAGACATTAGGACTTTCCTAAATTTAAGCCAAACAATAGGATAGTCGGGAAATTACCGAAGTTCACTTCGAATCCGTAATTTCTCCTACCTTTCTTCCTTTGGATTCTCAAAACAAAAATGTTCTAAACTTGATCCATTCCCTATTGAAATTCCAAAATTCAATCCTTTGAAAACTTAAACTTTGAAATTCTTGAGAGCAGAATTATTGATTATTATCGAGAGTTTTCTTAGGTGATTCTCGTCACTTAAGATGTAATTAACTATAGGGGCTTGCCCTTATAGGGAATTTTAAAGAACCCAGGTAATATAAACCCTGTTTAATACTTTCATATTAAGCAGGGGAACTTGTCGGCTTATAAAATTGGTTCGCAGACCAAACGGATGTCACAAATCTTTTAGTTTATTTAATCAAGCCCTATCATCAAGCAGTATGTCTATTCTTCGGGATAGATACACGGTTTGTGATGCGTTGCTCGTTTATATAAACTATTTGGGATGTGAGATCTGTTTGATTTCATATCTTAAAATTTTCAAATTTAAAATACTACTTTCTAAATTATATATATATATATATATAAATTAAATTTAAAATATAAATTTCGCCGACAATTTCTGTAGGCGACCTCCTTTTCAAAAATACAACACTTAACCTAAAAATATGCCGACAACTTCTGGCGACTCCGCTGGGGAAAATTCCTCTCTCCATTTTAATCAAATAATTCTGCTTTCAAAAATCGGTAGTGTATCCATGTCCTTAATGGGTCAAACTACCCTTCTTTCCGTTTGGATGCTATGTTCATTTCTACCTTGAACAAGTATAACCAACATTCTCTCGGATTTAGGAGCCATTCGTTTAGACACCCCTAAACAGAGAGGTTCCGAGATCCTTTTACCTCATTTTTGAGGTGGGGTGGACCCACAATAGGTGTTAGTTAGGAGTGATCCTTCGAGTCGAGAAGTCTTGCATAAGACTTTCTTTTCCTTTCCAACACTGAATCGGATTCCTTACCTTCTCTACACCTTTGAACATTCCGTTCTAAATAAACAAACCCTTTTAATGAATGACTCTTTTAACAAATAACTCCTTATAAATACATGAACAAGAATGAGTTCGGACTCTTTTCGATTCCTTTCTTTTCGTCCTGATGAGAAGAAGCATAACTTGGGACTGACAACCAGAATCTACCTCGCGAAATGGAAGCCCCAAAGCTGATTTTCTCCTTCACCAATGGATTGGACTTCGCTGTTTATAAGGATGAGCTGCCCGACAATGGGATCATCCGGTTTGAACAAGGGTTCGAGAACACGAATGTCAAGATCACCGACGTTTCCCTTTTCGTGCTGACAAACAAAGTATCCGGCCGAGATGCCGTTGCTCGAGTTCAACCTTAGGTCAACTCGAGAGTTTCCTCCCCTACAAAAGATCCCGACTGAGAGGAGTATTGTTGTCCGCAGGAGGACTGTTGTTGCTACCCCCGCTGGTCTGGTTGTCTCCGCACCTACCCGGCTCACGCCAAATTAAAGGGAAGGAAATCCGGAACTATGGTGAACCTGTTACCGTGGAGGGTACGGACTTTCTGTGAGACCTTCTTTTTGAAATCGGGTCCAGCTCAAGAATTCCATCACTAACACGGACCCAAAGAAGGAACAGAAGTAGGAAGATTGCCAGGAAGGCCAGAGCTGCCGAAGTTGCTTTCTTGGAGGAAATCCCAGAAATCCCTGAGTACACACCACTACCTGAATACATACCATTGCCTGAAGATACACCCTTTTGGAAGGAAGCGGATTCCATCCCCTTTCGCCGCAGTCGACGAGGAAAATGTCCGCAGGATTGTTTCTACATTGCCTCGACCAGCATACTATGATGACAACAGAAGGAAAAGGGCTAGGATCACGCCATTTACCCGACTACAGACTGTAGTCGAGAAACTAGCGAAGAAAGAGAAATGCCCCGTATCAAAGATTCTAAGAAGGATAGGGTGGGTGCCAGTCAAATCCCGTCTTGGGCCCCGAGTAGAACCTGCCATCGTTACAGAAAAGCCAAGTAAAAGGATGAAGGCTAGTCCGCCTGTCGTCGTTTCAGGATTACAGATTAGGGAGGATACCACCTTCCGGCATTTGGTCGACGGATCATCTGGTCCTAGACCTTCTGCTGCTAGAAGGATGGTATGGCGTCCCACTACTGGGCAGTTAAGATTAAAACAACAGCCTGAGAAGGAAAGTCTCGTCAGGAGACTTGAATCCGAAGAAAGTACTACTGCAATGAAGGGGACTCGTGAGAAGGGGACCCGGCAGCTATCACATGACAACCGCGGGGACGCACAGAAAGGCCCGCTAGAAGATGCCATGGAAAAGTTGAGGACTGATATCCGACGATTAGCAAAAGAAAGAGAGGAGAAATCTGGAGACGAGATTGATTCATCGGAATTCATGGACGATGATTATGCAGAAATCAACATGGTCGAAACACGAGCTTCGTCAGCTTCACAAGGTGCTCCCGCAACCGCGAGAAGAGAGGAGCCGGAAGTGATGAGAAGACAGCTTCAAGAGAGAGACGATACGATCGCCCAAATGGCGAAGAGGATGGAAGAGATGGCTATAGCTCTAGCCACTCTCCAAAGTCAAGTCCAACCCCAAAGAGAAACACCCCCAGAGGTCATTCACATCGTAGACGGAGGAAAGGAGATTACATCCGTCAAGGGGGATGATCAGCTGAAGAAAGATACGACACAAAGCATGATTCCAGAAAAGGATATCAAGAGCTTGGTGGAACAGCAGGTGCGAGAAGCCTTAGCACAATCAAAGAGCGGGACGTCCATTCGGACGGGTAGACTTTACCCGGAAGAATTCGACGCTGTCCAATACCCAAAAGGCTTCGTACCACCTCTGTTCAAGACATTTGATGGAACCGGGAACCCCCGACAACATGTTGCACACTTTCGTGCCAGTTGTTGCAATGCCGGCGGGAGCTATGCATTACTCTTCCGACAGTTCGTCAGCAGCCTGTCAGGGATCGCCTTTGATTGGTACGCAGAAATACCGAATGGTTCGGTAAAGACATTCTCAGAACTAGAAAACATTTTCATCAAGCGATTCGCCGGAGCTCAGCACCACATCACTATAGGTGATTTAGTGGTAGAGAAGCAAAAACCAAATGAAACTTTGGTGGATTACATACTTCGATGGAGGAACTTAAGCATGAAGTGTGAACCACAATTACAAGAACAACATGCAATCGGCATCTTACTTAAAAGCATTCACGGCCCGATAGCACTTCTCCTCAAAGGATTCACTATTAAGACTTTTGAGAAGTTGTTAAGCAAGGCCGGGAGCTTGCAAGAGGAGGCGAAGCAATTAAGTTTCGCCGACAAGACAGACAAGCAAAAGCCCGTGAAGACTTTTGAAAAGAAATCTGGGATCGTTGCAGCGAGTCGACAAAGGCAAGCAACCAATACAAATATCGTCCTAACGGCCACGGCAATCTCGACGAATTACCAACAACCTCGACCCAGCCTATCATCATCTCCACGAGTATGAACAACCGCCTCGTCCGCAACGTACATTAAGGGAGTTTCGAGCGAGGGAATATCCATTCAAGAATGAAGCGATGCTTGAAAATGTTCCATAGTCCGATGAAAACTCCGGATTTCCAGTGCCGCGAGCCTAAGAGACCGGAGGAAGTCAACAAGAAAAGTGATCCCAACTTTTACCCTTATCACCAGATGCTTGGACACAAGATAGAAGATTGCATTACCTTCAAAAGTTGGCTCAATGAAAACCTTCGGAAAGGGAATATGACAATCCCGAAGGAGTACATGAAGGAACCCCAGAAAGGAGGTTCCGTCAATGTTGTCTCAACTGATCCCATCATTCCAATAGACCCCTATACGACTGACGATGGATGGACTTCCGCTTGGACAAGGTCTTCGAAAAAGATTTTAGACAGCATCCAAACCGCTTCGGTGCAAGCTTCAATTCAGAGTTTGAAACCTGCCAAGTCGGCACTATCACTTGCGATAGGAGAACCACCTCAACAGGAGACGATTGAAGAGAAGAAGAAAATTGACGAAGAAGAGAGGACCGAGGCTCCTAAGGCTAGACTAGGGGTTGCTTATCCTAGGATAGTTGTTTCTGATTCGGGGGAGAAATCCCTCGAACCTCTGACTCTGTATGATTATCTGCTCACTTCGGTGGGATCATATAATGATAAGGGTGATGGCGTTGGCTACGTTTTGACTGTTTCTAATGATTACGTAACTAGCGACAATCCGGACATCGATTTCGATACCAACGACAATTCTCAAATCATACACAATCTCGACGATCAAAATGACAAAGAAGACATCCATCAAGGAGGCTACGAGAGTTCAACAAGCAACGAATCTATCAGTGAGTTTTGAGGAGCTCCAGTCACAATAGAGTTAGAGTCTTCAGACTCTGAAGCTAATCCGGAAGAGCCTTTCATTCCGATTCAGGGAGAAACACCAGCAAGCTCAACACTAGATTCAGAAGAAATTACAGAAGTCAACTTAAGAAGTGGAAGAGTTCTACCTCCGAGAATGGGTCCAAAGGACAAAGGAAGCAGGTGGTTGTTCAAGAAGAACCAACCCACGTAGAAGAAATACCCATTTGAGAAGAAGCCGAGACACATGGAAATAAAGTGGACTACAACGTGCTAGCCCATCTTAGGAAACTACCAGACTGAACCGAGCATCTACGACGCTCTCATCTTATCAAAGGAGATGAGAGAAGCTTTGATCAAGGCCTTACTTGATCCGAGAATTTGCTTAGCTCAAATGGTCGGAGATTCCTTAGATGAGGTTTGCTCGTTAAAGGAACAACGAGGTGTTACCTTCACGGACAATGACTTATTACTTGGGACGGCGAGATCACAACCGACCGTTGTACATTTCGATTACAATTGGGAAGTTTACACTCTCCGCAGTATTGGTGGATCCGGGAGCATCAATTAATATAATGAGTCTTCGAACACTAGCATACTTGGAAATTGATGCTCGCGAGCTCGAAGCGAACAAAATGTTATTAAGAGGATTCAACCAGAAAGGAGAAAGAGCCCTCGGATCAATAGCACTACTAATGAAGACCGATGACTTAGCAAAGACAACCGCAAAATTTCACATAATTGATTCGAAACGTCGTTCAACGCTCTACTAGGCCGACCATGGATACATGAAAACGAGGATGGTACCATCATCTCTCGCATCGGTGCATCAAATACTACGATGGAGGGGAACGAGTGCATCAAAGGTGACTTACAACCATTCTCCGTACATGAAATTGGAATTCACGAAGATGCGACTTATTATGCACCTCCGAAGAAAACAATCTTCTCCGGAGATACCATAACAAATGAAGCAAAGAAAGTTCGGGACAACGAAGAACCTGAAGTTCTAGTCCAACGAGTCACTCACCACTCCCTTACGGCGAGATGGTGAAGGTTTCTCCACAACTCGCATCCGAGGTCGAGGCCGGGGACGAGGCCGTGGTAGAGACGTTAGGACGAGTTGGATAGAGGAAACCGACCATCAATGTTGATTGGGAAGACGAGTTCGAAGAAGAAAAAGAGATCAAACAAGAAGCGGCGACAATAAGTCGGAAGAAGCCGCAATTCAAGATCTCTCTCGAAGATGAGAAGAACGAAGAATACAAATCGATGTACGAGAAGATTAACCACTATGTACATACTATGACCACGACCCCGATCCATTCTAATAAGATCGAGGGTATGGTGGTCAAAGAGGTACGTAGCGGCGGTGCAAAGCCCATCAAATTCTACCGTGGTGCTCCTTCCTCCAAAGCTGAAAATAATGTACAATTTGAAGATGTCACTTCATCAGAATTAATGGAATTACCTTTTGAGTGGTACTCTCCCTGTGTTCAAAATTTAATTCAGCGTGGTTTCTTACCTCGACAATGGACAAAAGGTCAATCACAACATTTTGAAAAATTATGGAATAACTCCGGTCGTCCGCCCAATTCAAAGCATGGTCTTGGATTCGGCACGATAGGATCGGTTGACGATGCTGAATTTTGCTTGGTTGTCACTTGCGAGCCTAATGAAAGCTGCATGGAAACTACGAGAAGAATTTGAAGATTTACAAATTGGAGACGCTCCACCGAATTCGGAGAAGAGATTAAATCTACAATAGATGAGTTAACGGAAGTTAACTTAGGTACTAGCAAAGAGCCTAGAACTACCTTTGTTAGCTCCTTACTCGATAAGGAAGACTCCGAAGAAATAATCAAGTTATTAATGGAATTTAAAGATCTGTTTTGCTTGGAACTACGATGAGATGCCAGGATTAGCTCCGGAGGTCGCAGTCCGTAAGATAGGAGTGGATCCTACTTCGTCCCGGTCAGACGAGGTCCCGAGAGGAATGCGTCCAGAAATTGAACAACAAGTCATAGGCTGAAGTTAAAAAGCTAATAGACGCTAAATTTGTCCGCGAAGAACAATACCCGACTTGGTTAGCCAATGTGGTGCCGGTCAGAAAGAAGAATGGTCAGATCAGAATTTGTGTGGACTTCAGAGATTTAAACTAGGCATGTCTAAAAGATGAATTCCCTCTACCGATCCCAGAATTAATGATCGACATTGCTTCGACACATGAGATATTCTCATTCATGGATGTATCTTCAGGATACAACCAGATAAAAATGGCTCCAGAAGATGAAAAGCTTACATCATTCAGAACGCCGATCGGAGTATATTGCTTACACGGTGATGCCATTCGGACTGAAGAACGCAGGAGCAACATACCAGAGAGCAATGACAAGAATTTTTGATGATCTCATCCACAATCAAGTCGAATGCTACGTGGACGATGTGGTCATCAAAAGCAAAGTAAAGGACAACCACTTGTATGATTTGAGAATTATTTTCGAACGTTTAAGACAATTTAACCTTAAGATGAATCCCTTAAAATGCGCTTCGGCGTCACCTCCGGAAATTATTAGGATTCGTTGTCCGACATCGTGGAATTGAAATCGACCGGAAAAGATTAAAGCTATCTTAGAAATGCCGCCTCCCAAAACCTTAAAACAACTACGATCTTTTCAAGGGAAGTTGGCATATCTTCGACGCTTTATCTCGAAACTTATCGGGTAGGTGTCGGCCTTTCTCGGCACTAGTTAAAAAGGACGCCAAATTTATTTGGGAAGAGAAATGCCGAAAGGCCTTCGAAGACATTAAACAATATTTAATAACACCTCCTGTCTTAGCGGCCCTGATCTCGGGTAGACCGCGATACTTTATACCGCGGCTCTAGACGACTCTCTCGGAGCCACTAGTAGCCTGGGGTCGATGATGAGGGTAAAGAAAATGCTCTTTACTACCTAAGTCGTCGTTTACTTCAGACGAAAATAAGGTATCCCGCAATTGAAAAGCATTATTTGGCCCCGATCTTCGCAGCTCAAAAGCTCGGGCACTACATGCTTTCTCATAAGGTCGACCTGATCTCGAAATTTAATCCATTGCGATACTTGATGACTTGTCGAACGCTTTTCACGCGGACTTGCCGGATGGTCGATGATATTATTGCAATTTGATATAACTTTCGTGCCTCTTCGTGCCTTAAAGGGACAAGTCTTAGCAGATTTCCTCGCAGCACACCCTTTGCCGGCAGAATCTCCTCTCAATGATGATCTGCTAGATGAACAAATAATGAGCCTAGAAGACCCTGATGATCGACGTTGGGTATTATATTTTGACGGAGCATCTTCAGCACACAAAGACGAAGAATCGCAAGTGATAGTGCCCGGTAAGGCAGGAATCGGACTAATCTTTATAACACCGGAGCGGGGGATGTTAAGATACTCCTACCACTTGACGAGAACCGTGTACGAACAACGAAGCGAATAGGAAGCCCTCATAACGGAGTTGGAATTAGCTATTCGAATGGGGATAACGGATATCAACATCTACGGGGATTCGCGGTTAATCATTCAACGAGATCGCCGGACGAGTACAGAATTTTAAAGCCAAGACTCGAGCAATACTTCCGAGTATGCCATACGGTACGTTGGAAAAGATTCCGAATGTGACGATCTACAAAATTTCCAGAAAAGAAAATGCCTTAGCAGATGGGTTAGCTCGCCTCGCAAAAGAATTTTCCTGTTTGCAAGATGAGTCAGTGGAAGTGTCAGTTCACGGACGTCAGGTACTGTCACAGCTTGACATAGACACAATACACAAAGCGAGAAAAAGAAGAAGAATCGGTTGCAACGGTGACGAGAAAACACGAGAAGATTGGCGACGACCATTAATGAACTACCTCCGAACAGGGAAAGCTACCGGACGATAGATCGTTAGCCCATCGGATCGAGAAAAGAACTGCGTCCTACGCATTAATAAACAACACGTTATACGGAAGGTCTTTTGATCGAATATGGGCGAGGTGCCTGGCGGGTCCGAGGCCCGTGAAATTGTTAAAGAGGTGCATTCGGGACTGCGTGGCGCTCACCGGTCGGGTCCGAAGATGAAAATGAAAATTAAAAGACTAGGGTACTACGGCCCTCGATGATGACCGACTCGCACGAAAATCGCCAAGAGCCGTCACCAATGCCGAGTGCATGGAGTGGTTCTACACCGACCTCCGAATGTGCTACATCGACAATTGCGTCGTGGCCATTTGAATGTTGGGGCACGGATATAGTGGGTCCAATAGAACCATCATCTTCAAAAGGACATCGCTTCATTCTTGCGGCTACGGATTACTTTTCGAAGTGGGCGGAGGCGGTTCACTAGCAGAAGTGAAAGCACACCACGTGCTACTGGTTTTCAAGAACCGAGTTGTCTACCGTTTCGGAGTGCCGTGCGGGATCATCTCGGATAATGGGTCGGCATTCGAAACACACAAATCAACAATTTTGTCGGGAGACACGGAATCGGCCGGCGATATTCAACAATTTACTACCCAAGAGCAAACGGCACTGGTCGAGACTTTTAATAAAACTCTCGTTCAAATCTTAAAGAAAACCTTGGATGATAATAAGAGAAGTTGGCACGAGAAGTTATTAGAAGCCTTATGGGCCTACCGGACAACCTTCGAACTCCTACTCGAAGCTACACCTTACGCTGCGGTTTATGGGTCGGAGGCGGTGTTACCTTTAGAGGTCCGGCTTCCTTCACTCGGGATTGCGATTACAAACTAAATCACGACGAGAAAGAATGCCAAATTACGACTAGAAGAATTCGAAAGCTCGGAAGGAAAAGACTTGCAGCGCGAGCGATAGATTTAGAACTATACCAAGCCGAGATGGTTCGAAGCCTGACGAGATTGGTCCGTCCGAGAACCTTCAGAAGTTGGTGACTTAGTTCTCGTTCTCAAAAGACCTATTCTTGCACACCGCAAGTAGGAGGAAAATTTGAACCCACTTGGGAAGGGCCGTTTGTGGTTGAAGCAATATACTCGGGAGGTTCCTACCGGCTAGTGAATTGCCGGGGAGAACGACATATGCTTCCGATCAACGGACGATACTTGAAAAAGTATTACGCTACCTGATGTTTTGAAGGAAAGAATTCTTCATCCCTAAGAAACACGGGCGAAGTAGCTACTTATGACTGGGTCCGAACCCAAAAATAATAAAATGTGCTAAAATAAATAAAATCATGATAATAAAGTTTTCCTTGTTTTCTTTTCCAAATCAAAATCTCTTTCCTGATCTTATCCCACTTTATTCCTGTTAAATTTAAAAAATAAAATAAAAAAAATGTCTTTAATAAACATTTTCTTAATGTTCTTGTTCTTAGTACAGCCCCTGATCCTTTTCCTTGTCTTTTCGCAGGGAAATGTCGAACGGGCGGTTGGTCCTCAAACTTTAGAAATGGCGTAAGCCTTGCACTCGATGAGAAGAGGGTGAAAGATGGAGCGATAATCGAGATTGACTCGGACTTCGCACCGGCGGGCCTACGAGTACGAGGAAAGAGGCGGATCCCGAGTTGACGAGAGGAGCCTGCCGGGCGGGACGGAGATGAAAGTAGGTGGCCCGAGCCACCGATCCGAGCGACAAGAAAAGAAAAACAAACACGAAGAAGACAAGAAAATCAAGTCTATAGTCGCTACAACGGAGCACGAGCTTGTCGGCGCAGCGCCCACGGAGATTCGGGAAGTTCGAAGAGCTACTCTCACGACAACGCAACGAAGAAATAAGAATCGCCGTATCCGTAAGATGTTAACCAAACTAGCGGCGGACCGACGCGACGAGGCGGTTGCTCGCGCCGGTACATACACTTCGAGGACGCCGATTCACCGGTACCGGAAGAAAGGAGGCCGGCTCTTAGGATAACGGAAGGGACCGGGGAAATCACACGAAGATCGGAAGAAAGAAGGCTACCACGCCACCGGATAGAACAACCGATAATGCATAACTTTGTTGCGAAGCAACCCGGATGATGTCCGACGGACATCATCCCCGAGGAGCCGAGGTATGCAGGAGAACGTGAAGGGATTGAGCCGTATATCCCACAATATGTCACCACGCCCCGCCATTTGCAAATTATTCCAGAGTACGAGCTGGAAAGAATGCAGAATGTCGAAAAGAAAACCTTCAAATACTTCGAGAGAATCGGAGGCGGAAGGATCGATATCTTAGAAGGCCTCGAGCTACATACGAACGTATTCTCGGAATATGAACAACAACAAATCGTGGATTGCATCCGGGATTTGAAAAGAATGAGGCGGCGGACCACCTAAGAGAAAACACCTACTCGAGACCCGGAGATGGATGCCAGGGAAAGATAGAATTACAATTCAATGGGGATGCTGCTACAATTTCGCAGAAGACAGAAAGGGAAACCCACCAGGGATACTCCGTCATGGCCAGGTGGATCCAATGCCATTAGTAATCAAGAGAATGGTAAAGAGATTGATAACATGGAGGGTACTGCCAGCATATTGCATACCCAATAGCTGCATTATTAACATTTACAAGAAGGGTGACTGCATACCCCCGCACATAGATCACCACGACTTTGTCAGACCTTTCTGCACAGTCTCTTTCCTGAACGAGTGTAACATCATGTTTGGATCTGACCTCCGGATAGCAGGCCCAGGTGAGTTCCGAGGGCCGGTGAAGATACCATTACCGGTAGGTTCCGTCATGATGCCGAAGGGAAACGGAGCGGATGTCGCTAAACATTGCATACCAGGAGTACCAGTGAAGCAGATCTCAGTTAGTTTCAGAAGGATGGACGACAGGAAGACACCTTACCACTTCCTGCCAGACCCGGAGCTAGAGAAATACATCAAAATCAAATTCTTGGGGTTGAGGATTTTGCATCCGAGATTGTATTGCTTTAGGATTCTTTCCCTATTGCAATGAAATACATCAAATTTAAATTTCTTGGGGTTGAGGATTTTACATCCGAGACTGCATTGCTTTAGGATTCTTTCCCTATCGCAATGAAACACATCAAAATCAAACTCTTGAGGTTAAGGATTTTATATCCAATACCACATTGCTCTGAGATCTCTCCTCATTGTAATGATTCAATCCAATCAATTCAATTTTCTTTTGAGGTTGAAGATGTTACATCTAAAACCATAGAATTCCAATCTTCATTTCAAGTTCAAATCCCTTCAAATTAATCTTGACAAAACTTCAATCTAAATTGAAACTCAAACTAAAATCTGAGCTCACACATCAAAACTTAAACAGAAACAAAATAAAATCTAAATTGAAATTCCCAGGATCATGTGATTTGGAATTCACCTCCTTTTCCTTTCCCAGCGAGAGTTCAGGAATCTCCAGTCTCAGAGATATACTTGACACTCCCCAGCGGAAATTCTTCTACTTTGTCCTAAGTTTGTCACTTGGACTTTTGTGTTGGTTTTGTTGATTGCTTCGGTCAACACCAATACGCGCGGTGTGCTCCGTCAGCTCACCACACCTATTGGGGGTCCATTTGTTGACCTCATTTTTGATGAGGTCTTCTCTTCTTCTTTTTAGTACTTAGGATCTAGCCTTAGGCTTTTCCTTTGACTATCTTAGAGGACTAGAATTGGGACCCACCACTTAGAAATTCAAACCACTTCTTAACTCCCTACAAACTCCACAAACTTGATTGTAGACCCCTAATCACCTAGAGGGTTGAAATCAAATGTGGAAGTTTAAAGGATGAGTTCCTATAGGACTCTTTGGCCTTAGGACCGCCTGCAGGTGGCCCGGTGCAGTAAAGGGGCTGACTTACACACACACTACATTTATACACTACACTTTCACACACCTCCTAAAAACACACCCATACCCAACTTGACCTCCTGACTCATGTAGGTGATTCACATGGATGGTCCTTAACCCCTAAGCCCTTGGCTAAGAGGGTTAGGAACAACATATTGGATGCCTCAAATGAGTCCCTTCATGGCTCATGTGGGCTTGATATGGCTTCATGGCTCAACCAAAATGATTTCATTCCACTTACATTCACCCAATCTTCAATTTTCCAAATTTTCAATTTTTGACCCCCGGGACCCTACACCCGCCTAGCCTACCCAAAACCCTTGAAATCCTCCAAAACACCTAAATTATCCAAAATTCCTCAAAATTATTCCCAAACATTCCCACATTACTCAAATTGATCATTCATAGCCAAAAATACCAAAAATACCTCCCAATACCCTCCAAATACCCAAAATACCTCTCTTGACCCAAAAATCCAAAAATTCAGAAAATTCCCAGAAAATTCGAGAAAATCCCAAATATTCCCAATTTCATTTTGTTCAACTACACCATGGGCCAATTTTGTCAATTTACCCCACTTTTATCAAAACCCCAATTTGACCCATTTTAACCCAAAGTGAACCCGATGTCAAACCAAGCCTACCCAATTGACCCAAATTCTGGTCCAATTCAATTCTAAACTTCAATTCAACATTCCAACACCAATCTAGACCCAACCCAAGTCCAATTTGATTGACATTTGAATCCAATTTCACTTTTGGCCTTAAAGCCCAATTTGGACCCATGACCCAAACCTAACCCAAACTCACCCAATTCAACTCCAATTAACCCCAAATCTTTTCTAAACCTTCCTTAACATCCCTAAAAACAAAACACTAACATGATTTGCCCAACATTTAGACCCAAACCCCACTTAAATTCAACCCAAAACCAAAAAGCCCAATTTTGACCTAAACCCAAACCTAACCCAAATAAGCCCAAACCCCAAAATCAAAGCCCAACCAAAGCCAAAACCTCTTTGAAACACTCCCATAAACATTTCCCAACATTCATTTTACATCAATTTCAACCCTAGCCCACCATTGGCCCAAGTTAGCCCAATTTGACCTACATTGGCCCATTCACCAAAGAGGTCCAAATCCAACCCAAACCTAGCCCAAACACTTCAAGTTTATTCCAAATCATTCATGAAACATTCTTAAACTAAATTCAACACTCATGGGATCCAATCCTTTGCAAAATTTACATCCACCAATTTGTTTTCAAACCT
Organism: Papilionanthe hookeriana x Papilionanthe teres; assembly: GCA_022702705.1. Lineage (NCBI taxonomy): Eukaryota > Viridiplantae > Streptophyta > Magnoliopsida > Asparagales > Orchidaceae > Papilionanthe > Papilionanthe hookeriana x Papilionanthe teres. Next base: position 25,956 of record JAKZJZ010000104.1, on the reverse strand, counting down.
AAAGGCGCACTTTCCTAAACCATTCTAAAAGCCCATTTCACCAAATACAAAAGCCTAAAATTGGCCCTAAAGCCCACATGGCAATTTCTTTTCATCATACCTTTAATTGATATCACCCCTAAGTTTCAAAATCATCATTAAACCATTCCAAATCAAGCTTCATACAAATTCCCATCAAATTACCAAAATTTCTAAAATCCATTTTCATGAAATTGACCAAGCTTTTCCCCAAGCCAAAGACAAGCCATGCAAGCCATGGACAAGCCACATGAAGCTATGGAAGGTTTGACATGTGATCAAGCCATTAATGGCAAAAGAAGGAGCCTCTTTTAAGCCCCCTTAAAAAGGTTTTAACCCTTTTAATGCTTCACCTTAATCCATGATTAATCAAAATATTCATGGATGGTGACTTCTCTACCCTTTTCTAGCTGATTCACCTGATCCTTCCTCAGCCCAAATCAGCCATGGAAGGGTGCACCAAACCCAAAATGGTGGGTTGACCCATTTGGACCCAAAATGAGCCTCTCCCCATACCCTTTTGATTCAAACCCTTTACACATGACCATGGCCGATTGATCGCACAAACCTCCAGCCCCGACCCACCTGGACTCGAGGGTGACCCATGCCTGCCGGCCGGCCCGCCCGGGTCGCCGGAAAACACCATGGCCGAGTCCTTAGAAGGAGCCAAACTTTGGAATTCCACCTTGCTGAGCTGCCCCATGCCCAATGGCCACCATGGTCGTTCTTCCCATGCCAGGAGCAGTGATCCCAACCCTTGGCCATCCCCGTGATGCCCTCCAGCCACCTTTATTTAAACCCGACCCCCTCACGGCCATGAGAGGAGAGTTGCACAAACCTTGCTGAAACTCTGCCAAAATTGTTCTAAACCCTTCTCCATCCTTAGAGCAGTTGATCCCCATTGTCAATTTGCCCTAATCCCCACCAACAGAACCCAATTTCTCAACTGAAATTTCACCTAAAACCAGGACACTTTGCCGCGGTGAGCTAATCCTCAAATCGACTGGTCCTACACCTTCACTGGACCAAGAGGAGAAGTTTCCAACCGAAAGCCCCATCTCCGAGCCACCCGAGTTGCTCCGGCCTCCAAGCTTTGTGATCGGCTGTGGTCACTTTCATAGCTAGGCGATTCACCGGACTAGGAGACTTCATCCGGAGCTTGTCGGGATCCAATCGAAGGTGACACAACCCTCAGATTGAAGCCACACTTCTCTGAGTAAAGGTATGAGCTAGTTCTTCATCCCGAGCTTCTGGAGATTCTCCATTTCAAATGCTTTAATTTCAATGCATGATCACCGTATAGATGTGTTAGTCTCTTCAAGACGAATCCATAGAGCACAAGAACACTAAAATCCGTTAAGTATTGAGTGAGATATTAGGGATTTAGTGTGGACGGCTCTCGGGTGAGAACGCTCAGGGACGATGAACGGATGCCGTTCATTTAATACACGCGAGGACGGACGGCCAGGATCCCGCCGGATCAGGAGATGGAACGACACAGTGGGGCCCCGGAGCGCTGAGTCAGATGGCGGCGTCGAATCGGAGAGCGTCACGCGGCGTTTCGGAGCTGCCGAGGTTGACGCGGCGTCGCGTGGATAAATAGAAAATTAGGGTATTTTTCGATTTATTTAATTCCTAAACTTCAAAAATCCATAACTTTGTGTAGGAAAATCGGAAAAATAAAATAAAAATACCCTCTTGCTCGAGTGAACGGAGGAGAATAATGTGGAAAAGAAATTATTTAATTTCATCAAGTATTTTATTTTTAATGATTTATTTCCTTCTGCATTATTTTAATTCTCCATGCATATAGGAAATTCACCATGGCATGAGACCATAGGGCTTTTGAAGCCTACGAATTTGGGAACATTCTCCGAATTTTCCAAAGTCGGAGGCCATCCTATGAGAAGTTATTGATTTTTCAAATTCATATTACTTGTTTTGAGTATTTTAAATCCAATAATTAGCATGTTGTGAAATAAATTCTAAGAAAATTTGGTGATGTCTCTTATGACCAGAGGACCCTAGAAAAAATAGATTTTGGATTAGTTTATTTAAAATAACCCTAATTGGCTTAAACACCCAAAATAGCTCCTTAATTAATTAGAGCTAACCATATATCAAATTGACTTGAAATCAATTCTCCACTGACCTTTAGGATTAGAGGAACCCACCATAAAAATTTGAAGTCAATTGGACTTGGTTAGCCCTCTTAAATTGGTTGATTAAACCATTTAGTCAATTTGAACTTTAAAAATTCATAACTTTCAAAATACTTTTCAAAAATTCACCAAATTAGTTCTGGAGCCTCTCTGATATCGGGGAATTTAAGAAAATTAAAATTTCAATTTTCTAAAAATTTGATTTTTTGGTATTATTTTAATATTTTAATAATTAAAAAATAATAAAAATCACAAAAATAATAAAATTCACCAAAATGTCACATTTTGAATTTTAATCACTTAGGAATAAACCCCATATTTTTCTTAGGTCTATTTAATGAGATATTAAATTTTAAAGCTCTAGGGTAATTGTAAAATTAAAATAAAATGTATTTTCTAACATTTTCACTAAAATAATTTTAATAAATCAAAGAAAAAACAGAAAATTGCAAAAATTGATTCTCTGATTTCCTTGATATCAGAGAAATTTTTGAAAAATATAAATTTCATTTTTTTAACCTTTATTTTATTTTAAAATTAATTAATACTCCAAAACTTAAAATAATTATAATAAAATTAATATAATTTAAAAAATCACCAAAATTGGTCCAAGTGGTCCTCTGGCCATTAGAAATGTCCCATAATTTTCTTAAGGACAGAAACTTTCCCTTGGTCATATTATTAAATTTTCCTTGGAAATTCCTATTTTCCACCAAAAATAATTACATAAATAAATTAAATACAGAAAAATCACATTTTCTCCTCTCATGTCTTTATTCACATATGAGTGAAGTCACATAAAAATTTCAAGTTCATTTAAGCTCAATTTAGTGAGTTATGAAATTATTAAGCTTGAAGGGCAAAATGGTAATTAAAAAATTTTAACCCTTAATTAAAACTTTAGGCTTAATAAAATTAAAGAGTAAAATATTTGATCTTAATCTGATTTGTATGATTGAAATTTAAATAACTAAAGGGTAGAAACCTACTAAACAATTTGAAAATAATTGAAATAAACCTTAATTAAATAATTGATTAAATTTGGAAGAATAATAAAGTTGGAATTATTAAATAGGGATATTATTAGGAAGATATTTATTCTTTAATCTAAAAATCCCTAAATTAATCATCTCGATAATATTTAATTCCTAATTAAAATGATAATTCAAATTTAAGTTTTAAAATGTTAAAGGACTTAATCATTAAAATTAAATTAAAAAGTTAAATTATTAAACTCTTTTTAAGTTTTCAATTAAACTAAAATTAAAAATAAAATTAAATTAAAGATTAAATTAAATTAAATCAAACAAATTAAATAAATTAAATTAAATTAAATCAAATAAATAAAATAAAATTAAATAAAATTAAATTAAAAAAAATAATAATAATAATAAATAATTAATTAAATTTAATTTAAATTAAATTAAATTAAATTAAATTAAATTAAAACACATTAAATTAAATTAAATTAAATTAAATTAAATTAAAATAAAATAAAATTAAATTAAATTAAATTAAATTAAAATTAAAACTAAAATTAAAATTAAAATTAAAATTAAAATTGAAATTAAAAAATCAAAATTAAATTAAAATTAAAACTAAACCAAATTAAATTAAATTAAAGTTAAATTAAATTGAATTAAATAACATCACCTAACACATAAAGAAATTAAATATAAAGCAACTTGAACAACTATTCCAAATTTAAACCCGTTAATTGAAGTTAAACTAAATCATAAACCATCTGAACACCAATTTGCCCTCGAGAGCTTTGGTTATCATAACTCCTAAACAGAACATTAAATGAAATGTTACTTCACTTATAGGACATTCAAATGTCCTAGTTCACTGAGCAAGATAACAAAACTTGAATCCTCGGACGATTAATTCATTTGTATAATTAAATTCATTTGGACTTAAAACAATTCTAGTAATATTGAAAAGATGTTTAAGATTCTTCTTAAGCACTTCCTCGATATGATAGGATACTTATAAGAACAATTGGACTTAATTATTCTTTGATGAAGAAAATCGTCCTCAAACTAAAACACAAGAACCTAGACGTCATAGGAAATGACTAGCTATAGGATTAGGAACTTGGTAGAAAACCATAACCCTTCCCTTAGCTTTACATAGGAACTTGCTTAAATATTCTAATTGTGTTTTAAGTGCGGCTTGGGATGACGGGAAGACCCTCCGAGTACGCTTTTATTTTATTGCAATTTACCTTATTGCAATTTATTTAATCGCATCGCACTTACTTTTATTGCATGATAAACAAGCTGTTGCATGAAAACCCACACCTTTAGGATAGTCCCTAAAACTGAAACCAAAACTAAATTAAAAGTCATTGCAAGATAAAATTCACCACCACAACATTTCAAAATATAAAAAAACTCAAAATTTTATCACAAACAGAACACAAAACTACAATTATAACTAAATTAAAACGTCTTGTTGGATGATCGGGAATACCTCGGATGATGTAACCTACGTGTTGCTAATGGGATTTCCCACGGTCTAAATGAAAGTGTGGAACTTATTTAGTTGAGTTTAGCAAATTCATACGAGACTAAGTGAATCCGATAAAAATAACGATGCGGAAGGATGGAGCCAGTGGGATCTTAACCGGTGTCGTTATAATCAACTTTAAGATTTGTTTTAATTAAAAAATAAAAATACTTGGAAATTAAGATTTTCTCTAAACCAAAACACTTTTCTCATCTCCTGATTTATGACTTCTATAACTAAACCTCTGCAACAACAAGGAGCTTGGAGCACGGTGGGCAGACATGGCCATCTTCGTCGACAGAAATGACTCTACATCGGCTAAACATTCCTAGAATTAAACAACAAAACCATAGGACTTCGAGGTAGTTTGCCTAGTGCAACATAAATCCTCGATCTCTTGTTAGGCATTTGCATTGCAAATTAAGCCACTAGCAGGTCTTAGGATTCCGAGGTAGTCGTCCGATACGACATAAACCCTCACATCTTCCGAGCTATTTGTGTGATTTTTATCACACAAATATAATTCCTAATTAATTAAAATTGGCGAAGATCAAAACATTAAATAAATATTAGGACTTTCCTAAATCCAAGCGAAACAATAGGATAGTCGGAAATTACCGAAGTTCGCTTCGAATACGTAATTTCTCCTACCTTTCTTCCTTTGAATTCCCAAAACAAAATGTTCCAAATTTGATCCATTCCCTAATGAAATTCCAAAATTCAATCCTCTGAAAACTTAAACTTTGAAATTCTTGAGAGCAAAATTATTGATTATTATCGAGAGTTTTCTTAGGTGATTCCCGTCACTTAAGATGTAATTAACTATAGGGGCTTGCCCTTATAGGGAATTTTAAAGAACCCAGGTAATATAAACCCTGTTTAATGCTTTCATATTAAGCAGGGGAATTTGTCGGCTTATAAAATTGGTTCGCGGACCGAACGGATGTCACGAAATCTTCGAGTTTATTTAATCGAGTCCCACCATCGAGCGGTGTGTCTATCCTTAGGATAGATACACGGTTTGTGGTGTAGTGTTCGTTTATATAAACTATTTGGGATGTGAGATCAGTTTGATTTCATATCTTAAAATCTTCAAATTTAAAATTATTTTCAAAAATCAAATACTACTTTTCAAATTATTTATTTAAATTAAATTAAAAAATTCGCCGTACAATTTCTGTAGGCGACCCCTTTTCAAAATAAAACACAACCTAAAAATAATGCCGACAATCTTTTCATATCTTTGCCCAAGAACTGCTCCTACAACATAATCACTAGCATCACACATAAGCTCAAATGGTTTCTCCCAGTTAGGTGAAACTATTATAGGTGCTGTAATTAATTTTTCTTTTAAGAGTTCAAAAGCATTCAGGCATTCGATTGTAAATTCAAATTTCTTGTCCTTTTCGAGAAGTTGGCATAGAGGTTTAGTAATTTTTGAAAAATCTTTTATATAGCATACTGTAGAATCCGAGCATGTCCAAGAAAACTTCTTACCCCTTTTACCGTAGTTGGAGGTGGTAATTTAGCTTATAACTTGAATTTTTGCAGAGTCTACTTCCATGCCTTTTTCCAAAAAATTATGCCCTAATACAATGCCGCAGACAACAAAAATTGACATTTCTCCCAATTTAGAACTAAATTTGTTTTCTCACATACTTCTAATACTTTTTCAAGATGAGTTAAGCATGTGTCGAATGATGTTCCAAATACGGAAAAATCATCCATAAATACTTCTATTCCATTGTCAATTAGCTTACTAAATATAGACATCATACATCTCTGGAATGTTAGCTGGTGCATTACATAATCCAAAAGGCATTCTTCGAAAAGCGAAAGTTTCATAAGGACTAGTAAATGTAGTTTTCTCTTGATCCTCAGGAGCAATTTGTATTTGATGATAACCGGTGTATCCATCTAGAAAACAAAAATACTTATGTCCGGCTAATCTATCTAACATCTGGTCTAGAAATGGTAAAGGGAAGTGATATTTCCTGGTGGCGGTATTTAATTTCCTATAATCAATACATATACGCCAACCAGTAACTTGCCTTAAATGAATAAGATCATTATTTTCATTGACAGTGACGGTCACTCCTCCCTTCTTAGGAACACGATGAATTGGGCTTACCCAAGCACTCGTCGAAATAGGATATATAATACCATTATCTAACCATTTTAAAATTTCTTTCTTAACTACTTCTTTCATTATCGGGTTTAATCTCCTTTGGGGATATTCTTTAGGTTTATGTTCATCATCTAAAATAATTCTATGCATACGGATTGAAGGATTAATTCCTTTAATATCCGCTAAAGTCCAACCAAAAGTTTTCTTATATTTTTTAAAGTTTCTAAAAGTTTTTGTTCTTGAGATTCGTTTAATGCGAAGAAATGATAATCGGTAAGTTGAAGAATTACCTAAATAAGCATATTTCAAATGATCGGGTAATATTTTTAGCTCGAGTTCGGGAGGTTTAATAATTGATAGAACTATATTCTTGTCAGTATTTTCAGTATTATCCAGAAATTCAAATCTTTCCTGAATATAATCTAATTCTTCATTATTATCTTCAATTAATTCGGTATTTTCTTTTTCTAAATTATCTTCGTAATATTCCTTAAAATGTTCGCGTTGTAATTGTTCAAGTATTTCCATCCGAAAACATTCATCATCTTTTTCTAGTGCAGGATATTTCATTGATTTTGCAACATTAAAGGTAACTTTTTGGTCATTTACTCTCATAGTTAATTCTCCTTTCTGAACATCAATCATAGCTTTTCCAGTAGCTAAAAATGTTCTTCCTAAAATGATAGGAATTTCTTTATCTTCCTCCATATCTAAAACAATAAAATCTCCTGGGAAGATAAATTTATCCACCTTTACTAACACATCTTCAATAACTCCCTTAGGATAGGTAACCGAACGATCAGCTAATTGAAGGGTTACTGAAGTAGGTGTAATTTTTCCTAATCCTAATCTCTTAAAAATCGATAGAGGCATTAGATTGATGCTTGCTCCTGTTGACCTCATTTTTTGATGAGGTCTTCTCTTCTTCTTTCTAGTACTTAGGATCTAGCCTTAAGCTTTTCCTTTGACTATCTTAGAGGACTAGAATTGGGATCCACCATCTAGAATTTCAAACCACTTCTTAACTCCCTGCAAACTCCACAAACTTGATTGTAGACCCCTAATCACCTGAGGGTTGAAATCGAATGTGGAAGTTTAAAGGATGAGTTCCTATAGGACTCTTTGGCCTTAGGACCGCCTCCAGGTGGCTCGGTGCGGTGAAGGGGCTGACTTACACACACACTACACTTATACACTACACTTTCACACACCTCCTAAAACCACACCCATACCTAACTTGATCTCCGACTCATGTAGGTGATTCGCATGGATGGTCCTTAACCCCTAAGCCCTTGGCTAAGAGGGTTAGGAACAACATAGTGAATGCCTCGAATGAGTCCCTTCATGGCTCATGTGGGCTTGATGTGGCTTCATGGCTCAACCAAAATGATTTCATTCCACTCAAATTTACCCGATCTTCGATTTTCCAAATTTTCGATTTTTGACCCCGGGACCCTACACCGCTTAACCTACCCAAAACCATCGAAACTACCCGAATTTCTCAAAAATTTCCAAATCACCCAAAATTCTCCAAAATCATTCCTAAATATTTCTCTCCACTCAAATTGATCATCCATACCCAAAAATACCAAAAATTCCAAGAAAACCTCCCAATACCCTCCAAATACCCAAAATACCCCTCTTGACCCAAAAAATCCAAAAATTTAGAAAATTCCCAAAAAATTCCAGAAAATCCCAAATATTCCCAATTTCATTTTGTTCAACTACACCATAGGCCAATTTTGTCAATTTACTCTACTGTTGTCAAAACCCCAATTTGACCCATTTTAACCACTAAGTGAACCCGATGTCGAACCAAACCTACCCAATTGACCCAAATTCTGGTCCAATTCAATCCTAAACTTCAATTCAACATTCCCAACACCAATCTAGACCAAATCCAAGTCCAATTTGATTGACATTTGGATCCAAGTTCACTTTTGGCCTCAAAACCCGATTTGGACCCATGACCCAGAACCTAACCCGAACTCACCCGATTCAACTCCAATTAACCCCAAATCTCTTCTAAATCTTCCTTAGCATCCCCACAAGCAAAACACTAACATGATTTGCCCAAAATTTAGACCCAAACCCCACTCAAATTCAACCCAAAGCTAAAAGGCCCAATTTTGACCTAAACCCAAACCTAATCCAAATGAGCCCAAACCCCAAAATCAAAGCCCGACCAAAGTCAAAACCTCTTTGAAACACTCCCATAAACATTTCTCAACATTAATTTTACATCAATTTCAACCCTAGCCCAACATTGGCCCAACTTAGTCCAATTTGACTCTATATTGGCCCATTCACCGAAGAAGCCCAAATTCGACCTCGAATTCCAATACTCAAATCACTCATGACACATCTATGAGCTAAACCCGACAATTATTTAGCCTAACCTCTTTACAAAATTCCCATCCATAAATTCATTTTTAAACTTAAAGGCCCATTCCTTAAAACATTTTAAAAGCCCGTCTTTTACCACATCCAAAGGCCCAAAATCTACCACTAAAGTCCACATGACATCTCCATTTGCCATCCACTTAATCAAAGCCATTCCCTAAGTTCTAATCCCATCATCAAATAATTCCAAATCAAGCCTCATGCCAAATCACCCCTAAATACCAAAATTTTTCTTAAATCCATTTTTATGAAATTGACTCCACTTTTCCCAAGCCAAAGGTGAGCCATGCAAGCCATGGACAAGCCACATGAAGCCATGGAAGGCTTGACATGTGATCAAGCCATTAATGGCAAAAGGAGGGCCCCCTTTCCTAATCCTTCTTAAACCCTTTTTTACCTTAAGCATGTCACACACTAAACCATGCTTAGCCACCTCATCATGGATGGGGACCACACCATTCTCTCTTGGCTGACCCAAGTGATCCTTTTCAGCCCAAGACCTGGCCTTGGGTAGTGGACCTAGCCCAAAATCATGGGTTGACCCATTTAAACCCAAAATGGTCTTCCCCCCCATTCCATTTCAATCCAAGCTCTTTACACATGGCATTGGCCAATTGATTGCACTAAGCTCCGCCACGACCTCCCCGATGACAACAGTGACTGACCCTAGCCGTGCAGCCACCACGGCCACCGGAAACCACCGAGCCGAGAGCTCGCATGTGAGCCCAAACTTGGAATTCTCACTCGTTGGTCGCCCATCCCCAGGTGGCCATTGTAGTTGTTCTTCTCTTGCCGAGAGACAGTGATCCCAAGCCCTAACTCTCCACAGGAGGCCCTCCACCCTCTCCTATTTAAACACCACCCCTTCTCGGTCATGGGAGGTGCTTTGGAACAAACCTTAAGGAAACTGCTGCAAAATTGTTCCGGACTTACTCCCCATACATAGAGCATTTGATCCCCACTGAAATCCCCCGCCATTTCCTCTCTGCGAGCTCGATTTCGGAGTTGAAATCCAAGCCCAAAACCAGGACACTTCTCCACGGTGAGCCAATCCCCAAATTGATTGGTCCTACACCTTCACCGGACCAAGAGAAGGTGTCGCAGCCAAAAGCCCCATCTCCGAGCCACCCGGTTGCTCCGGCCTCCAAGGTTTGTGATCGGGCGTGGTCAAAATCCTACCTAGGCAATTCACCAGAACAGGAGACTTCATTTGGAGCTTGCTGGGATCCAATCGAAGGTGAAACAACCCTCAGATCGAAGCCACACTTCTCTGAGCAAAGGTATGGCCTCACTCTTCTTCCCGAGTTTCTGAACATTCTACATTTTTATTGAGTAAATTTCATCCCACATAAACCGTATGAATGTGTTCGTCTTCTCAAGACGAATCCATAGAGCATAAGAACACGAAAATCCATCGAGTATCGAGTGAGATATTAGGGATTTAGTGTGGACGGCTCTCGGGTGAGGACGCTCGGGGAAGATGAACGAATGCCGTCCATTTAATACATGCGCGGACGGACGGCTCAGATGGCGTCGGACCAGGAGATGGTACGTGAACCACGGGACCCGGAGCGCTGAGTCAGATGGCGGCGTCGAATGGGGGCGCGACACGCGATGTTTCGGAGCTGTCAAGGTTGACGCGGCGCCGCGTGGATAAATAGAAAATTAGGGTATTTTTCTATTTATTTAATTCCCTAAACTTCAAAAATTCATAACTTTGTGTAGGAAAATCATAAAAATAAAATAAAAATACCCTCTTGCTCAGTGAATAGAGGAGAATAATGTGGAAAAGAAATCATTTAATTTCATCAAGTATTTTATTTTTAATAATTTATTTCTTGTTTGCATTCTTTTAATTCTCCATGCATATAGGAAATTCACCATATCATGAGACCATAGGGCTTTTGAAGCCTACTGAATTTGGGAACATTCCCTGAATTTTCCAAAGTCGGAGGCCATCCTATGAGAAGTTATTGATTTTTCAAATTCATATTACTGTTTTGAGTATTTTAATTCCAATAATTAGCATGTTGTGAAATAAATTCTAGGAAAATTTGGTGATGTTCCTTATGACCGAAGGACCTAGGAAAAATAGGTTTTGAGTTAGTTCATTTAAAATAACCCTAATTCGCTTAAACACCCAAAATAGATCCCTAGTTAATTAGAGCTAACCATACATCGAATTGACTTGAAATCAATTCTCCAGCGACCTTTAGGATCGAGAGGAACCCACCATAAAAATTTGAGACCAATTGGACTTGGTTAGCCCTACTAAATGGGTTGATTAAGCCATTTAGTCAATTTAAACTTTAAAAATTCATAACTTTCAAAATACTTTTTAAAAATTCATCAAATTGGTTTTGGAGCCTCTCGATATCGGGGAATTTAAGAAAATTGAAATTTCAATTTTCTAAAAAAGTTAATTTTTAATATTATTTTAATATTTTAATAATTAAAAAAAATAAAAATCATAAAAATAATAAAATTCACCAAAATGTCACATTTTGAATTTTAATCACTTAGGAACAAACCCCATATTTTTCTTAGGTCTATTTAATGAGATATTAAATTTTAAAGCTCTAGGGTAATTTTAAAATTAAAAAAATGTATTTTCTAGCATTTTCACTAAAATAATTATAATAAATCAAAGAAAAATCAGAAAATTACAAAAATTGATTTTCTGATTTTCTTGATATCAGAGAGATTTTTGAAAAATATAAAATTCATTTTTCAACCTTTATTTTATTTTTAAATTAATTAACACTCCAAAACTTAAAATAATTATAATTAAAATAATATAATTCAAAAAATCACCAAAATTGGTCCAAGTGGTCCTCTAGTCATTAGGAATGTCCCCTAATTTTCTTAAGGACAGAAACTTTCCCTTGGTCATGTTATTAAACTTTCCTTGGAAATTTCTATTTTCTACCAAAAATAATTATATAAATAAATTAAATATAGAAAAATCACATTTTTTCCTCTCATGTCTTTATTGACATATGAGTGAAGTCACATAAAAATTTCAAGTTCATTTGAGCTCAATTTTGTGAGTTATGAAATTATTAAGCTTAAAGGGCAAAGTGGTAATTAAAATTTTAACCCTTAATTAAAACTTTAGGTTTAATTAAATTAACAAGTAAAATATTTGATCTTAATCTGATTTGGATAATTGAAATTTAAATAATTAAAGGGTAGAAACCCATTAAACAATTTAAAATAATTAAACCTTAATTAAATAATTGATTAAATTTGGGAAGAATAATAAAATTGGAATTATTAAAATAGGGATATTGTTGGGAAGAGATTTATTCTTTAATTTAAAAATCCCTAAATTAATCATCTCATTAATATTCAATTCTTAATTAAAATGATAACTTAAATTTAAAATATTAAAAGACTTAATCATTAAACTAAAGTTAAATTATTAAACTCTTTTAAAATTTCAATTAAAGTTAAAAATAAAATTAAATTAAAAATTAAATTAAATTAAGTAAATAAAATTGAATTAAATTAAATTAAAGATTAATTAAATTAAATTAAATTAAATTAAATTAAATTAAATTAAAATTAAAAGTAAAATTAAATTAAAGATTAAATTAAATTAAATTAACAAATTAAATAAATTAAATTAAATTAAATAAATAAGTTAAATTAAATTAAATAGATAAATTAAATTAAATTAAATTAATAAATTATGTTAATTAAATTAAATTAAATTAAAATTAAATTAAATTAAAATTAAAAGTAAATTAAATTAAATTAAATTAACAAATTAAATTAAATTAAATTAATAAATTAAATTAAATTAAATTAAATTAATAAAATAAAATTTAAATTAAATTAAGTTAAAACAAATCAAATTAAATTAAATTAAATTAAATTAAATTAAATTAAATCGATTAAATTAAATTAAAAGAAATTAAATTAAATCAAATTAAATTAATTCGACATCAAATCAAACTAAATTGAATTAAATTAAATTAAATTAAATTAAAATTAAATTAAATTAAATTAAATTTAAAATTAAATTGAATTAAATAACATCACACTAAAACAGAAAGAAATTAAATATAAAGCAACTTGAACACTATTCCAAATTTAAATCCTTTAACTAAAATTAAACTAAATCATAAATCATTTGAACACCAATTTGCCCTCGAAAGCTTTAGTTGTCATAACTCCTAAACAGAATATTAAATGAAATGTTACTTCACTTATAGGACATTCAAACATCCTAGATTCAGCTGAGTAAGATAACAACAAAACTTAACTAAACCTCGGACGATTAATTCATTCGTGTAATTGAATTCATTTGGACTTAAAATAATCCTAGAAATATTGAAAAGATGTTTAAGATTCTTCTTAAGCACTTCCTCAATATGATAGGATATTTATAAGAACAATTGAACTTAATTGTTCTTTGATGAAGAAAATCGTCCTCGAACCAAAACACGAGACCTAGACGTCATAGGAAATGACTAGCTATAGGATTAGGAATTTGGTAGAAAACCATAACCCTTCCCTTAGCTTTACTAGGAACTTGCTTAAATATTCTAATTCTTGTTTTAAGTGTAGCTTGGGATGACGGGAAGACCCTCAGAGTACGCTTTTATTTTATTACGATTTACCTTATTGCAATTTATGTAATCGCATTGCACTTACTTTTCTTGCATGATAAACAATTGTTGCATGAAAACCCACACCTTTAGGATAGTCCACTAAAAGCTGAAACCAAAACTAAGTTAAAAGTTATTGCAAGATAAAATTCACCGCCATGACATTTCAAAATATAAAACAACTCAAAATTTAATCACAAACGAACACAAAACTACAATTACAACTAAATTAAAATGTCATGTTGGATGATCGGGAATACCTCGGATGATGTAACCTACGTGTTGCTTAACGGGATTTCCGCAGTGCTAAATGAAAGTGTGGAACTCATTCGGTTGAGTTTAGCAAATTCATCTGGACTAAGTGAATCGATAAAAAATAATGATGCCGGAAGGATGGAGCCAGTGGGATCTTAGCAGGTGTCGTTATAATCGACTTTAAGATTTGTTTTAATTAAAACACAAAAAACACTTGGAAATTAAGATTTTCCCTAAACCAAAACACTTTTCTCATCCCACGATTTATGACTTCTAAAACTAAACCTCTGCGACAACAAGGAGCTCGGAGCATGGTGGGCGAGCACGACCATCGTCATCGGCAAAACACGAGTCTACTTGACAAAACTTTCTTAGAATTAAATAACAAAGCCATAGGACTTCGAGGTAGTTTGCACTAGTGCGACATAAATCCTCAACTTTTTGTTAGGCATTTGCATTGCAAATTAAGCCCTAACCGGTCTTAGGATTACGAGGTAGTCGTCTGATACGACGTAAACCCTCATATCTTCAAGGCTATTTGTATGATTCTATCATATAAATATAAGCCCTAATTAATTAAAATTGACAAAATCAAAACATTAAATAGACATTAGGACTTTCCTAAATTTAAGCCAAACAATAGGATAGTCGGGAAATTACCGAAGTTCACTTCGAATCCGTAATTTCTCCTACCTTTCTTCCTTTGGATTCTCAAAACAAAAATGTTCTAAACTTGATCCATTCCCTATTGAAATTTCAAAATTCAATCCTTTGAAAACTTAAACTTTGAAATTCTTGAGAGCAGAATTATTGATTATTATCGAGAGTTTTCTTAGGTGATTCCCGTCACTTAAGATGTAATTAACTATAGGGGCTTGCCCTTATAGAGAATTTTAAAGAACCCGAGTAATATAAACACTGTTTAATACTTTCATATTAAGCGGGGGAACTTGTCGGCTTATAAAATTGGTTCGCGGACCAAACGGATGTCACGAATCTTTTAGTTTATTTAATCGAGCCCTATCATCGAGCGGTATGTACTATTCTTCGGGATAGATACACGGTTTGTGATGCGTTGCTCGTTTATATAAACTTATTTGGGATGTGAGATGCATTTGATTTCATATCTTAAAATTTTCAAATTTAAAATATCTACTTTCTAAATTATATATATATATATAAATTAAATTTAAAATATAAATTTCGCTGACAATTTACGTAGGCGACCTCCTTTTCAAAATACAACACTTAACCTAAAAATATGCGAGACAACTTACGGCGACTCCGGCTGAGGAAAATTCCTCTCTCCATTTTAATCGAAATAGTTCTGCTTTTCAAAAATCGGTAGTGTATCCATGTCCTTAATGGGTCGAACTACCCTTCTTTCCGTTGGGATGCTATGTTCATTTCTACCTTGAACAAGTATAACCAACATTCTCTCGGATTTAGGAGCCATTTGTTTAGACACCCCTAAACGGAGAGAGGTTCGAGATCCTTTACCTCATTTTCGAGGTGGGGTGGACCCACGATAGGTGTTAGTTAGGAGTGATCCTTCGAGTCGAGAAGTCTTGCATAAGACTTTCTTTTCCTTTCCAACTGCGAATCGGATTCCTTACCTTCTCTACACCTTTGAACATTACGTTCTAAATAAACAAACCCTTTTAATGAATGACTCTTTTAACAAATAACTCCTTCTTATAAATACATGAACAAGAATGAGTTCGGACTCTTTTCGATTCCTTTCTTTTCGTCTGATGAGAAGAAGCATAACTTGGGACCGACGACCGGAATCTACCTGCGGAAATGGAAGCCCGAAGGTGATTTTCTCCTTCACCGATGGTTGGACTTCGTATGTTTATAAGGATGAAGTTTGCCGACGATGGGATCATCCGGTTTGGACAAGGGTTCGAGAACACGAATGTCGAGATCCACCGACGTTTCCCTTTTCGCAGCGACAAACAAAGTATCCGAAGGCGAGAAGCCGTTGCTCGAGTTCGACCTTAGGTCGACTCGAGAGTTTCCTCCTACAAAGATCCGTCGAGAGGAGTCTTGTTGTCCGCGGGAGAATTGTTGTTACTACCCCGTTGATGCAGTTGTCTCGCACCTACCCGACACGCAAATTAAAGGGGAAGGAAATCCGGAAGCTATGGTAGAACATTGCTACGTGGAGGGTACGGACTTTCTGTGAGACCTTCCGTTTTGAAATCGGGTCCGGCTCGAGAATTCCATCACTAACACGGACCCGAAAGAAGGAACGAAGTAGGAAGATTGCCGGGAAGGCCGGAGGCTGCCGAGTTGCTTTCTGGAGGAAATCCACGAAATCCACGAGTACACACCACTACCGAATACATACCATTGCTGAAGATACACCCTTTTTGGAAGGAAGCGAGATTCCATCCCCTTTGCGCCGCGGTGACGAGGAAAATGTCCGCGAGATTGTTTCTACATTGCCTCGACCGGCATACTATGATGACAACGAAGGAAAAGGGCTAGGATCACGCCATTTGCCGAGCTACGGACTGTAGTCGAGAAACTAGCGAAGAAAGAGAAATGCCCAGTATCGAAGATTCTAAGAAGGATAGGGCGGGTGCCGGTCGAATCCCGTCTTGGGCCCACGAGTAGAACTGCCATCGTTACGGAAAAGCCGAGTAAAAGGATGAAGGCTAGTCCGCATAGTCGTCGTTTCGGGATTACAGTTAGGGAGGATACCACCTTCCGACATTTGGTGACGGACCATGCGGTCTAGACCTTCGCTGCTAGAAGGATGGTATGGCGTCCCACTGCTGGGCGATTAAGATTAAAACAACGACTGAGAAGGAAAGTCTCGTCGGGGAGACTTGAATGCGAAGAAAGTGCTACTGCGATGAAGGGGACTCGTGAGAAGGGGACCGGCGGCTATCACATGACAACCGCGAGGACGCACGAGAAAGGCCCGCTAGAAGATGCCATGGAAAAGTTGAGGAGTGATATCCGAACGATTAGCAAAGAAAGAGAGGAGAAATGCGGAGACGAGATTGATTCATCGGAATTCATGGACGATGATTATGCGAGAAATCAACATGGTCGAAACACGAGCTCGTCGGCTTCGCGAGGTGCTCCTGCAGCCACGCGAAGAGAGGAGCGGAAGTGATGAGAAGAACGGCTTCGAGAGAGACGATACGATCGCCCGAATGGCGAAGAGGATGGAAGAGATGGCTATAGCTCTAGCCACTCTCCAAAGTCAAGTCCAACCCCGAAGAAACACCCCGAGAGGTCATTCACATCGTAGACGGAGGAAAGGAGATTACATCCGTCGAGGGGGATGATCGGTGAAGAAAGATACGACCGAAAGCATGATTCCGAGAAAAGGATATCGAGAGCTTGGTGGAACGGCGAGTGCGAGAAGCCTTAGCACAATCGAAGAGCGGGACGTCCATTCGGACGGGTAGACCTTACCGGAAGGGTCGACGACATCCGATACCCCAAAGGCTTCGTACCACCTCAGTTCGAGACATTTGATGGAGCAGGGAACCCCGACGGCATGTTGCACACTTTCGTGCCGGTTGTTGCAATGCGGCGGGAGCGTGCATTACTCTTCCGACGAGTTCGTCGGCGACTCGTCGGGGATCGCCTTTGATTGGTACGCGAAATTACCGAATGGTTCGGTAAAGACATTCTCGGAACTAGAAAACCTTTTCATCGAGCGATTCGCCGGAGCTCGAAGCACCACATCCTTATAGGTGATTTAGTGGTAGAGAAGCAGAAGCCGAATGAAACTTTGGTGGATTACATACTTCGATGGAGGAACTTAAGCATGAAGTGTGAACCACGATTACAAGAACAACATGCAATCGACATCTTACTTAAAAGCATTCACGGCCCGATAGCACTTCTCCTCGAAGGATTCATTATTAAGACTTTTGAGAAGTTGTTAAGCAAGGCGGGAGCTTGCTGAGAGGAGGCGAAGCAATTAAGTTTCGCCGACAAGACGAACAAGCAAAAGCACTGTGAAGACTTTTGAAAAGAAATCCGGGATCGTTGCGGCGGTCGACAAGGCGAGCAACCAATACGAATATCGTCCGAACGGCCACGGCAATCTCGACGGAATTACCGGCGACCTCGACCCAGCTATCAGTCATCTCCACGGTATGAACGACCGCCTCGTCCGCAACGTACATTAAGGGAGCTTACGAGCGGGGAATATCCATTCGAGAATGAAGCGGTGCCGAAAATGTTCCGTAGTCGATGAAAACTCAGATTTCCAGTGCAGGAGCCTAAGAGACCGGAGGAAGTCAACAAGAAAAGTGATCCCGACTTTTGCCCTTATCACCGGATGCTTGGACACAAGATAGAAGATTGCATTACCTTCGAAAGTTGGCTCGATGACAACCTTCGGAAAGGGAATATAACAATCCCGAAGGAGTACATGAAGGAACCCCAGAAAGGAGGTTCCGTCGATGTTGTCTCAGCGATCCCATCATTCCGATAGACCCCTATCATCGGCGACGATGGATGGACTACCGCTTGGACGAGGTCTTCGAAAAGATTTTAGACGACATCCGAGCCGCTTCGGTGCGAGCTTCGATTCGGAGTTCGAACACCGCCGAGTCGGCACTATCACTTGCGATAGGAGAACCACCTCGACGGGAGACGATTGAAGAGAAGAAGAAAATCGACGAAGAAGAGAGGCCGAGGGCTCCTAAGGCTAGACTAGGGGCTGCTTATCCTAGGATAGTTGTTTCGATTCGGGGGAGAAATCCCTCGAACCTCGACTCCGTGTGATTATACTGCTCACTTCGGTGGGATCATATAATGATAAGGGTGATGGCGTTGGCTACGTTTTGGCTTGTTTCTAATGATTACGTAACTAGCGACAATCCGGACATCGATTTCGATACCAACGACAATTCTCGAATCATACACGATCTCGACGATCAAAATGACGAAGAAGACATCCATCGAGGAGGCTACGAGAGTTCGACGAAGCAATGAATCTATCTGCGAGTTTTGAGGAGCTCCGGTCGCGATAGAGTTAGAGTCTTCGGACTGCGAAGCTAATCCGGAAGAGACTGTCATTCCGATTCGGGGAGAAACACCAGCAAGCTCGACACTAGATTCGGAAGAAATTACGAAGTCAACTTAAGAAGTGGAAGAGTTCTACCTCGAGAATGGGTCCGAAGGACGAAGGAAAGCGGTGGTTGTTCGAGAAGAACCAACCCCGGCGAAGAAATACCCATTTGAGAAGAAGCCGAGACACATGGAAATAAAGTGGACTACAACGTGCTAGCCCATCTTAGGAAACTACCACGGCCAACGAGCATCTACGACGCTCTCATCTTATCGAAAGGAGATGAGAGAAGCTCGATCGAGGCCTTACTTGATCCGAGAAATTTGCTTAGCTCGAATGGTCGGAGATTCCTTAGATGAGGTTTGCTCGTTAAAGGAACGACGAGGTGTTACCTTCACGGACAATGACTTATTACTTGGGACGGCGGATCACGACCGACCGGTTGTACATTTCGATTCTGATTGGGAAGTTTACACTCTCCGGAGTATTGGTGGATCCGGGAGCATCAATTAATATAATGAGTCTTCGAACACTAGCATACTTGGAAATTGATGCTCGCGAGCTCGAAGCGAACAAAATGTTATTAAGAGGATTCGACGGAAAGGAGAAAGAGCCCTCGGATCAATAACGCTACTAATGAAGACCGGTGACTTAGCAAGAGACAACCGCAAAATTTCACATAATTGATTCGAAACGTCGTTCAACGCTCTCTTGGGCCGACCATGGATACATGAAAACAGGATGGTACCATCATCTCGCATCGGTGCATCAAATACTACGATGGAGGGGAACGATTGCATCGAAGGTGACTTACGACCATTCTCCGTACATGAAATTGGAATTCACGAAGATGCGGCTTATTATGCACCTCCGAAGAAAACAATCTTCTCCGGAGATACCATAACAAATGAAGCAAAGAAAGTTCGGGACAACGAAGAACACCGAAGTTCTAGTCCAACGATCACTCACCACTCCCTTACGGCGAGATGGTGAAGGTTTCTCCACGACTCGCATCCGAGGTCGAGGCGGGGACGAGGTCGTGGTAGAGACGTTAGGACAGTTGGATGAGGAAACTCGGCCATCAATGTTGATTGGGAAGACGAGTTCGAAGAAGAAAAAGAGATCGAACAAGAAGCGGCGATAATAAGTCGGAAGAAGCCGCAATTCGAAGATCTCTCTCGAAGATGAGAAGAACGAAGAATACAAATCGATGTACGAGAAGATTAACCACTATGTACATACTTATGACCACGACCCCGATCCATTCTAATAAGATCGAGGGTATGGTGGTCAAAGAGGTACGTAGCGGCGGTGCAAAGCCGATCAAATTCTACCAGTGGTGCTCCTTCCTCCAAAGGCGAAAATAATGTACAATTTGAAGATGTCACTTCATCGGAATTAATGGAATTACCTTTTGAGTGGTACTCTCCCTGTGTTCAAAATTTAATTCGGCGTGGTTTCTTACCTCGACAATGGACAAAAGGTCAATCACAACATTTTGAAAAATTATGGAATAACTCCGGTCGTCCACGATTGAAGCATGGTCTCGGATTCGGCACGGTAGGATCGAGTTGACGATGCGAATTTTGCTTGGTTGTCACTTGCGAGCTCTAATGAAAGCGCATGGAAACTACGGAAGAATTTGAAGATTTACAAATTGGAGACGCTCCACCGGAATTCGAAGAAGAGATTAAATCTACTGATAGATGAGTTAACGGAAGTTAACTTAGGTACTGAACGAAGAGCCTAGACCTACCTTTGTTAGCTCCTTACTCGATAAGGAAGACTCCGAAGAAATAATCAAGTTATTAATGGAATTTAAAGACATGTTTTGCTTGGAACTACGATGAGATGCCGGGATTAGCTCCGGAGGTCGCGATCCATAAGATAGGAGTGGATCCTACTATCGTCCGATCAGACGAGGTCCGGAAGAATGCGTCTAGAAATTGAACAACAAGTCATAAGCTGAAGTTAAAAAGCTAATAGACGCTAAATTTGTCCGTGAAGAACAATACCCGACTTGGTTAGCTAATGTGGTGCCGATCGAGAAGAAGAATGGTCGGATCGGAATTTGTGTGGACTTCGGAGATTTAAACAAGGCATGTCCAAAAGATGAATTCCCTCTCCGATCCCGGAATTAATGATCGACATTGCTTCGACACATGAGATATTCTCGTTCATGGATGGATCTTCGGGATACGACCGGATAAAAATGGCTCCGAGAAGATGAAAAGCTTACGGCATTCGAACGCCGATCGGAGTATATTCTCTACACGGTGATGCCATTCGGACTCGAAGAACGCGGGAGCGACATACCGGAGAGCAATGACAAAAATTTTTGATGATCTCATCCACAATCAAGTCGAATGCTACGTGGACGATGTGGTCATCGAAAGCAAAGTAAAGGACAACCACTTGTATGATTTGAGAATTGTTTTCGAACGTTTAAGACAATTTAACCTTAAGATGAATCCCTTAAAATGCGCCTTCGGCATCACCTCCGGAAATTCTTAGGATTCGTTGTCAGACATCGTGGAATTGAAATCGACCCGGAAAAGATTAAAGCTATCTTAGAAATGCCGCCTCACGAAACCTTAAAACGACTACGATCTTTTCGAGGGAAGTTGGCATATCTTTGACGCTTTATCTCGAACTTATCGGGTAGGTGTCGGCCTTTCTCGGCACTAGTTAAAAAGGACGCCAAATTTATTTGGGAAGAGAAATGCCGAGAAGGCCTTCGAAGACATTAAACAATATTTAATGACACCTCCTGTCTTAGCGACCCCGAGTCTCGGGTAGACCAGCGATACTTTATACCGCGGCTCTAGACGACTCTCTCGGAGCCCTGTTAGCCTGGAGTCGATGATGAGGGTAAAGAAAATGCTCTTTACTACCTGAAGTCGTCGTTTACTTCCGACGAAATAAGGTATCCCGCAATTGAAAAGCATTGTTTGGCCACGATCTTCGCCGCTCAAAGCTCGGGCACTACATGCTTTCTCATAAGGTCGACTCGATCTCGAAATTTAATCCATTGCGATACTTGATGACTCGTCGAACGCTTTACGGCGGACTTGCCGGATGGTCGATGATATTATTGCAATTCGATATAACTTTCGTGCCTCTTCGTGCGCGTAAAGGGACAAGTCTTAGCGGATTTCCTCGCGGCACACCCTTTGCGGCGGGAATCTCCTCTCGATGACGATCTGCTGGATGAACGAATAATGAGCCCAGAAGACCACGATGATCGACGTTGGGAATTATATTTCGACGGAGCATCTTCGGCACACAAAGACGAAGAATCGCGAGTGATAGTGCCGGTAAGGCGGGAATCGGACTAATCTTTATAACACGGAGCGGGGGATGTTAAGATACTCCTACCACTTGACGGAACCGTGTACAAACAACGAAGCGAGAATACGAAGCCCTCATAACGGAGTGGAATTAGCTATTCGAATGGGGATAACGGACATCAACATCTACGGGGATTCGCGAGTTAATCATTCAACGGATCGCCGGACGATACAAAATTTTAAAGCCAAGACTCGAGCAATACTTCCGGTATGCCATACAGTTGTTGGAAAAGATTCGAATGTGACGATCTACAAAATTTCCAGAAAAGAAAATGCCTTAGCGGATGCGTTAGCTCGCCTCGCAAAAGAATTTGCTCGTTTGCAAGATGAGTCGGTGGAAGTGTCGGTTCACGGACGTCGGGTCCTATCACGGCTCGACATAGACACAATACACAAATCGGAAAAAGAAGAAGAATCGGTTACGCGGTGACGGAAAACACGGAAGATTGGCGACGGCCATTAATAGACTACCTGCGAACGGGAAAGCTACCGGACGATAGATCGTTAGCCCATCGGATCGAAAAGAACTACGTCCTACGCATTAATAAACAACACGTTATACGGAAGGTCTTTTGATCGAATGTGGCTGAGGTGCCTAAGCGGGTACGAGGCCCGTGAAGTCGTTAAAGAGGTGCATTCGGGACTGCTGTGGCGCTCACCGGTCGGGTCCAGAAGATGAAAATGAAAATTAAAAGACTAGAGAGTACTACTGGCCCTCGATGATGACCGGCTGCATGAAAATCGCCGAAGGCGATCACCGATGCCGAGTGCATGGAGTGGTTCTACACCGACCTCCAAATGTGCTTGCATCCGACAATTGCGTCGTGGCCATTTGAATGTTGGGGCACGGATATAGTGGGTCCGATAGAACCATCATCTTCAAAAGGACATCGCTTCATTCTTGCGGCTACGGATTACTTTTCCAAGTGGGCGGAGCGGTTCCACTTAGAGAAGTGAAAGCACACCGCGTGCTTACGGTTTTCGAGAACCGAGTTGTCTACCGTTTCGGAGTGCCGTGCGGGATCATCTCGGATAATGGGTCGGCATTCGGAAACACACAAATCGACAATTTTGTCGGGAGACACGGAATCGGTCAGCGATATTCAACAATTTACTACCCGAGAGCAAACGGCACATGTTGAGGCTTTTAATAAAACTCTCGTTCAAATCTTAAAGAAAACCTTGGATGATAATAAGAGAAGTTGGCACGAGAAGTTATTAGAAGCCTTATGGGCCTACGGACAACCTTCGAACTCCTACTCGAAGCTACACCTTACGCTCCGGTGTATGGGTCGAGGCGAGTGTTACCTTTAGAGGTCCGGCTTCCTTCACTCGGGATTGCGATTACAAACTAAATCACGACGAAGAGAATGCCAAATTACGACTAGAAGAATTAGAAAGCACGGAAGGGAAAAGACTTGCGGCACGACGGAATTTAGAACTATACCGAGCTGAGATGGTTCGAGCCCGTGACAGATTGGTCGCGTCCGAGAACCTTCGAAGTTGGTGACTTAGTTCTCGTTCTCAAGAGACCTATTCTTGCACACCGCAAGATAGGAGGAAAATTTGAACCCACTTGGGAAGGGCCGTTTGTGGTTGAAGCGGTATACTCGGGAGGTTCCTACCGGCTAGTGAATTGCCGGGGAGAACGACATATGCTTCCGATCCGACGGACGATACTTGAAAAAGTATTACGCTACTGATGTTTTGAAGGAATGAATTCTTCATCCCTAAGAAACACGGGCGAAGTAACTACTTATGGTTGGGTCCGAACCCAAAAATAATAAAATGTGCTAAAATAAATAAAATCATGATAATAAAGTTTTCCTTGTTTTCTTTTCCAAATCAAAATCTCTTTCCTGATCTTATCCCACTTCATTCCTGTTAAATTTAAAAAATAAAATAAAAAAAAATGTCTTTAATAAACATTTTCTTAATGTTCTTGTTCTTAGTACAGCCCCTGATCCTTTTCCTTGTCTTTTCGCAGGGAAATGTCGAACGGGCGGTTGGTCCTGAACTTTAGAAATGGCGTAAGCCTTGCACTCGATGAGAAGAGGGTGAAAGATGGAGCGATAATCGAGATTGACTCGGACTTCGCACCAGCAGGCCTACGATACGAGAAAGAGGCGGATCCCGATTGACCAGGAAGAGCTGCCCGGGCGGACGGAGATGAAAGTAGGTGGCCCGAGCCACCGATCCGGCGACGAAAAGAAAAACGAACGCGAAGAAGACAAGAAAATCGAGTACGTAGTCGCTACGGCGGAGCGCGGGCTTGTCGGCGCCGCGCCCGCGGAGATTCGGGAAGTTCGAAGAGCTACTCTCACGGCAACGCAACGAAGAAATAAGAATCGCCGTATCCGTAAGATGTTAACCGAACTAGCGGCGGACCGGCGCGACGAGGCGGTTGCTGCGCAGTCGCATACACTTCGAGGACGCCGGTTCACCGGGTGCCGGAAGAAAGGAGGCCGGCTCTTAGGATAACGAAGGGACCGGGGAAATCTCACGAAGATCGAGAAGAAAGAAGGCTACCACGCCACCGAGATAGAACCACCGAGTAATGCATAACCTTGTTGCGAAGCAACCCGGAGGATGTCCCAACGGACATCATCCCCGAGGAGCCGAGGTATGCAGGAGAACGTGAAGGGATTGAGCCGTATATCCCACAATATGTCACCAGGCCCCGCCATTTGCAAATTATTCCAGAGTACGAGCTGGAAAGAATGCAGAATGTCGAAAAGAAAACTTTTGAATACTTCGAGAGAATCAGAGGCAGAAGGATCAATATACTAGAAGGCCTCGAGCTACATACGGACGTATTCTCAGAATATGAACAACAACAAATCGTGGATTGCATCCGGGATTTGAAAAGAATGGGCAGCGGACCACCTAAGAGAAAACACCTACTCAGAACCCCGGAGATGGATGCCAGGGAAAGATAGAATTACAATTCAATGGGGATGCTGCTACAATTTCGCAGAAGACAGAAAGGGAAACCACCGGGGATACTCACGTCATGGCGGGTGGATCCAATGCCATTAGTAATCAAGAGAATGGTAAAGAGATTGATAACATGGAGAATGCTTGCCAACATATTGCATACCCAATAGCTTGCATTATTAACATTTACAAGAAGGGTGTTGCATACCCCCGCACATAGATCACCACGACTTTGTCGGAGACCTTTCTGCGCGATCTCTTTCTGAACGAGTGTAACATCATGTTTGGATCGACCTCCGGATAGCGGGCCCAGGTGAGTTCCGAGGGCGATGAAGATACCAATTCACCGGTGGGTTCCGTCATGATGCGAAGGAAACGGAGGCGGTCGGCCGCTAAACATTGCATACGGGAGTACGGGTGAAGCCGAGATCTCGGTTAGTTTCGAAGGATGGACGACGGGAAGACACCTTACCACTTCTGCCTGAGACCGGAGCTAGAGAAATACATCGAAATCAAATTCTTGGGGTTG